>SJYT01052376.1:158669-356577 GCA_006410635.1 Cephalophus harveyi | reverse complement strand
CAATGAAGATGCCCCTCCCTTCCTTCTCTGCTACCAGAGCTCTCTCTTCCAAGTTTAGAAAGCCACTTTGCTCCTCCAGTCTTCCCCATAAAGCAGTGTAACTATGTCACTCAACCCCCTAGGCTCAAGTTAAATGACATGAAATACCCTCCATCATCCAGGGTCAGGCCACGCCTCTCACTCAGCGTCTGTTCTCTGCACCTTACAACGCGACCAACCCAAGACACTTGTGATTCCTGATCACGTGACACAGTCACAGCTTGGTCCTTGCTCTCTGGGATGCCTTTCCTGCCTCGTCTGCCTGGAGAACATCTACCCCTCCTCACATCCTCAAGGCTGAGCATCCTCTCCCACCTCATGCCTCCCATTCCCCCACCACCCAGATCAGGTGCCCCACCTCTGAGCCCCACACATTATATCACGTTCCCAAGCCTCTCAGGGTCCCTCAATCCCCTTTCGTCTGCTGAAAGCTTCACTTTGGTTCTCAGCCTCTCTGTCACCAACTATCAGTTCAGTTCAGTCACTCAGACTCTGCGACCCCATGGACTGCAGCATGCCAGGCCTCCCTGTCCATCACCAACTCCCAGAGTTTACTCAAACTCATGTCCATTGAGTCAGTGATGCCATCCAACCATCTCATCTTCTGTCGTCCCCTTCTCCTGCCCTCAATCTTTCTCAGCGTCAGGGTCTTTTCAAATGAGTCAGCTCTTCGCACCGGATGGCCAAAGTATTGGAATTTCAGCTTCAACATCAGTCCTTCCAGGTATAAACCCAGAAAAAAACCATTTTGGCTGCTTGAAGAAAGCGATGAGATTCAGCAGCCCTGATCCCTTACCTGCATGGTCTCCGGTCCACACTACGCACTGTAAATGCCACACAAGGCACCCTCCCCCGCAAGGCAGCCAGAGAAAGCACGTCATTGTTGAATCTCCCATTGGCTTTGATAACGCTTACCTTACATTAGTGAGCAGAGGAGCAGACACAGTGTACAACAGGGAGCTGGAAATGACCATCGTCAAAGTCAGGAGCTTTTTTTTTCTAGATATGTTTGTGGTTATGATATTTTAAAAATGAAAACAGTTTTCATTTTTCACAGTGAATTACAGTGTTGCTGTAATTTTGACTAGTTGGCTAGTGTTGTTTGGCTGGTTCCTGGGGCAAAACGAAGTGTATACACTTTTCTGGTGTTGCACAAAGAACTGTGAGCAACTCGATTTTTGTTGCTTGATTTTAGTACAGATTAGGTTCTGATGCACCAGATATTTTTCTGGGATCCACATGCTCCAGAACAAATCAGAAGGTCAGCCATAAGTGCCAGTAAGACTGGCAGTCTTAATGCAGTCTTAGCGCAGTGCCGAAGCCCAGCCTGTATTAGAGGGTCCCAGTGCAACAGGCTCAGGGAAGTAAGCCGTAGCCACTACTCACCACCTGCTGTCTGTTGGCACAGAGACAGTGCCATTGGGGCACCAAGTGTCAGACCTTTTGATCTTTCAAAAGAAGCTGCAAATCCAAATAACTCCAAGAAAAATCCAGATTTTTAAAGTTGGCTCAAGTTTTTTAAAAAATCCAGTGCACGCCAAACAAAATACATCTCTGGGCCAAAATCAGCTTTTGTGCTGACAGTTTGTGACTCCATAATCATAAAAATAAGAAACAATCAGCACCACACTTCATCTCTTAGCTTTACTATGTTAAAAGGCAAAAAAATGCTAAAAGATAATGCAGCTCTTTGGAGTACCCTGGTCTCTCTGAACTACCGAGGCCTCTCCCTGATACACTTGAGCTCTGAGAGTAAGGTCCCAGGCTGTTCTGCCTTACTCCTGGCTATCAGATATGTGTGTGTAGACTTCTTTTTAAAAAATCATATAACCACACAGCTTCATTCAGTTGGAGTCTCAAGAGTTGGGGTCTGAGCATCTGAGGCTTGCACACTGCCCGCAAGTGACATTAGTGTGCAGCCAGGATTGAGTTTATTTGCTTATCTCTCTGTTCTCCTCCCATCACAGTGAAGGCAGCTAAGAGTTGAAATGCCTGCCAGACTACCCCCTTCATAAAAGACCCCGATGGCTTACAAAGGACTGTCTTCTTAGCATGGGGTGTGTCTACCTCTTCCCCTTGGCCGAGTCTCTGGACCCTTCAGAGATGGGTGAAGACCCAGGTAAGGGCTTCCTCTCTTGCTGGCTGCTGGAGCACTTTGCCATGTGATCTGGGCTTCCCCAGTTTAAGCACAGTCATCATTCTGACACTGATAGAGAATTCTCTGAGCAGCTGGTCGCTGTGAACACAGCACACGTGCATACGTCGGTCTCTGAGCTTTCTCCTGCACCTAGTCCCTCTCTGTAGCACCCCCACACTGCTCCGAGCAGACCTGTGCTCTGGGAGCTATTCCCCCCGGCTCCTGCCTGTTGCCACCAGAACTTTGTGGAAGGCTCTGCCACCCTCAGGCGCTGAGTCCCGGGGCCACGTCTGGTCCAGGGCACCGTGAGGGCACACGGCTCCACTGTGGACTGGCAGTCTGTGGGGAGGAGACTTTGATCCTCGTTACGATGTTGGTCCCTTCAGTGTCCACCCAGAGAAGCAAGTGGGTGGTGAGCACCTCACCCCCAATCTCTCTGCTCCCAAGCGGGCTCTGCCTTTCCCAGAGTGACCCCCAACATCCCAAACCCACAGCGCTGTCTCCCTTCTCCTCCCTCCCAGTCTCCGCCTAGGCAGGATCCCCTCCACCTCTTGCTTGGAGCTTCTGGTGCGATTTTATGCTCTTCTGGCCCTTGGGGGATTATTATCTCTGTGAGTGTGTAATGATTTTTTCCACAGTAAGCCCCAGAACACCGCCACTGCTATCTTAAAGTTACCACATTTTTATTTTTGAGTTTTTTGTTTGTTTTTGGCTGTGCCTGGTCTTAGTTGCAGCATGCAGGATCTAGTTACTCTGACCAGGGAACAGACTCTGATCCCCTGCATTGGGAGCACAGAATCTTAACCACTGGATCACTAGGAAAGTCCCAAAGCTACCACATTTTTCATAAGAAAAATCGCTTCCCAGTGGTCTGACTGTTCAGGGTACACTTAGGGGTGGGGGGACAACTTGACAGGTATTAAAATGAAAGACGCATTGGATGTACTTTGAAACAGCCAGGTGCTGGCAGAAAGATATTCACACACGAAGAGCAGGCAGGAAGAAAGAATGCCCCTGTACACTGTTCATTTAAAAAGCAAATCACCAAACAATACATAGTATGGTGGCTAGTGGTGGCTCAGACAACAAAGAATCTACCTGCAACGCAAGAAACCAGGGTTCGATCCCTGGGTCAGGAAGAACCCCCGGAGAAGGAAATGATAATCCACCCCAGTATTCTTGCCTGGAGAATCCCACGGACAGAGGAGCTTGGTGGGCTCCAGCCCATGGGGTCACCAAAGAATCAGACATGGCTGAGTGACTAACTCTTTCACATAGTATAACCCAGTATCACACAGATTGACATAAAATATTCAGAAGTCTCTAGAGCAAACTCTTGTCAGTGGTTATGTCTACATAGTGGGATTGTCTGCGGTTTAAGACATTTACTGTATTATCTATTTTCAAAACATTTTTAAGAATAAAATGTTGTCTCATAATAAAAGCAAAGTTTAAATTCTAATAGTAAAAAGACTCATCCCACCAACCCTCAACCTCCGTGAGGTCTTTTCTCTGGGTTCCCCTTGCAGCTCCCATGGGAGGAGGGCATCCCTTCCCCTCCCATAGCCCTCGGGACCACCTTCTTCATAAGACATATCGTCACCCTGTTTTATAATCCTCTCCCTAGGCTGTGCCCTCCTAACTATCAGGACACCCAGAAAGTCCTCTTCAGGGAGCTCATAATCATTATGACTAATTAATTTCAGTGGAATTCATTTTTCTGTGTAGTTTTTGGCCTCCCGTCTGTCTTTCCCACTGGACTGTATCAGTAAGAGTAGAGACCAAAGGCTGAACAACCAGCACAGTCTGCAGAATTCATAGTTGGCGCTTGATAAACAGTTGTTATGTAAGTGAAGGGGTGAATATATAGACGAATGAATTCAAATCAGGACTGTCTTGGAAAGTCCAAAGAGTTTCCCTGATGCTGCCGATCATCACATGCTTCTCTCCAGACTTCAGAAATCCTGCTCGATAGCAGAAGCTCTCTGTTACTCACTGGAGTGGCACACACATCACCCAGATCTGAGAAAACTTTCTATGTGTCCCCAAGGAGTCTCAGCAAAAGCTTGAACGGAACCCACCTGTGTGCTACGAGAATCCAACATTCTCACAGCACTGAACTTAAGGATGAAATAAAAACCAAGCAGTTGAACTTCTGCCTTTTCGTGTATCATTTTAATTTTAAAGATGTGTGTGTGTGTGTGTGTGTGCTTAGTCACTCAATTGTGTCTGACTCTTTGCTACCCCAAGGACTGTAGCCCGCCAGGCTCCTCTGATGCACAATATGATTTTTTTTTTTAAAGTCTATTCCTCCTCTGAAATTCCAGGTCCAGAGCCATAGCAAAGGTTCTCATCTGGAGTATGCATGAGAATCACGTGGAGGGTTTATGAAGATGCTGAAAGCTGAGCGGCAGCCACCTGTTTCAGAGTCAGGTCTGGAATGAGGCCTGAGAAGTTGCCCTTCTGGAGGCTGGCCCAGGCTCCAGAAGGGGCCATGGGGTAGAGCTGAGCTGGTGTGTGGCCTAGAGGAAGACGCTGTCCATTCTGAGCCTCAGGTCTCCTGCAAGTGAAAAGAGAAGCCTTTAGAAAGGGGTCCTGGGCTCCACGCCTGCTGATTGCATCGGCCTGGCCCAGCCTGCTCTGGGCAGCAGAGGGCAGCAGAGACCAGGAAACCGAGAAGAGTCGGGCAGCTGGATGAACCCACTGAACAGTGTGTGGGCACTGTCTTCTGTTTGAATATCTGTTCCCTGGTGGCTCAGACAATAAAGCATGTGCCCGCAACACGGGGGACCCGGGTTCGATCCCTGGGTTGGGAAGACCCCCTGGAGAAGGAAATGGCAACTCACTCCAGTACTCTTGCCTGGAAAATCCTATGGGTAGAGGAGCCTGATAGGTTACAGTCCAAAGGGTCACAGTCGGACAAGACTGAGTGGCTTCACTTCCTCTGGCAACTCAGTGCTCCAAAAACCACTAGACCAAAGGACAAAAAAACTTTCTAATCCATTTGCCCTCTTTTGTGACTAGGAGAGGTGAATTGATGCCTTATGTGGAAGTTTTTTTTTTTTTTTCTGAAATCACCTTTATATAGCCTTGGGAAACTGAGGCCTGGAGAGGGGAAAAAAAGGCCCATGGTCACACATCGGTGGCAGGTCAGAATAACACACAGGCCATTCACTGCCTCCTGATCTAACTTTTGCACACCCTCCTGGAGGAGAATCAGGCCAGGTGGGGCTCTGGGGGCCTCCAGACGGGGTGTAGGACAGACATGAGTGTTTCTTAAGTCAGGCCCCATGAGTCTGGAGCCCCTTCCATGTGTAGCTGGAAAAGGGGGTTTCTTACAAGGATCTTACCCCAGGGCCCTCAAACGTCTATTCAGAGACAGCAGGCAAGCCCCCTGCTGGGCTTTAAACAGAGAACTCCTGTCCCCTTCCCCACGAAGGGCTCACACTTCTGAGCCACTTGATGGAGGAAGGGGAACAGGGGCGAAAGACACAGCTTCCCAAGACCCTCCCCTGAGACCCTGTTCATCAGATCTGGGGGCTGCCCTGGGACCTCATGCTAAACACAGGCTGGCCCTCACCTGGAAGATCAGGGTGCAGAGGCTCATTCAGGGAAGATGCAAGACAAGGGGCACAGACTCAGCTGTCTCCAGGAGGAGGATTTCTTGGTTCTGGTAAATTCCTCCAAGACTTCCTGACGTTTTGGAGGCCAGGAGAAGCGTAAACGTGGAGGCCCCATGCCATGTGTCGATTGCCATTCCTAATCAAGATAATAAGCTGTGAGATAAAATGTGTTATTTTTCTACCTGATAAACATCTTCCTCCAGGTTTGAATTTACGAAGCACAGGAATGGGCTGTCAGGACACAGTGGTGCGGGAAGCCAGGCTGTAGCCCATCCCTTGGAGGTCCACCCCCAGCTCTTTGTGGGCCCACTGAAGGGGTCTTGTGCATGTGTGCGAGGGCACACGAGTGTGTGCCCATCAGCCTCACGTGTCCAAGTTCTGTCTGCCCCCCCCCTCCCTGACACACACACACACACACACACACACACACACACACACACACACACACAGCTGCTGTATCACCCAGAGGAAAACAGATGGAGGGGTCAGGCACACAGACCCGGGGCCAATTCAGGGCTCCACGGATTTGAGATGAGCTTGACAGGACAGGATGCAGGTCCCGCCCCCAGGTCGGAGACTCCGCCCACAGAGGGGCGTGGCCCCAGGAGGCAGTGCAGATGTCCCTTCCCACTTGGGTCTCCGACAGGACGGCCTCAAGGCCGCAAACTGGCTCCTGCTTCCGTGGAAGACGGAGGACTGTGCAATGACTGCTGTGCTTTGCTCCTCAAAGGGCGGAACGCACTTCTGGGCTCCCAGGATCGCCCTGGGTGCAGACGCCCATCTGTCCCAGGCTCCCATCTGCTATCAAAGCAGAATGTAGACCTTCAGCTGATTCCTGCAGGCAGGATTCTCAGTTCTGTCCAAGAGGAAGTAGATATGGCTTCAGGAGGCTGCTGGGGGACCCGTGGAGCTCTGGGGAGTCTAATAAGAAAATGGTTGACAAAGCCATCAAGTGCCATCAGCCGTGCCCAGCCCTAAGAGGCTTTCAGAGGCCCGGGAAAGAGAAGGCCAGCTCATCTGCCTCATCAAGGAGACCTCTGGGCCTTGGAGCCTCCATGTGCTCAGCTGCCCCCACCACGCACAGCCTGGGGCCTGGGCCTCCCCCTAGGCCCTCCTGGACTCTGACAAGCTGCCAGGACTGGCTTGCTGAAGTCCATGAGCTTTGGGTGTCCATAGCCTGACTGGGGGCTTCCATGGTGGCTCAGCTGGTAAGGAATCCGTCTGCAGCGCAGGAGACCCTGGTTCGATCCCTGGGTCGGGAAGATCCTCTGGAGGAGGGCATGGCAGCCCACTCCAGTATTCTTGCCTGGAGAATCCCCATGGACAGAGGAGCCTGGCAGGCTACAGTCCATGGGGTCACAGAGGGTCAGACATGACTGAACGATTAAGCCCAGCCCCGCACAGCCTGACGGTGAGGGCTTTCCAGAACCTCAGGGAGCCCTGACAGGACTGAGAGGGCTGCAAGTCCCCAGAAGGTTCTAATTCACATTAAAATGTTAAACTCAGAGACATTTTCTAATTTATTCAGTCAATAGGTATTTACAGAGAGTCCCTTCCCTTGGCACCACCAGACTCTTGTCCCCTGTAGCTGAGAGAATGCCACCTCTCCCCCACATCTTCCCTCCCTCCTCAGATCTCACCTGTAATTTCAGCTCCTTGGGACACCCTTGCCAAAATGGCTGCCACCTCCAGGCCCTCTCCACCACATCCCCTCACTTTGCTCCGTCTGGACCTTTACCACAGGTGCCTGTGTGCGTTTATCTTACTCACTGCTGTGTCTCTCGTTCCAGAATATAAGCCTCTGCCCCCAAAGCAAGGGGACATATCACGATCGCCCCTTCCTCCCTGGTGTTGCTAGCACTTAAGAGGCTCAAGGAATAGTTATCGGATGATGAATGAGGCCATGATGACTTACTGATTCACTGTCTCTTCCAATAATAGGACAATGGGGTAGGCTCCAGTTGGGAGAAAGAGGGTGTTTGAAAAGAGGGAAGGTGTAGGTGGCGGAAGGCCCCAAGCTCTGCAGACCTGGTGTGGCTGGCTGCCAGCCCCACTCCAGGGACTCTCTCCCTTGAAAGGGAGAGAGGAAGCGAGATCAAGAGAGCTCACCAGCGGAGAGTCCTCCCTTGTGAGGAGGGATTCAGGGCTCAACATGCTTCCTGGGGCCGGGTCTGTACAGGCAGAAGGAAGAGGCCGGGTCGCTCCCAGGCGGGGCCAGCCTGAGGCCTGGCAGTTTGCAGGAGCCCTTCCTCTCCAGTCCCTGCTTGTAGGTGCTTGCTCTCTGGCACACCATGAATTGTTTTCTGGCTGCCTTGTGAGGAGATTAGGCTTTCATTTTAAAAGATGAACAAAAAAAGTCTCTTGCAAAGGCTTGAGTAGAGCTGACCCCGAGGAGGGGCGGTAATAGCTGATGGGCACTACGTTTGTCTAATTAATCTTCTTGTCAACAAAGTTGTTCTTCACCACTGCCAACCCTGACATCACCCCACAAACCTGCTGCAGGGGTTGATACCCAGCCACAGAGGCTGCTTCCGACCCACCCTGAGCTCACCAACTCTCCCCTCGCCCCAAATGCTGCCCCCCACTGCCTGCGTGCTGCTTCTGGACTGGGAATCCATGGATGAGAACCCAGGGGTCCCACATCCACTAGCTTGAGGGGAGGGGACCCTGGGGCATCAGTTTGAATGAAAGATGGTAGAGACCCTGAAGATTCAGGGGTTCTCCAAGCCTTAAGGAGGCTGGTTCCCAATTAGGACTATTCAGCGATCCTGCACTTTTTCTTTAAACGTTGAGGGGTTCGATTTTGCAGGGCAGATCGCTGCGGTTTGGCTGGTTCGCTGCCAACAAGTAAAGCTGCAAAATCAAATGCCTTGAGGGCCTAGTTGTTGTTGAGTCTCTGAGTCGTGTCCAACTTTTTTGACCCCATGGACTGTAGCCCACCAGGCTCCCCTGTCCATGGGGATTCTCCAGGCAAGAATACTGGAGTGGGTTGTCATTTCCTCCTTCAGAGAATCTTCCTGACCCAAGGATTGAACTCGAGTCTCCTGCATTGGCAGGCGTATTCTTTACCACTGAGCCACAGGATGTAAATGAGTCTGGGTTTTAGGAACTGGGGGAGCACAGTGGTCAGAAAGTAAAAACGGATCTTCCACTGGAGAGTCAGATTTTTCACTGTGCAGGGTTTAGGCCACATGGGGCCCCTGGTGGCCATTTCCTGCCTCTGTAGGAGGCTTTGTAACATCAAATGTCTTCCAGGCTTTTCCTGACATCCCACCAGAGTCAGGCTCTCTCTTCTGTTTTTGTTGTCAAAATCACCCTGTTGATTTCCTTCAGGGCCTTCAGCACCATCGATACTCACCCTGTTTACTTACTTATTGTCTGCTCACCTACCAGGCTTCTTAACCAAGTGTTCTGTGGATAGAATCCAGAAGGTTCTTGAACTTGCCTAGGGAAGCATTTACATTACTTGTCTGAGTAACCTCGAACAGAAATGTAACATTTTTTCAATTATGAATTATGTGCAATATGTCACAGTGTATTAGCAGTGACTGTGGCTTCCTAACCAAGAAATCTCAGCTATTTTCATATCACCTTGCAATTGGTAGTTATCTTGAAATACCATTTGTGCTCATCGCTATTTTGAAAAACTGATAGTTAACATAAAGGTCTGTAGTTCTTGTGACATCATATATTAACACAGAACACAACCATTCCACAATTAAAAGGATCCCAGGGGCTTCATGTGACCAGCGAAGGCACCCACTCTGCTCTAAGCTATCACTTTTAGTCTTTTCTGTATCAAGAGCCACCTAGAGTCCCGGTGGCAATAGTAGGAATTCATGACATTTTTGTGAACTGATTTACTGGATGAACCATACAACAAATGAATGAATGTTAGCAGGAGCCTTAATGTAACCTTGCCCGGCTTCCTGCCCAGAGTCTGGTGCATCCTCGAAGGGGCAGAAGGCTCCCAGCAGCCTTTGTCACCCGTGCACCTTTCTCTGTGACAAACCTGGTCCCCCACGGGGAGAGGCTGCGTGGCTTGCTTGCTCTCCACCCCGAGAGTCCAGGTCTGACCAAAGAGTCCTCACCCAGCAGGACTCCACCGGGCCATTCCCTTTGCTGCTGCAGCCACACAGTCCGCCCACACCCAGAGCTGGAGCCCAGGTGATGTTCCGCTAGGATGCGGCGGTCTTTCCCCATCCGCAGGGATCGCCTAACCCACTCGCGTCCTGCAGAAGGTGGGAGCCGACGGCCCCAGCCGTGCTGCCGTCTCAGACCACACGATGGCGCTGTGGGCCCGGCCTCGGAGCCGCCGCTCCTCCAACCACGCGCGCGCGCTCGCGGCGGGCTCCGCGCAGGGAAATCGGGGTTCCTCTCCTGGCTCCCACAGACCGCGGGGCTCCGGGCCTGGGAAGGGGGCTCGCGGGTCGCTTCCAGCGTCTTAGAAGCCCCACTCAGGTTAATCAGTTACCCATCAGTTGCCCATCAGTTACCGATCATTTCCAGGGGACTGGAAATCATCTCCAGGGCAGGTGGTAGCCGTGGGAACTCCGGGGTCCCGGCCTCGAGCTGGGCAGGGAGGCGGGGGTGGGGGAGAGGCAAGAGGGACAGGATTCTCGCCGCCCTGGAAGTGAAACCTCGGTGCCAGACATTGAGAACCTCTAATTCGCTGTGCAGGCCCGGGGTCCACCGAGGGGCCGTGGCCTGGAAGTCAATTGCCTTATTGGTGGTGGTGGTTTAGTCGCTAAGTCGTGTCGGACTCTTAGACCCTGTGGACTGTAGCCTGCCAGGCTCCTCTGTCCATGGAATTCTCCAGACAAGAATACTGGAGTGGATTGCCATTTCCTTCTCCACAATTGCCTTGTTAGGAGAAAGGACTTGATTTCCAAATACTGCCCCTGACTTTCCACCTCCCTTTTCTGTTTTGCAAAGTGGGGATAATATTAGTCCCGACGGGTTGGTAGTATTGAAGGAGACGATGCAGGAAAAGGCCTAGCCCAGCCCCCTGTGCTCAAGCGCCCCGAAGAGTCACCAACCACGGTCACCCTTGACTCGGGCCAGGCTGGCCTCAGGTCAGCGTCACCGTCCACGGAAGAGGTCCAGTGTCCACTCTGGCTTGGTGTGAGCTTGCATGAGAGGCATAAGAGCTCACATGTGTGGGGCACAGTCCGCATAGCCAACGACCATTAATCTTTCCACTGTTCTAGGAGGTGTACTGCGGCCCAAGACATTCTGTCGCCTCTCTAGCCACAGTCACCCCGCATCCTGGGCGTGTTTGCAGGGAGTGTGGGAGGCCTCCCTGTGCTAGGGTCTCCAGTGTTTTGGAGAGAACTTGGGCGGTGGGGTTAGGACTCTTACAAGAAAGGTGGTCAAGGAGCATCCCATACCCTTTGGATCAGGAAGATTGACTCCTGGGAAACCGGCTTCAGGTCAGAAGGAAGGTGTTTAGGAGAAGCAAGGGGCTTGGCTGAAACCCAGCCGAGGAGTTTCAGGAAAGTTATGAGACTTGGTTTTTCCTCTGTTGGGGTAGGTCCCTGCGCCGCCCTGGCGACAGCCCCTGGGGCCTGTCCCTGTGTGCATGGTCACTGGGGCGTGCAGGCCCGAGCCTGGCCTTCTGTGACTCAAGGACTCTGGTGTCCATAATTAAGAGACACACGTCAAGAATGTAAATTCCTGCGGTTTCCAGCCTGAGAAGGGTTCATTCGGAGCCTCAGGACAATTACAGACTGAGGGAGTCTGAAAGAGGCAGTGTTACCGTTTAAAGTGTTATCAGTTTAATGAACTGCTTATGAAGTGTTAAATGCATGCAAGTGTGAACACAGCATCTGGGCTTGGATTTTATTTGTAGACTTCAAATTGGGTGCGGGTTGTTTTGAAAATGCCAATTAATGGTGTAAAATCAGAATTTCTAATGGGGAGGGAGGTGGCTGCTTTGTGCTGTCTCCCTAAACTATCTCAAAAGGCATCTAAAACATTGCCCCCTGTCCCCACCCCCCTGGATTTACATGCAAACAAAGCAACCACCAAGGCTTAAAAGATTTTTTTTTTTAATTAAAGAAGCAGGAATTTGCTCTGTTCTGCCTTGTTGCAAGATTTGATGTGTTTTCACTGAAAGAAAGAATGAAGATTTTAAAATCAGAAGTACCATCAACACAAATTTCCCAGAGCTGTTCTAGAAAATTTGTCGTCTCTAGCCATTTCTTCCAGGTCAGAAAATAAAGAGTCTACAGGAATATTTACTGCGCTTTCAGGAGAAAAATTTCCAAGCTACCCCCTGAAGCAATGAAGCTGGATATGGAGCAAATGGAAACATTGTGAAATTGCTTGTTTTCTTCCAAAATTTGTATTTTTCTCCCTTATTTCCTGTTAAATCAGTGCCACTCATTAGCAACCATATTTTTGCATTATATACTCAGCAGAATTTTCTCTCCATGACTGGATTCCAAATTCAACTTTTAAGTTTCCAGGAAAAGTGTAACAAATGTTTAAATCGGTCAGAAGTTAAACTAATGAGAGGGAGGGAAAAAAGCCCACAAATTTCTTCTTCTTTTGTACCGCTGTTGCTTTTTAGCTGCTTCACGCTTTGGGGACAGCTTTATTCCTGGGATCTTGAAAGGATCATTCACAAAGCAAGAAGGCTCAGGAAAAACAGGAAGATGGCTACACTTTGAGCTACTGAAAAGTTCAGACTTGTGCTGGTTTCCAGAAAATAAAGGCAGTGGAGGATTTCATCCTAAGATTTGGGCACTGCTGTTCAAAACCAGTGGCACTGTGTTCGAGCTGGAGCCTGTCCAGTCTGGAAGACTCATTTTATAGACAGTGTGACGGCATACCAGAGAGGAGCAGCAGCATCCTCAGGATAATTTAGTGAAGTTACAAGTAGAGGGGCTTCCCAGGTGGCGCTAATGGAAAAGAACCCACCTGCTAATGCAGGAGGCATGAGACATGGGTTCAATTCCTGGGGAGGAAAGATCCCCCAGAGAAGGAAATGGCAACCCACTCCAATATTCTTATGAGGAGAGGAGCCTGGCAGGCTACAGTTTCATGGGGTCACAAAGAGTTGGAAATAACTGAAATGAGTTGGAAATGACTGAAATGACTTGGCACGCATGCATTACAAATAAAGCCCCTCCCTCTGGCTGAGTATTCTCTAATGAGCAGCTACTAATTTCTTTTGTGGGTGTCTCTCTGCTAAGTCTCATTGAAAACATAGCTAAATGGAAGCTGTTGCTTTCTAGCAACAATAGGCACATGACACTCAAAAAAAAAAAAAAAGTGACCACATATATTAGTTTTCTATCACGGTGGCCCAGCAAGGCCCAAACTCTGTCTTCCTTCTGCCCTTGTTTGCTTTTCCATTCCAAAACAAAACACGGGGATGAGCAGGGGAAAAAAATTCAAAAGAGTAGGTTCTTGGGTGAAAGTTGTAAAGTTGATTATTATCACAAGAAGACAACGGCTACTCAGATCAACAAGGGTTATATTCAGACAAGACCTGCAGTAGCCTGGATTGCTCCTTCTCAAGAAATTTTGGTAGCTTGATCCAGCCCAGATTATTTTGAAAATGAAGTCTATTAAAAATATTATACCATGGAGGGAAAAGAAGAAACACAAAGATATTGCAAAACTTCAATAGTCAAACCATCAACAGATGGATGGGTATAACAGAATGTCTCAAGCACAGACCCTAGTAGAGATAAAAAATTAGTACGTGGTAAAGATCCGTGAGGAAAGGGAGATTAGTCAATAAATGATGTTAGGACCAACCATGTGGAAAATATTAGACATAATCCCTAGCTCTCCCCATATAGCAAAATAAATTCCACATGCACTTAGCAGTTATATGCAAAAATAACATAAAAATAGAAGACATGGGGGAAATTTCAGATCTTGAGAGGAGAATTTTATAGATATAAAAGCTTAAGACATAGGTTAAAAAGGGAAAGATTATTGTGTTTGACCACAGAAACCTTAAAACTTCTAGACATCTGTAACCCTGGAAAGGTGTTTGTGATGAGTATTGCAAAGAATCTTATTTTTATGTGAAAGGCTATTGCAAAACAATGAGAAAAGTGCTAAGGTAACTATATTAAAATGGACCAAGAAGACAAGTAAAGTATAGAAATATAAATGTTTAACAAATGTGTAAAATACTCAAATACGTTAATCAAAATATAAATCAAACCAGTAATGAAAATTCATCTTGTGCATTAATTTACTGTAGGACAGACTCTCTTTCACATTCCTCATGGGTGTTCACACTGATAGAAACTTTCTTAAAACAATAATGTTAATCACGAGTCTTAAAAGTGATCATATTCTTTCATTATATTTTCCTGTTGCTACAAATGCTCTACAGTCAGATAAAAACACAAAGACTTAATCACAATGTTTTCTATTTTTGGAGAGGCTTAAAAGTTTTGGGAGGTGGCCTCTACTGTTAATTAGAATTGTTAGCATCCAAATGATGGAATATTATATAGCCATTATCATCATTTTTTTCAAAGTGAATCTTTTTTAAAAGCATCTCACCAGGCACAGGATCTGTTGGCACATTAAAAAATAATAATTTTTATTACATTTTGGCCACACTGCACCACAAGTGGGGTGTTCCTTTCCTGATGAGGGATCAAACCTGCCCTCCCTACGGTGGAAGCCTGGAGTCTTAGCCCCTGGACTGCCAGGGAAGGCCCTATAATCATTATTTTTTTAGGAAATGACCATGGGGTAACTCTAAGAGAACAACTTTGGATAAAACCTGTGTGTACTATTTATATAAAAGACTAAAAACAAAACCTCAAAGTCTTCTGTTGGGATAGTGGGTTTGGGTGGGACTTATTTTCTCCTTTCGTGTGTGTTTTTTTTTTTTTTTTTCCCCCAGAGTAGAATATATTAATTTATGATTAAAAAAAAAAAATTCTTGAAATGGCATGACTTTCTAGTTCTGACCCCCTCGAGTAGACTTGGATGGTGATGAGCAGGGATAGATTTTTTTCCGCTGTGATGGTGGAAGTGGTGTCTCTAGGGAGACAGATTGTCTCCCTAGAAATATGACCACGTCTCAGGAAGCAGGCCCTGCACTCCCAAAGCTTCTCGTGTACAAGTTTGTTCTGCACTTGTCAGGTCCCTCGGGACAGGTTTTCCCAGCCTAGTTGTGGAAGCAGAGTCTTCAGAACCCCAAAGAGCTATGGCTTCACTTGCCCACCCCTCAAAATATCTACCCCTTAGAAGATGAAGGGCTTCCTCCAGTGTCAGGAGAAGATGCTGTCAAATGAGGGGTCCTTATGTGACCCCTTAACCCCTTAACACAGTTAAGCATCACACATTCAAGTACCACATGGCTCTGGGCTCGATCACATAAACTGGGGAAGGAACTTTAAAACACATCCAGGGGCTCCATTTGGGGCTGCAGAGGGTCTGTCTTTGGTGCTGGATACAGCTCGATACACTGGTGCCAGCTCATGCAGTTGGCTGAGCCTGCTGTGTGCATCTCCTCCCAGCTCGACAGGCACCACAGTGGTAGCTGAAGGTTGGCCACTGTGGGAGTATTTATACTATGGAGATTGTAAGCCCAAATCCGGATTTTTTTTTTTTTTTTTCCTAGAGAGCCTAGAATTATCTTTTAAAAAATCTACCAACACATCACTGGCTGTGCTTAATACAGCAAGGATTTTATTATCTCACAGTTTCTGTGGGACAGGAAATGAAGGACTTGTTTGGATGGTTTTGATCTCTTGTGCATTTTGCAGTCGGATGATGGCTGGAGCTGGGCGAGGAGAGAGCAGCTGGTGGCTGGCTGGAAATCTCCCGCTCCGCACAGTCATGCGGTTCCTCCCTGTTGGGGAGTTCGGGCTTCTTCAGAGCATCGCGGCTTCGGAGCCATCAGTGTTTACAGGGTGGGTCGCGGCTCCGGGGAGAGTGTTTGGTTCATAAGGCAGAACTGCTTTTTATGACCTCACCCTGAAGTCAGACAGCATCACTTCCGCCCGTTCTGTTGGTTACAAGTGAGTCAGAAGCTCACCTAGCTTCAAGGGGAGGGGAATTAGAGCCCACGTCTTAATGAGTGGGTGTTAGGTTTCTCAAAGACATATAGAATGAGTAATATCATTAGAGATACTGGTTTTGGAAAATATAATCTGCCACAGAGTTTTAAAATACACTTTGGAGTTTGCCTTCAGCAGCTACAGCACATTTTTCTAGATACGGATTCACCGGGCGTTGCTTCTCTTCTATTGCTAAGTAGTCTTTTAAAGGGACTACTTCAAAGGACACATTCTTTAGGGTTAAATATTACAAAAATGGCATGTTTTACACAAAACCAGTCTCATTGCCATATAGCACACTGTACTTTTCTTTTCATCAAAGTATTTAGCATTGCACCAGGCACATGAGAGGGACAAAGTAAATACCTGAGTGATTGATTTATATTTCAGAGCAAAACTGAGACAGCCTCTGGTTCCACAAGGTCCTTAAGCGCTCCTTGGAATTGGCTAACTGTGAAAAAAGAGAAGCTAACTCTTTCTTTTTGAAACCTCTTAAATAAAATCTTTTCATACTGTTCATGGCAAAGAAGTGACTCATTTGAAAAGACCCTGATGCTGGGAAAGATTGAAGGCGAGAGGAGAAAGGGGTAACAGAGATTTAGATGGTTGGATGACATCACTTTTTTTTTTTTTTTTTTCCTAGAGAGCCTAGAATTATCTTTTAAAAAATCTACCAACACATCACTGGCTGTGCTTAATACAGCAAGGATTTTATTATCTCACAGTTTCTGTGGGACAGGAAATGAAGGACTTGTTTGGATGGTTTTGATCTCTTGTGCATTTTGCAGTCGGATGATGGCTGGAGCTGGGCGAGGAGAGAGCAGCTGGTGGCTGGCTGGAAATCTCCCGCTCCGCACAGTCATGCGGTTCCTCCCTGTTGGGGAGTTCGGGCTTCTTCAGAGCATCGCGGCTTCGGAGCCATCAGTGTTTACAGGGTGGGTCGCGGCTCCGGGGAGAGTGTTTGGTTCATAAGGCAGAACTGCTTTTTATGACCTCACCCTGAAGTCAGACAGCATCACTTCCGCCCGTTCTGTTGGTTACAAGTGAGTCAGAAGCTCACCTAGCTTCAAGGGGAGGGGAATTAGAGCCCACGTCTTAATGAGTGGGTGTTAGGTTTCTCAAAGACATATAGAATGAGTAATATCATTAGAGATACTGGTTTTGGAAAATATAATCTGCCACAGAGTTTTAAAATACACTTTGGAGTTTGCCTTCAGCAGCTACAGCACATTTTTCTAGATACGGATTCACCGGGCGTTGCTTCTCTTCTATTGCTAAGTAGTCTTTTAAAGGGACTACTTCAAAGGACACATTCTTTAGGGTTAAATATTACAAAAATGGCATGTTTTACACAAAACCAGTCTCATTGCCATATAGCACACTGTACTTTTCTTTTCATCAAAGTATTTAGCATTGCACCAGGCACATGAGAGGGACAAAGTAAATACCTGAGTGATTGATTTACATTTCAGAGCAAAACTGAGACAGCCTCTGGTTCCACAAGGTCCTTAAGCGCTCCTTGGAATTGGCTAACTGTGAAAAAAGAGAAGCTAACTCTTTCTTTTTGAAACCTCTTAAATAAAATCTTTTCATACTGTTCATGGCAAAGAAGTGACTCATTTGAAAAGACCCTGATGCTGGGAAAGATTGAAGGCGAGAGGAGAAAGGGGTAACAGAGATTTAGATGGTTGGATGACATCACTGACTCAATGGACATGAGTTTGAGTAAACTCTGGGAGCTGGTGATGGACAGGGAAGCCTGGCGTGCTGCAGTCCATGGGGTCGCAAAGAGTTGGATACGACTGAGTGACTGAACTGAACTGAAATAAAATCTAATGTGTTTAGACTGGAGGACTTGGGGTTTAAATAAAAATGTATATTTCTCTAGATAAATACTCCTAAGTTTATCTCTTTTCAAAGCCCACAAATCTGTGTATCTATTTCCTCTCATCCTTTTTGGAGGGGATCAGAGAAGGTGGAGGAATAGATGGGGCTCCAGGTCCTGGCCCAGATGTCTTCATGGTCTGTAAGGCAGATACCAGTGGGAAAACTGGCTTATTTCTCCTCCGGCCACCAAGCTCTGCTTGAGTAATCACTCTTGAAAGTGAAAATGTCTCTCAGTCATGTCTGACTCTTTCCGACCCCATGGACTGTAACCCCGCCAGGCTCCACAGTCCATGGAGTTCTTCAGGCAAGAATACTGAAGTGGGTAAGCCATTCCCTTCTCCGGGGGATCATCCCAACCAGGGTCTGAACCTGGGTCTCTTGCATTGCAGGCAGTTTCTTTACCATCTGAACCACCAGGGAAGTCCTCTTTAGCCATCAATCACTCCTTAGCCATCAACTGTTTCTTCAACTTCTCACCTGTCCTGTCACTAGGACAGAGATACCAGGAAAGTTCTTATGCATCCATACTTTCCCCCAGTTGAAGCCTAGAATATCTCACTTGACCCCACTAAAGACTAAGGAAAGGACTGGCGGCCCAGGTGGCTCATTGGTAAAGAATCCGCCTGCCAATGCAGGAGACACAGGAGATGTGGGTTTGATCTCTGGATCGGGATGATCCCCTGGAGTAGGAAATGCTAACCCACTCCCATATTCTTGCTTAGAAAATTCCATGGACAGAGGAGCCACGGACAGCCCATGGGGTTGCTCGGATTAAGCACGCATGCTCGAGAATGTTTTTCAGTAGGACCTGATTGTAGACATGTGGGTGCTTACATGGGAGGGCAGAGACATTTCCTGCCCACCATATATGGTGTTCATTTCCCATGTTTCCCAGTTCCCTTGGAGACAGGTGGGCCTGTGTGACTAGTTCTGGTCAATGGGCTGTAAGAGGAAGTGAGCTGTTACTTCTGGGTTAAAATATAAGACAGAAGGGGTGGGCTATCCCAGGGGACACTCTCTTCCCCTTCCGTGGTAATCATGGAGGACACCTGTTCTTGAGAGTGTAACTCCAAGATGCAGGAGCTGTCATTAGCCTCGGTCTTTAAGAGACTACGTGGAGAACAAGTTCATTGACTCCCTTTCAGCCTCTCCCCAAGCCACACTGGGTGAGGAATGAGCCTTTGTTATGTTAGGCACTAAAGTCTGGGAGTTAATTAGTTATTGTTGTGTAGTGAGCCTAACCTGACTAATTCAATGATCTACAACAAAAGAACCAGCTCAGGAGCTGGCTCACAAAAGGCTGCCCTAGTGGTTTTATTTAAGCAGGAATCCTCACGGGGCCCCAGGCAGGAAAAGCTAGGCTGCTGGTGGGAAGATGAGTGGAGTTAATTTAAACAAACTAATACATAAATGCTTTAAATGTCTCACAGTTTCCATTTCAAGTATGGCAAATATCAATAGGTGCAACTCACAGCCAACAAAAAGCTCTCTGGGGTCTTCAATGATTTTCTTCTTTGTTTCTTCATAATTTTCTTTATTTTGGCTGTGCTGGGTCTTCACTGTGGCGCTGGCTTTTCTGTAGCTGTGGTGAGCAGGGGCGACTCTCTGGTTTCGGGGCCCGTTCTCATTACAGTGGCTTCCTTTCTGAGGAGCACAGGCTCTAGGCTCAGGGGCTTTCGTAGTTGCAGCCCGAGGGCTCAGTGGTTGCATCTCCCAGGCTCTAGAGCTCGGGCTCAGTAGCTGTGGTGCATGGGTTTAGTTGCTCTGCAGCACAGGGAATCTTCCTGGACCAGGGACTGAACCCGTGTCTCTTGCCCTGGCAGGCTGATTCTTTACCACTGAGCCCCCAGGGAAGCCCTTCAGTGATTTCCAGTGTTAAAGACGGTTCCGAGGCCAAGGAGTTTGAGAATCATGGCTTTCAACAGTAGGACATTTGCCCTCTGAGTGTGCCTGTGATACTTAATCCATTATGACTGAATACCCTTTCCTACCTCCAGGCCAGCGGTTGGCACACTTTTCTGTAAAGCACCAGAGAGTAAATATTTTAGGCTTTGTGGGCTGTACAGTCTCTGTTGTAACTACTCCATGCGACCACAGGGTCACAAAAATCAGCCAACAATGGTCAGGAACAAATGGGTGTGGCTAGGTTCCAACGATATTATTTACGGACACTGAAATTTGAGTGCTGTATAATCTTCACATGTCACAAAATATTATTTTTCTGCAAGTGTTTTTCTTCTTCCCCGTAAGTAGAGTTATAAATCAGATAGCTTCCTTGTTTCTGACTTTTTCATTTGGGACATAGGATCATCCATGCTGCACTGCCACTGTGCTTGGTGATTCAAGGGGTGACGAAGGATCAAGGGTGTGATCTGGACCTTGCTTCGCAAGGGGATGTGTAACGTGGGTGCATGCGCCTCAGAGAAAGGCCCATAGAGAGCCACCCAAACACGGTGGGGTAGGGGAGCACCCCGGTTCCAAAGGAGGAAGCAGAAGAGTTCATTATGCTGCCTCGCGGTCCAAGTTGTATAACCACCTCTGGCTATTCCCCCCCACTCATTTAACACATGCTGTATTTAATGAATGCTTATTATGTATCAGTTCAGTTCAGTCGCTCAGTCGTGTCCGACTCTTTGCGACTGCATGAACTGCAGTACACCAGGCCTCCCTGTCCATCACCAGCTCCCGGAGTTCACTCAGACTCACATCCATCGAGTCGGTGATGCCATCCAGCCATCTCATCCTCTGTCGTCCCCTTCTCCTCCTGCCCCCAATCCCTCCCAGCATCAGAGTCTTTTCCAATGAGTTATTATGTATACCAGGGGCATTAAAAGTTTAATATCCAACGTTTGAATCCTATTTTGAATCCTATAGAGAGTTCTGGAACACTTTGGGAAATGCTTGTTGAGAATTTGCAAACACAGAATCCATGAATAATGATGAGAGACTCATGTCAATGTGCTGTTAGTACCTGAAACGATCTCAGGATAAAAACCGGTCCACTCATTCTAGAGAGGAGCTGGGTCATGTGGCCCTAAGCTCTTTAACTACACAGAATTATCCAGAAGTGAGTGAATCTCTATGTGCAAAGATGCTCACTGAAGAGTTGTTTATTACATAATGGAATACTGTGTTTCTGAATAATAATTAAATGAGTATTTGTTAATATTAATATGAAAAGTTCATGAAATGCTGTAAAGTGAAAATATAGTCAAACAATACATATAACCATATTTATTAATAAAATTTTTGTGTGGATAAATACATTCCATTTATGCTGTGTGAGACAGACATATCCAGTTTATTTGTTGTTGTTGGTCAGTCACTGAGTTTTGTCCAACTCTTTGCCACCCCATGGACTATAGCACACCAGGCTTCCCTGTCCTTCATCATCTCCTGGAGTTTGCTCAAAGTCACGTCCATTGTGTCGGTGATGCCATCCAACCATCTCATCCTCTGTCACTCCCTTTTCCTCCTGCTCTCAATCTTTCTCTGCATAAGGGTCTTTTCCAATGAGTTGGCCCTTCACATCAGGTGGCCAAAGTATTGGAGTTTCAGCTTCAGCATCAATCCTTCCAATAAATATTCAGGGTTGACTTCCTCTAGGATTGACTGGTTTGATCTCCTTGCAGTCCAAGAGACTCTCAAGAGTCTTCTCCAGCACCAGAGTTATACAACTTTGTCACACTCCTTTCCCAGTTTTGAACAAGTCAGTTTTTCCATGCAAGGTCCTAACTGTTGTTTCTTGACCTGCATACAGGTTTCTCAGGAGACAGGTAAGGTGGTCTGGTATTTCCATCTCTTTAAGAATTTTCCACTGTTTATTATGATCCACACAATCAAAGGCTTTCTCGTAGTCAATGAAGCAGAAGTCGATGTTTTTCTGGAATTCCCTTGCTTTCCCTAAGACCCAGTGAATGTTGGCAATTTGACCTCTGGTTGCTCTGCCTTTTCTAAACCCAGCTTTATAATATAGTTTATTATATTATAATCCAGTTTATAATACAGGTATATCGAGTTTATGAAAAAACTCTGGAAGAATATATATCCATAAGGTCCCTTGTATGTGTTTGGATTGTAAATAAATTTCATTTTGTTCCTCGTGCATCTCAGTATTTTCTAAATTTGTTTATAATGAGACAGCTACCTTTATCACTAGAAATGTATTATTGTCATAATGACTGTTTTGGGGGTGCTTACTCTCTGCCTGGTACTGGGCTAAGTTCCTTAACTCGGGAGTCTTTATTAAAACTCTACGAAACAAGTTTTGTTTACAATTGTAACAAAAATAGAAAAAGTCTCAAGATCCCCTAGCTTCATGCCACAGATCTGGAAGGCTCTGGAAGGCCAGCTCCCTCTGACATGCCTTGCTGCCACTCTGGGAACCAGAGTCAGGAGCAGAGACTCTGGCTCAAGTCCCCACGTCTGCTCAGAAAAGTGCTGAGGCTGGAGTCTTCCCCGCCAGGGCAGAATTCCTGGGGCTTGGCCACAGGGCCAGGGCAAACGGATTCAGGCAGGAATTTTGTCTGTCTCCTTCTTTGTTTTTAAAAGAAATAGCCACTGCCTAAACTAAGCTGAGCCCAGTATTATCTGGCTTTCTTCAAAGGCACACGAAGATGAGCGGCTGCTATTTGGTTCTGTGGGGCTGTCTGGGGAGCAGCAGGGTCTGGGGGAGCCTGTGCTCAGGGGCCCAGACCCGAGTCAGCTGTCAGCAGGACCCATTCGCACACGGGATGAGCTTAACAGATGGAGGCGCATCGGCTCCAGAGCTTCTGCTTGCAATTTATCCTTTGCAGCATGGCTATGTTCTCAACCTGGATTTTGCTAACAGTCAACAAATCAAAAAGTAACCAAAGGTGATAACGGGGACCAAGTTTGGGCTCCAACCGTTTCTGCAGGCTCCCTTCCCCACCCAATACCAGCCTCCGCAGTGATGCTCGGTCAGTCGTTAGCTTTCTGGCTTGTTCTTTATACTCCACGTCTTATGAACTGCAGAGTCCACTGGACTGGAGGCCAGAGGACTTGGGAACAGGTCCCGCTCTGCTACATTCTGCCTCCTTGGTCTTTAATTAAGTCATTAGCTCTTTCTTGTACTCAGTTTGCGCATTTGAAAAATTGGGTCTAAAAATTAGATCATGCTTTGATTTGCTGACAGTTTACAAAAAATACGGGTACACAGCAGTCAGGTCCTATCATAGAGTCTAGGTGCGCCTCCTGCCTACTGAAGTCAGCGTCTGCAAGAGCAAGCACAGCGTTTGGATTTTTGCGATGCCAAAGCACGAGAATGCTTGCACGACTCGACTGCCAGCCTCAGTGAGCTGAACCGGGGTATTTCTGTGGGCAGGAGCAAGGCGGGGGCTTCCAAAATTGCACCACACAGGGGTCCCCTGACCTACATAAAACAAGCCAGCACCCCCTGGGGCCGGCCGATTGGAGCTCCTCAGATCACGTGGCAGAATTAGGCACGGTTTTTGGTTCTTTTCAGGGAGCTGGAGTCTCTGAGAAGGGTGTACATGTCAGTTTCATGAAAATCCGTTCTAAAAGGCCCGATCAACTTCTCAATCATCCGCTTCCCCTTCTCCACCTCGCCCTCCCAGAGCGCCCCAGGCTGCTTCTGAGATCAGAGAGCATAATTACAAATGTGTGGGGACTCTGGGGGCTGGCTTACAGCTTAATTAGCTCCCGTTCCCTGCACTGTCTCTGCTTCTGGGTCTCACGCTTGGGGCATCCTGACTGGTGAAGAGTTTAGAGCGGAAGTGTCCCGGCTTGTTCAGTCACCTGTTCTGGTTGGTCCCTCCTGACGCTCGCATCCAGGCTTCGCTGCAATTAGGCCCAGCCACGGAGCGGGAAAGGCCTCTCTGGGTGCATCCGGAGCTGGGGAGGGGTGCTTGTCTGAGCCAGCCTGGAGGCGAGGCGCAGCATGGAGTGGAATGTGGAGAGCACACCTGCCTGGCCCAGCCCAGGTCAGGAGGCTTCGGGCTGCAGCTGTGTTTCCGGGGGGCAGGGGGGCGGGTGTCTGGCAGGGAGGGCAGTGAAGACACCTGGGGTTAAAGGGACTCATACTTAGAAAAAATGTAGAGTAGGGAGGGAGGGCCAGAGATGAGTGCCGCCATGGCCCTTGGGCTGCAGAAGTGCTTTTTCAGTAGGAGTCAGGCCACTAGAAAGGGCCCTGGGCCGGGCAACATCAAAGAAGAGTAACTGTACAATCATACCTGGAGACTGTACCTCTCAAAGAAAAAGAGAAACCCATAGGTTGACTTTTGGGTCCTCATGACTTAGGTGGCTTAAGGAGTGGGCTGTCATAGAGTTCCTGGCTCAAGGTAAATTACTCTATTTGACAGGGCACTCACTCCCCTCGCTCCTGCAAAGGATCTCTCCTTGGAGGAAGAATCCCACTTGAAGGCAGAAAAGAGATACCATGAGCTGGACTCGGATGCTTGTCCAAGAAGACAATGGGAGAAGAGAAAAGTGATGCCTCCCTGCCTCCTAATCCCCTCTCCCAAGGCCCACGGCCCAGCCAGGCAGGTTTGCCAGGGCTCCAGAGGCATGGGGCTTGCTTAGGACCCAGACTGTACAGAAGGGTTTAAGCCACGTCCCCTCCCTCAAAGAGAGGGAGTGAAAAACAAAACTAAAATTCAGTGTCTGCAAAACATAATGCTGCATCTAAGAGTCAACTGCCATGCTAATTGTTATAGGAAAACGTGTTCGAATATTAGCCAGGGATGTATTTTAATCTGTTTGATATAATAAGAAGTGTGTGTGTGTGTGTGTGTGTGTGTGCACGTGCGCGCTCGTGTCTGACTCTTTGCAACCCCACGGAATTTTCCAGGCAAGAATACTGGTGTGGGTTGCCATTATTTACTACTCCAGGGGTTCTTCCCGACCCAGAGATCGAACCCATGTCTCTTTCATCTCCTGTATTTTCCTGGAATCGCTTCCCCCAAAACGAGTTCCCTGGGAACTCTACAAAGCTCTTAACAAAGACCTACCCCTCCCTGGAAAGAAAGAAGAGATGGAAAAGCTGTGAGCCTGCGTGCGTGCTCAGTCATGTCTGACTTTTGAGACCCCGTGGACTGCAGCCTGCCAGGCTCCTCTTGTCTTTGGGATTCTCCAGGCAAGAATACTGGACTGGCTTGCCATTTGAGCCTATCCCATCACTGAAAGGCTGAGGCCTCAGAGACAACGGCCCCTTGCTCTTGGCGGGTGCCTTGGACCGGAACCCGACCCTCCCCTAGTGGGGGATGAACTTCTTTGTCAAAGGGATCCTCAGCACTCACACCACGAGGTTTCCATACACCTGCTGGTTCCGAGGAGGCCCGTGTTGCAGACCTGGGGCTTTTTCTTTAGGAAAGAAGATTAAGGGGGAGTGTCAGAGCGAGAGATGACTTTTCATCCATCTCCTCTTATCTCAGCGCAGTCCTCTGCCCAGCTTGTACTGAGAATGCCCTTTGTGCCTCCTGGGCTCTGAACCGGGCTGCATTTTTGTTATATTGTTAGGAAAAGATTTCTTCTGTGCACAGAGGGGAGCCAGCTCGCCCTATTTATATTTTAAACAGGCATTGACCGCCTGCTACTGACCCGCATGCAGGTGCTATTTTTAAGGTACTCAGAGGCCGGCAGGGGAGACAATTATAGCACAGAGAAAGCTGCAGATGAGGGGTCTGCACAAGGTGTTTCAAGCCCTGGGGATGCGGGGATCATTCTAGCGGAAGGTGGGGAGACCTCACAGGGGAGGTGGCGCTGAGCTCAGCCTCCAACCAGGATGGGGTGTCCTGGGTCCCGGCCTGAGAGAGGACAGGGGTCAGGGGTTAGGGTCAGGGATGTGGGGCAGCAGGCTCAGGCTGGAGAGCTGGGTTGAGACCCGAGGGAGAGACCCAATGTGCTGCGCCCGGACTTTGAGAAGGTCTCGCCTAGTCTAAGGGAGCTACAGAAGGAATCTAACAAGGGCACACTGTCTCAGCTTCTGGGCTGTGTGGTACAGGCTGGAAGGGAGAGAGATGGGAGGCCTCTTCCACCGGTTGCCTGGGGGCAGCATCATCACGGCTACATCCATACATCAGCTAAACCGTAAATAAGTCACCCTGCTGTGCTGACCTTCAAATGTCCCCCATGGCTCACTTTGGAGCTTGTCTGCCTATAAGCAAGTGATGTTTCTGTTAAAGCTCCAGCTGAGTTTGGTCCTAGATGCAAAGCCCACTGGAAACCCCCAGGCCTTTCTGCTCGAGGTGCGGCCCAGGTGCCAGGCTCATCAGCCTCCTCTGGGAGCTTGTGAGAAATACAGCACCTCGGGCCTGCGCCAGACCCACTGGATCCGGCTTCTCCAGGTCACCAGGGCCCTGTGTCTTGCTGAGGGCTCCCAGACCAAGTGCTCACTTCCTGGGGCTGCGTGACCTCAAGGATGGTCCCTCCACTCCCAGGCTCAGGCCAGGGAGGCTGAGCAGGACCAGGACTGCCCTCCAGGTGCTAAGCAAGGCTTCAGCCTCGGGTTTTCAAGGCTCCAGGCTGGAGGCCAGCCAGAAGGGGCTCAGTCTCAGGCACAGGGCATCGGGCGGGTGCAGAGTCAAGAAACAAAACAACCCGGGAATGCAGGTGAGCTCATGCCAGCTAGGAGCCGCGGCGAGTCATGCTGGGGCACGTTTGTGGGTCTCAGTGAGGAGGCAGCCCGTACAGGTGGAGCTGTGCGCCCAGACCTGTCAGCACTTACATTATCCGCGATTATCTGGATTTTTTTTTCCATTTGGCCCCAGAGAAGGAGCTGCCACACAAAGACTTTAGCAGAGCAAAGTCAGTGGCCTCGCACTTGGATAGAACAGTATCCACAGATGCAAAGAATAACCAGCTTAACCTGTGAGTGTGCGTGCGTGCGTGTGTGTGTGTGTGTACAGGGCGTGGGGCTGCTGAAATACGATGCATCTTGTCAAAGGGGAACTTGCAGAGAAGTTTTCTTTTCTGCAGGTTTCAGCGTGAGAAAAGTTTTTCATCTCGTGTAGGGCCTTGAGCCTTTGAAAATAATAAAAAGGAAAAGTTTTGAATTAAAATTTATGGTTGAGCCTGCCTGTTTGGGAGGAGCTGGCTTAGTGGGCAAAGCTGACGCCAGGCAGGCTGCGGGGGCTGGAAGAAATTGGACACCAGCGTCCCTGTGAGTGAGGGGGGGGGCACCCTCCCGAGGACCCGCGCGGTGGCCCCTCTTGGCTAGCCGCTCCAAGCTCCGGCTGCACACTGGATGCTTCTATGGGAGTGTTTCAAAAATGCTGAGGCCTGAGTTGCGCTGCAGAGTGAGCCCATCTGATCCTCTGAAGGTGGACATCATTCTCAACAATATTTTCAAAGCTCTCCAGGAGATTTTGGTGTGACACCAGGGTTGAGAACTGCCAAAGATTCCAGAGCTGGTGGAAAGGGAAAGGGAGGGCTCCTAATTTCTGTTGGCGGTGGGGTGGCTTCAGGAGTACGTGCCTCTGTGGGTGCAGGAAGCATGATGCTAGCATCCAGCTGTTTGGGAGTTTTATCTGCCTGGAGAGGGCCAGAATCAATAAGGAGGGTGAGTCTGACCAGTCCAGAGGCCAGCTCCGCCCCTCCGCGTCTCCCGGCTGCTCAAACTTTTCCAATTTTCATATAGGAAGCCCTTTTCCAAAAACTGGAACATCCATGATTTTATTTTAACGCGTGTACTAGTTTTCTATTGATGATGTAACAAATCAACACAAATGTAATGAATGTGCCTGAAACAACACAAACCTCTTACCTTACCATCCTGGAGGTCAGTCAGCTCGTGGGGCTAAAACCAAGGGGTCCCGGACTGTGCTCCTTCTACAGGCTTTGCTGGGAATCCATTCTTTCCTCTTTTGAATTATTGAGGCACCCACAGGTCTTGGCTTGTGGTCCCGTCCTCGAATCCTCTCATCTCTGTTTGTCTCATGTCTCTTCCTCTCACTTTCTGTTCTCTCTCCCTCATCTAAGAACCTGTGATTGTGTTGGACTCACCAGGAGAATGCCCCAGTTGAAAATCTTTAACTTAATCTTTGGTTGGGGACCATAAAGAAAGCTGAGCACTGAAGAATTGATGCTTCTGAACTGTGGTTGGAGAAGACTCTTGAGAGTCCCTTGGACTGCAAGGAGATCCAACCAGTCAATCCTGATGGAAATCAGTGCTGAATATTCATTGGAAGGACTGATGCTGAAGCTGAAACTCCAATACTTTGGCCACCTGATTTGAAAAACTGACTCATTTGAAAGACCCTAATGCTGGGAAAGATTGAAGGCAGGAGAAGGGAACGACAGAGGATGAGATGGTTGGATGGTATCACTGACATGATGGACAGGAGTTTGAGTAGACTCCAGGAGCTAGTGATGGACAGGGAAGCCTGGCGTGCTGCAGTCCACAGGGTCACAAAGTGTCGGACCCGACTGAGCGACTGAACTGAACTGAACTGGGGGGAACCTTTATTCCATCTCCAATCACAGTCATGTGAATCTGAAGGGCATTAACACCCCCATAGATGAGAAAACGGACGCCCACCCAGGGATGGGCTCCTAGATGGTAACGGCGAACCTGCATTCTTGTAGCTCCCTGTCTCGTCGCTGCTACATCTTAGCAGCCTCCTCTTGGGATAATCACCCATCTTGACCCTCTAGCCATGGGCCTCATTTTTCCTTTTCATAAAGCCCAAGGTCCCTCCTGTCCTCCTGTGGGGTTGGTTATTCTCACCTCCCTGGAGCAGCTTCATGGGCACCCTGTAACCGAGAGAAAGCGGTGTCACAGGGGAACGCATGGCTACCACCAGGCATCGCGATGGAGCCCAGGAAGTCAGGTTCTCTCTGTGCGTCGGCACACGTGGTTCCGGGTTCTTGGATCCCCTGACTAGGTCTGTATACACAGACACCACATACATTTGTTAGATTCCATCATGATTTATGTACTCCTATAATTAATCTCTGTCTTTCTCTCTCAACTGTAAACTCCATGAGGACAGAAAATATACTGGCTTTTGCTCCCTAGTGCCTTGGCCTTTAGGGGATGTTTGGGAGAAACCTGTTAAATGAAGGAATGGTTGCCAGTAGTCCAAGGCTTACTGATTGTAAGTAACTATTTTGCCTTCTGGAAGCTATGGCTGATGATATTAATGTTCCCATCTACTGCCTTCCCTGTAGGAGAACCAAACATCCCGATTCATTGACATGTGACCGACTGCAGGGGATTCTTCCCTGCCCTGCTTCCAGGTTTGGCTGTGTGACTTGCTGTGGCCGATGGAATGTGAATGGGTAAGACAGAAGCCACATCTAAGCAGCATTAAAGGTAGTTACGTGGCTTGACCTGGTCTCTTGTTCTTCTCCCTTTGCCAAAAGAACACAATATCCCAAGTACGGTTGTCCCCTCTCAGGACACGTCCCAGGATGAAAAGACACGTGGAGAGGAACCAGAGCGGCCGCCTTGCAGCTCTCAACACGAGTGGGAGTGAAGCTCTTGTTGCTGAAAAACAATAAGATTTGAGGATCTTTGTTACTGCAGAGTTTAACAAACTCTGACAAATATAGACATCTTTACTGGATGTCTCAGAACACATCCATCTTTCCTTTCTCCCAAATGGAGATCATGGTTCTGCTACCTACAAGCGGTGTGATCTTAAGAAAGTCACACAACATCAAATTTTTACAGCAACATATAAAGCTTTTCTCCCAACTTTATGATCAGTGATCATGAAGAATGAGCCCATCATTTGAAACTTGACCCCGTCCATTATAAATCATCTTTGCACATGGTAGTATGATACCAGAGAAAGATATGGTACTATATCTCTCTTGTTTTCTGCTGGTACCATATGCTCAAGCAAGGGGAAAATTGTCCTGTTGCTTAGCTTGAAGAGAATGATTAAGATTTTTCAAAGATAACTTTATTAAAAATTTTAACAGGAGTTAGTAGGGAATAAAAATATAAATGCTTGAAATATGAAGGGGTTAAAGATGGAAGTGTTCTGGAGTTGAGATTCCTTGCTGTATAACAGCCAGAGGTACAAGCCAACTCATGGATCTGGAGTCCTTCCCACCCACTCAGCTCCATCTAAGAAAACCAACCCTGAAGCCCCCTTTAGAAGCTCTGGGAGTCTCCTCCATCCCTCCTTCCCTTTCACATTAGGACCGAGCACCAGCTGGTCACAATGTGATGGGAATGGTGGCAATGAACTTGTTAGTCCTCTCAGTATAGATTGCCACCCTCTAGCCTTCCAAGTCCAGAGACCATTGGAGGGTAGGTGGGAGACAGCATGTATAGAGACCCCCAGCTCTTCTTCCAACCTCACCCCACAGACGGAGAAGAGAGGGCTGTTTCCTCACCCTGCTGGACCTATTACTCAGAGCCCAGAAAATTATAACTTTACTTCCCAGGAGAGTGTAGGTCCTTTGCCCAATCTTCAATCCATAGGTTCAAAGATGACCAAGTCAATTGTTAGAATATCCTTGCAAATGAAAGAAAGAAAGAAAGTGAAGTTGCTCAGTCGTGTCCGACTCTTTGCGACCCCATTGACTGTAGCCTACCAGTTTCCTCCATCCATGGGATTTTCCAGGCAAGAATACTGGAGTGGGTTGCCATTTCCTTCTTCCTGACCCAGGGATTGGACCCGGGTCTCCTGCATTGTAGGCAAGCGCCTTACCATCTGAGCCACCAGGGAAGTCCCTCCGTTGTTGCTTGTGTATTTTCAGACTGAATCATAGTGTGCGCAGCCTAATCATTGGGTGTGCTTTGGACTGGTCTGAGTTCTGTTGACTTCTACAGGCCAACATGCACCAACTGGGAGGAAGCAGCCCCCACACAGGAGAGACTGGACTCTCTAGCGGCAATCGCCCCATCACTGGTGTCGAGAGAGGTTCCCTTTCCTTGCCAGGCTTCCTCGCCTCTGAGGGGGAGCAGGCGTTATCTAGAGAGAGGTTAGAATATGGGAACATGACTTGTCTCTTTCCTCAGAAATTTAAAAGCTTATTTACACAGCCCTCCAGTTCCTGGGTCAAAAGGGCTCACCACAAGACCTAAGATATTCCCCCAAATGAGTCAATATTTATCATCTGGGGCCTCAACTCAGGTGGCTTTCTGAGACTATTTGAGTTCCACTTAACTACTGTACATTGATCATTTGCAGGAGACCTTTCGCCTGCTGGCCCCTTGCTCTTTATTCTACTAAGCAATTGGGAATACACTTGACTTTCAAAGGCTCAACTTGCGCCATTCAAAGGAAAAATGTCCACCTCATTTTTAAGCCCTATCTTGTTCCCCTGCAGTCTGAGTAAACATTACTCACGAGTTGAAGTTACTTAGGCATCAATCATTTCCACTTCAAGGCAGAGGTAAAGAGAACAGAGACGTAAGCGCACAAAAAGATTGAAATTTAACCTCCACCGCTGGGTGCTTTCCAAACTTGTTCAGATTAGTTCTTCAAAAAGAAGCCCCAGAGAACTGACGTTACCTCAAGTTCACTGAAATTCTCTTTTTCTCAAGGATTATACTTGAATTTGAAGCCAGTCTCCTGAAAGCCTCAGGCAGGTGGTCAAGTCGGCTAGTGTGTGAGTATTTGCTTTCTCTCTCCTCTTTGGAGTAATTTCCACATGCTGTTGACATTCCTTTCTTCTCTGGTATGCCTCCCCTCAGATGGGTTTCTGGCTAAGTGCATGCGTGTGTGCTAAATCGTTTCAGTTGTGTCTGACTCTTTGCGACCCTATGGGTTGTAGCCCACCAGGCTCCTCTGTCCATGGGACTCTCCAGGCAAGAATACTGGAGCAGGTTGCCATGCCCTCCTCCATGGGATCTTCCTGACCCAGGGATCGAACCTGCATCTCTTACGTCTCCTGCATTAGCAGGTGGGTTCTTTACCACTAGCACCACCTGGGAAGCCCTCCAACTCAGTATCTTCTTCCAATACAATCTCCTGGTCTACGAGCATCCATGTCCCTCTCTTTTTCCATCCCTCCTTTATGTCTACCCAGCCTCCGGAAAACAAAACAAACAACAAAAAAACCACTAAAAAACCTGACCTCTGTAAGTTCCACTTTCTCTAGTCTTATTGACTGTTGGGAATCATGTTTGGCTCTAAGATGCCAACACTGCCACTATATCAAGCAGAGGATATCGGTTTCTCAGACCACCTGTACTCAACTCACGTGGATCTTGTGGCGCACAAAGATTCCCTAAATCTCACTGCCTTTACTGAACTAGACTCTGGGAAGGGGACCAGGGAATCTGTATGTTTCACAAACTCATCATGTGATTCTTCTACCTTATGAGGTTGGGGATCTGCTAATACTAAGGAGGGAGATGGCTTTGGAGTCAAAAAATAAACCCTAGCAGGACCATGTGCTTTACTCTTTACTAGTGGCATGATTTTTTAATAGCTTTATTGAACTGTAATACACACACCATGCAATGTGATCCTATACTTTGTACCTACAGTTCAGTGGTTGCTGGTACATTCACAGAGTTGTGCAATCATTACTACAGTAAATTGCAGAACATTGTTATTACACCAAAAGAGAAACTCTAGGTCCATTAGCAGTCACTCTCCCTTTATTCTTAACCCTTTAGCCCTAAGAAGGGCTTCCCCAGAGGCTCAGTGGTAAAGAATTCTGCTGCAATGCAGGAGACACAGGAGACCTGGGTTTGGTCCCTGGGTTGGGAAGATCCCCTGGAGGAGGGCATGGCAACCCACTCCAGTATTCTTGCCTGGGAAATCCCATGCACAGAGGAGGCTGGTGGGCTACTGTCCCTGGGTTCGCAAGAGTTGGACACGACTGAAGTGTCAGAGCAGCAGCAGCAGCTCTAAGAAATCTCTCATCTGTTTCCTGTCCCTATGCATTTGCCTATTTTAAATGTTCGTATCAATGGAATCATACAACAGGAGACTGGTTCTTGCTTTTACAATAATGTTTTCAAGGTTCATCCATGTTGCAGTATGTCAATGCTTTATTCTTTTTTATGCCCGAGTAGTATTCCATTGTATGGATATACCAGTGTATGGGGGAGCTGCCGCCGTTCCCTAGGCTAACCTTCAGAGCATGAACCAGCTACGCAAAGCACAGGTGGTGCAGTAGCCATTTCAGGCTTTGAAGGTCAGCCTAGGGAGCGGCGGCAGCCCATGCCTGTGGCACTGCTTTGCTGACTCGCTTTGTTGACACTCACGGCAGCACGTGTACCAGCAGCTTCGGCAGCTCCCTGGGTCTCCTGCTTCAGGTTCTCCAAGTCCTGGGCCAGGTGCCTGTGACTTCTATGGCACAGGACACGGTTTCTCCAGCAGGTCACCTACGTCACCAAGGTTGCACGGGAGACAGCTTTCGGTTCCAGTTCCCAGGCAGATCCCAGCTGACCCTTGCTCTCCTCTGCTTCACAACAGCCTTCTTTTCGAACCTGCTGCTCTGCAAACCTGATCAACCTCAGACTCGACGCCAGAGGCAACAGCCTTTCAGAGAATGTCCTACCAGTTTCCAGCATTGGGTAACACTCAGTTCTTACAATAAATCCCTGATTCTACTTCTCTGAGTGCATCCTGGACAGTAAATCACAAGGCAATTATGCTACCTCCCCATCTAGATAAACCTGGGATTTCTGAAAGGTGGTCTTCCTAGAGAGAGCAAATGTGGTCACACAAAGTTCTTCTCAGATCTAACCCCAGGTTTCCCCATGCAGAGGGAGATAGAGGGGTCTTCCACCTGCTCCTCCTGTGTTCGGTTCCTGCTAGGATTGTAACTGGGCTTCCCCGGGGGGTGCTAGTGGTAAACAATCCATCTGCTGATGCCGGAGGCATAAGAGCTGCGGGTTCTATCCCTGGGTCGGGAAGATCCCCTGGAGAAGGAAATGGCAACTTTTCCAGTATTCTTGCCTGGAGAATCCCATGGACAGAGGAGCCTGGTGGGCTACAGTCCATAGGGTCAAAAAGAGTTGGACACGACTGAAGCAGCTTAGCGCACACACAATGCTGCAATAAACTACCACAAATTCTATAGCTTAAATCCTAACACAAATTTATTATCTTACAGTTCTAGAGGTCCTAAGTCCAAAACAGGTCTCATTAGGTTAAAATAATGAAGTCCTCTGGGCTGTGTTCCTTCCACAGGCTCCAGGGGAGAATCTGTTTCATTGCCGCTTCCAGTTTCTAGAAGCCTCCTGCATTCTTTGGCTCGTGGTCTCTTCCTCCATGTTCAAGGCAGTAGCATCTTCAAGTCTTTCTCTGTCTCTCTCTCTCTCACACACTATATATATATATGTATGTATATATAAAGAATGTATGTGATATACGCATACAACTCAATAATAAAGGCAAATAACCCCATTAATAAATAATTTATAAATGGGCAAAGGGGTTGAACAGGCATTTCTCCAAAGAAGATATACAAATAACCAACAAGCACTTGAAGATACTTAACCTTCTTAGTCAATAGGGAGATGGAAATGAAAACACAATGAGATCCCCCTCACACACACTAGGATGGCAACAAAGAGAACACAAGTATTGGTGAGGATGTAGAGAAAGTGGCACCCTCCTACACTACTGGTGGAAATGTAAAATGGTGTAGCCATTGCATAAAACATTTTGGCGGTTCCTTACTAAGTTAAACATAGAATTACTATACAATCTAACAATTCTATTCTTAGGTATGCTGCTGCTGCTGCTAAGTCGCTTCAGTCGTGTCCGACTCTGTGCGACCCCACAGATGACAGCCCATTCGGCTCCGCCATCCCTGGGATTCTCCAGGCAAGAACACTGGAGTGGGTTGCCATATCCTTCTCCAATGTGTTAAAGTGAAAAGTGAAAGTGAAGTCGCTCAGTCGTGTCCGACTCAGCGACCCCATGGACTGCAGCCTACCAGGCTCCTCTGTCCATGGGAGTTTCCAGGCAAGAGTACTGGAGTGGGATGCCATTGCCTTCTCCTGTTCTTAGGTATAGACCCCCCAAAAAAAAACAGGTGCTCAAATAAAGACTTGCACGTGAATGTTCATAAGCAGCATCATTCACAATAACCAAAAGGTGGAAAGAATTCAAATGCACATCAATGGATAGGTGGATAAACAAAATAATATATATGCATACAGTAGATATTATTTGGCAATAAAAAGGAATGAAGTCCTGCTACAAGCTACAATATGGGTGAACCTTGAAAAATTGTACGAAGTGAAAGAAGTCCAATGAGATGGCCACATACTGTAAGATTTCATTTATATAAAATATCTGGAATAGACAAATCCACAGAAACAGAAAACAGATCAGTGGTTGCGAGGGGCTCAGGGGAGGTGAGATTGGGGAGAACTGCTTAATGGATACATGGTTTCCTTTTGGGTGATAAAAATATTCTAGAATTTGATAGTGACGAAAGCTGCACAGCACTGTGGATGGACCGAACGCCACCGAGTCACACACATCAAAATGGGTTAACTGTTGTTTCATACCATATGTACAAGAGTTTCTTTTAAAATTACCTTAAATGTGCCGTAAGACTCCCACCAGGACTAAGCCCCCAGACTCTGACAATTCCACCAAGGTGTCGCCATTTCTACAACTGATCCTACACATTACGAGAGCAACTGCTGTTTACCCATGGGAGGATCCTTCCTGTAAGAGCATGCCTGCTTCTAGAAATGCAAATAAATTCTCTGCGAACGCAGGTCAGTTCCTCTCAGCAGCCGCTGCTGACCAGAGCCTGGCATGAAGACCACCGCAGGGAGCGCGAGGCACAGACTCCAGGAGCTTTCTGAGCAGGGCTGGGGACCACCCGAGGCCACCAGAGGCGCTTCTGACAGCTCCACTGGGGGGCTGAGGCCCTTCTGTTTTGTGTTGGCCTTTGGGGGTGGCAGGAGGTGGAGGGGAGGTGAGTGTTCCAGTGTTCCCAAACTACCCCGGACACTCTGCCCAGAGAAATGATTATATTGCTGGAGACGTAGCTTGGCAGAGGTTAGGGAGCTGCCACTGGCCCAGAGTCCCGCTCTGTATTGTCTTCTAGTCACGTGGGACCCCTGAACTCCCCTCACTCCCTCCCTACGCCACCAAAAGCCCTTCCTGGCTGGTTGTGCAGGTGGAGGTCCCGGCCGCAGGCTGACATGGTTCCCCAGGCACTGCCCCCTCAGTCACCCCTCCTTCCTTATCCTCACATTCGTGATCTACACAAATATTCTCCTTTCATGAACACTCAAATTCAGGCCAATCTCTCCCAGTTTAGGACGTTCACTTCCTGCCCATCTCTCCATCCCGGCCATCATTCTTCTCCCTCACGGTCATCTCTGACCTTGGTCAGTTAAAGTTCTGTTTCCTTGCTCCCAGGCTATGAGGCCAATGCCTTGTTTCATGACACAAGGATCCTCCCAGCCAGCTCCAATGTGTGAGCTGAAAACACCTGCTTTTATACGCTCTCTCAGCAGATAATTTGTGTCCAGGGACAGCAGAAGAGCCAAGGCGAGGGAAGGGAAGGGCAGTTCATTGTCCAGGACCGTTCATCACAATGCGATACAAAGTCAAGGATGCTGCTGGCCAGGCTGTCTCCCAAGTTGCTGGAGGAGGGGTGCATGCCTAGAAAGGCCTCCGATTTATGAGGCTTTAAGATCAAAACAAGGTCAGGGGGAAAATTGGCAGGCGCACTGTGAGTCCAAAGTGATTTCAACTAAAATAGGTAGAGAAGATAGAGATCGTAGAAAAGGGAATTTCAGGTTTAGTGTCTGATGTTCCAGCTCCTAAAAATAGGCAACCTCTCAGGCTGCAGTTTTGGCTTTCTCCCTGCGTTGTCTCTTTTGGAACTCGCGGTGCAGATGTTTCTGTGCTACGTTTCTACCTAATGGCTGCAAACCCCCTATTTGGAGTCAACAGCATACTTCAGGTGCAGTATATCTCTCATGGAACTCGCTCATTGATTCATTCCCTTGCCATGCTTCTCTTATCATTTCTAAACTTCTCAGCATCCTGGCTCCCCTATCCATTCCATTTCCCACCCCTAGCAGACCGTACCCCCAGCTGTCTGCCCGTTCTCAGGATCTCTGCCTACTGGTTCTCTGGATTCCAGTCTACCCTAGACCCCAAATCCAAATTCTCTGAAGCCTGCCTCCAAGCTGTCTGTCCTCGCTACAAGCTTTTAATTTATTTTTGTGAAAACTGTTATCTCATTTATTTTGCATCCAGTGTTTCTTAACTATCTGTTATGTGTTGGGCATTGTGTTAGGGGCTGAGATTGCAACAGCGAACAAGACTCTTGGGGCTCATGACCTGATGGAGGAGATAATCATGAAGCTAAATTGCAAGGGTGAAAAAGTGCTGTAATAGGAAGGGAGGCTGCGTGTGCCTTGGGCCACAAAAGGACCACAGACCCCAGACTTGGTGGGTCAGGGAAGGCCTCCATTACTTGAAGGATCAATCTAGATTCCTTAGTACGGGTTCAAGATTGCCCATACCGGGCCTATACCTCTTGTCTCACGTGCCGTGAGGCATCCACAAAAGCCTCCTGCCTTTTTCCACACAGACCAACACCCTCCTAAACATTTTTTTTTCATTTTTCTTTCTCCCTGGATTATCCCGGTTCCTTATCTCTATATGTCAAATTGCTACTGAGTCTTCAAGAGCCACAGAAACGCCACCTCCTCCCCGAAGCCTTCCTTGATTTCTTTACTGCCCTAGTCCCTGCATATATGGCCCATTGGAGCCATCTGTACAGTTCTTCTCTGAGCCATTGAACTCTGGGGGCAGAGACCACATTCTGTTCATTTTTGAAAGCCCCAAAAGACCTTCTTCTCATCAACCCTGCACTGAGGTGAAGGTGATGATGAATTAAGGAAGATGCCCATGTACTAGTTTGGGAAAAGGTCAAGAGCCAATCATATTTATCTGTCTGTCCCAGGGGGCGGGGGTCGGGTCGGGGGGGCGGGGGGGGCTCAGCTTGCACCTGGTAGGTCCACAGCAAACCTCTCCTGACTGACTCTTTCACTCTCCCATGCACGATCTCAGACTGTGTTGAGACAGAATTAAAGCTCTTGCAAACATAACCAAGTCTTTCTCATATTTGGTGAAGAAGAACTCACTTTCACTCTGGGTTCATTGCTCTCTGCTATCCTTTTCAAGCCATCCTTCTCTGCTTCTTACCCAGCTGGCAAACCTTTCCCTCCTAACCCAGTTCTGTTTGAATTGACCGCCAGCCCAGCCCATAGGACCTTCTCCCCCCACCCTCCTTGCACTTCGGCCCCTCACCTTGACTCTGTCTTCGAGAAAGTTTAAAAGTTTGGTTTTCTCTGACCCCTTTAATCATACTCGATTATCTTGATCAGCACATTTACTTTGCATTGTTAAGACATTCTACCTTGAATTCTGACTTCATCGAGGAAGCGGGAGAGTTGAAAGGAGGACTGTTGATGATGGCTATATTTTATCACGTGTGATGGTCATGGGTTAGACATGCAGCTTGTTGGGGGCCAGCGTTTGGGAGGGGGAGAAGGACACTAAATACCATAAGTCACAGTGCAAAATATTTTTCAAGGAAACATCAAAGTCTTTTTCCACGGTGTCTTGCCTTGACCCCATTTCACACTGGCAGAACACAAACGCAAATTAAAATAAAAATACCAGGCTGGCTCCATGTAGCCAGTTGAGCTGTTGGACTAAGTGACCGATTTTATTGAAGTCACCAAGTGCAAACATTCCAAGATTTATTTTCGTTACTTATAATTTTTTTCTGCCTTCCCACTGGTGGGCTGTTTATTTCTAATACTTTGGTAGGAAAAAACATTCACTCATACCAGTGGAGGTCTTATATGCCAAGCTGCAAACCAGAGCGCCTTTTATTGAGGAATAAAAACCCTGGAAAACAGGCTCTAGGGGGCCCCAAGGACAGCAAGTTTACAAGCATAGTACAATTGACGCCATTATAATTAGTTCCCCCCAAAAGTCTTATTTTAAGGGCAGAGATCTGAATCTTTCTCTTTGCGCACGAGTATCTCCGGACTAGAGCAAAAACATTACGAAGGGTGAGTCATAGACCAGCTTTGGGCTTTAAAGACTAACGCAGATCCTATAAATCTAACCCACATTCTTTTACTGGGAATGACTGACTTTTATGAAAACCAAGGACTGTAAATCAGAAACCTAAATAGCTTACTTTGCAGCAGATAAACACAGATTTATGTAGTGGCTGAGCCCTAACTTAACCCTTTCATGGCGCCACAGAGGACCTGGGGCTGTGTGTTCAGTGGCGGTTGCTTATATTCAGTGCCAGTACTTCTTCCTAAAAGCTGGAGGGTGGGGGCTAGACGTGTCAGGTTATCTCCAGCAGATGGGTGACAGGAGAAGCCCATCAAGCATGCTTGCTACTAGCCCATCTCAGCTGGGTGCTCATCAAGCCACCAGGGAGAGTTGGCCCCTGGTTATTCCAAAGGACAGTCCCCAGCCTGTTGCATGCCTACACACCAAAGCTAACCTAGAAGGTACTTGTATGTGAAGCTGATTCCACCTGGGCTTCTAATCCCTACACGTGTGACATCTGGCAAGGCACCAGTATCTCTCTGGACCTCAACCTTTTCATCTACAAAATGGTACACGGGGCAGGTTGTAAGAGTTAAACAGGACAATTATATCAGGTGCTTGAAAGCACGCTGGATCATGATAAGCGCTCAGTACACGTCAGCCAAGATTGTTACTATTATTTCCAGAGCCACTGGTTATGTAGACCAGACTTCTCAAACTGTAATGTGCATGTAAGTCACCTGGGAAATCTAATCAAAGTGCATATTCTGACCCAGTGTGCCTGGGATTCTGCATTTCTAACAAGTTCCCAGGTGAGGCGGATGCTTCTGGTCCAGGCACCCGGCTCTGGGTAGTGGAGGCGACAGAATTTGGAATTTACAAACCATGCCCACATCCCTTCTCATTCAAGTCTCATTTGCAAGCTTTGCCCTGTGCACAAGACAAAGCATCCTTCTTGCCGTTGATGCCACTAACTCCATTCACGGGATCCTCGCCAAAAGTCCTTCCAAATCCTTCCCTGCCCTCAGTGCCCTGGGCTGGCCAGCGGGCGTCGGTGGCCCCCCTGCGCCCCTCACCCCATCCCCGCACCCCAGAGCCGCGCACTTATCTCATGGGATGGCAGACCGCAGCCCAGGCCAGCCGCTGGCTCACGACTTTAAGCGGGGCACGCCCTGTGAGGCCCACGCAGACTTTAAAGGGAAACAGGACCCGTCGATCCCATCGAGGGAGGAAAGGGCATCTATCATTTTTATGTGGCATTTCAAAGGAGGAGGCTCCGAGGCGGCTGGAGACAAAGGCCGGCGGCAAGGTTAATGGAGAACCCGGATTTAATCATTAACGCTTAATACTAAAGCAGCCCAGGGAGGCCCGCCTAGGTGCCTGTGGAGGCGCCCGGGAAGCTCTGCTGCTGCTGCTGCTAAGTCACTTCAGTCGTGTCCGACTCTGTGTGACCCCATAGACGGTAGCCCACCAGGCTCCCCCGTCCCTGGGATTCTCCAGGCAAGAACACTGGAGTGGGTTGCCATTTCCTTCTCCAATGCATGAAAGTGAGAAGTGAAAGTGAAGTCGCTCAGTCGTGTCCAACTCAGCGACCCCATGGACTGCAGCCCACCAGGCTCCTCCGTCCATGGGATTTTCCAGGCAAGAGTACTGGAGTGGGTCTGGCTCAGCCTTTGGGGGTAGGGGAGGGCACGGATTGGGAGGTCTTTCTGGGCTCGACTGTGTGGGTCAGCTTCCGTGGGTGAGGTTGGGGTCCTGGGCTCACCCTCGAAGACCAAGCTTTGGGTGGAAGAGCAGGCAGATGCATCCTGTCGGTTCCCAGGGGCCCCTGAAAATCTAGGGAAAATGGGGGATGCCTAGGTGGTCCCAAATTAAGGACCTGGATCTTTTCCCCAGGATCACCTTGAGCCGGGAAGGTAAGGGCATTGGCTTCCATTCTTGACTAGACCTGAGGTCTGGATGGGTACCTAGCCCAGAGCCCGACACCGGGGGTGAGGGCCCTGCCAGTCTAGTGCCCTCTGTGTGTCTCCTCCTTCTGCCAGTGGTTGGTGCTCAGGCATCCCCAGACTCCTCCCAGCACCCATCTGGCTCATCCTCAGCACCGAGGCCTTGGACTGGGGCTTCTACTGGTCCCCCATTGCCCATCCTCTTGCCTGCCCACCTGTCCCAGCCCACAACTGTCTCTGCCCTTCGTCCCAACCCCCAACTCTCTACACTTGGCTCATTTTAATCATTTACCTGGGGCTGGGAATAAGCCACCTCCATCAAGTTTTCCCAAGTGCTTGGACAACCTTGAAATCACACAATGAGAAAGTCATTTCCCCCCAAACCTTCTGATGAAGAGGAACAGGACTTTGACCCTTCTTGGGCACCTGTGACATCTTGACTACCCCAGCAGTAGCCCTAGCAGACCCTGGCTTCTTCCCAGGATTTAATAGACAGTATCTTATGGTTCTTCCAGTAGTCATGTATGGATGTGAGAGCTGGACCATAAAGAAAGCTGAGCACCCAAGAATTGATGCTTTTGAACTGTGGTGTTGGAGAAGACTCTTGAGAGTCCCTTGGACTGCAAGGAGATCCAACCAGTCAATCCTAAAGCAAATCAGTCCTGAATATTCATTGGAAGGACTGATGCTGAAGCTGAAGCTCCAGTACTTTGGCCACCTGATGTGAAGAACTGACTCATTGGAAAAGACCCTGATGCTAAGAAAGATTTAAGGCAGGAGGAGAAGGGGACGACAGAGGATGAGATGGCTGGATGGCATCACTGACTCGATGGACATGAGTTTGAGTAAGCTCCGGGAGTTGGTGATGGACAAGGAAGCCTGGCGTGTTGCAGTCCATGGGGTCGCAAAGAGTTGGACACAACTGAGTGACTGAACTGAACTGAACTGATCTTATCTTCATTGCGTTTCTACTTATTTTTAACATTTTTTAAAATACTGATGGTTAGTACTACAACAGACTTTATGTTGGGTGTTAAACTGGATAAATTAGATCAATCTGAAAAGTCTGTAAGGCCAGCAGTCAGATCAAAAACCAGAATCTGGTAATTCTGAATTCAAAAACAGAATTTCCTGTGCTCCCAGACCCTGATGCTGGGAAAGATTGGGGGCAGGAGGAGAAGGGGATAACAAAGGATTAGATGGTTGGATGGCATCACTGACTTCATGGACATGAGTTTGAGCAAACTCTGTGAAGGATAGGGCTGCCTGGTGTGTTGCAGTCCATGGGGTCACAAAGAGTTGGACACAACTTAGCAACGGAACAACAGAAGCCCCCTCTGCCTGTCCCTTTCTAATCACTCCCCCCTTCCCAAAGTGTGGCTGCTCTCCTGACTTTTGATCACGCATGTTAGATTTGCCTTTCTTTTCCATCTGTCAAATAAATGAAATTCCCCAGGCCCATCTTCTTTTACTCAGCGTTCTGTTTGTGAGATTCACTGATGGAGTTTCTGACCCTTTGCCCCATGCCCAGATTGGTTCAGTTTTAAACCCTTAAAATAAGCTCCCATATGGGAGCTTATTATAACCTGCCAATGCATTTGACTTTCAGCTGTCTTGAAGGCCAGGCATCATGGTCCCCACTCAGAGCTTCCTACTGTGTCTTAGAAGGGCACTGGGACCTGGGGAGCACCTGTGTGTGTGGGTGCCATGGCCCCTCTGCAGCAGACAGGACTGAGCCTGCTCCAGGACTCCCAGGCCACACTGCTGACCTTTCCCGCCTCCCTGTGGGAAAATTCCGAAGGAAGAGATAAGATCAGTATAGGGAGGGCCTTGCAGGGGGCCCGCATGCCTGGGGAGCAGGACAGAGGGAAAGAGTTCAGACCTGGCTTAAGCCGAGTGCCTCCCTCTCCCCGCCCCCACGCCCCACCCGCCAAGGCTCTCTATCTGGAGTTTCTGTGACTTCTGGTCTAGTTTCTCTGTCGAAGGGGAGACCCTCCTGGAAACAGCGCCCGGCCAGGATCTCCAGGGGACTGGCAGCAAAGGCTCCCTGCCCGAGAGAAACCTGAGCCCCCTGCCCTGGGCTGGATTAGGTGCAGATTTCCACCTTTGTCTCCGAAGAGGGAAAATGTCACTTGCAAACCCTCCTCAGGAGGTGATACTGACTTGTTTACCTTCAGATAGCGTCTTGAGAGCCTGTTGACTTGTTAATCTTGGAGATCTGATCGCCCAGCAGTTGACGGCTCATACTTCGGCTCATACTTCGGAGGCTGAGAAGAAAGGCCTCTGGGCTCTCTTGACAAACCCAAGCTGGAATCCCAGCCCCCTGTCCTTTCTTGCCTGAACGACCTCCCTTCACCCCTCCCAACCTTAATTTCCGGGTGTGCATGGTGGAGGTAGAAATACATCCCTCGGAGGGCAGTGGTGGGAAGGCATGGGAGGAGCCAGCTCAGCATTTAGCATCAAAGATCAGTAAGTGGTGGGGTGGGGGGAAGAGGGGAGTCCTAACTTTGAACCCAGTTGCTTGATTTTTAACCCCTTTTCTGGGCATTTTTCCATTCAGGCTCAGTTTTTTTCCCTTTGAACAGGAGAGAGGTATGAGAGCAAGAGGTGGAGCTTTGTTAGTTACTCCAAGGGCACCTCTGATTGGTGTAGGATCTCGGGTTCCCCGGCAGCTTGATCCTCTGGGGGCTCCTTTCTTTCCAGTTCAGGGGTCTCTGAGAGGAGCTGGGCTGCTTCCAAAGGGCCGTCTTAGCATCCTCAGCAGTCTGCAAAGCGGGATGCTGGCAAAGGTTCTGAAGGATAGAGCCTTTGCCACTCTGGAAGCCTTACTCCCTACCCACTAAGGGCCCCCCTTTCTACTCGGCAACATTGTTCAACACTTCAGGTGCTTCAGGATGTCCATGTTGATGGCAGTATTATTCGTAACAGCCAAGAGGTGGAAGCAACCCAAGTGTTCAGCAAGGGATGAAGGGATAAATAAAAGTGGTATATTCATACAATGGAATATTACCAAGTCCTAAAAAGGAGTGGAATTCTGACATAGGCAGATGGTATCAGGTGTGTTGTTGTTTAGCTGTTAAGTCTTGTCTGACTCTTTTGCAACCCCATGGACTATAGCCAGCCAGGCTCCTCTGTCATTGAGATTTCTTAGCCAAGAATACTGGAGTGGGTTGCTATTTCCTTCTCCAGGGGATCTTCCTGACCCAGGGATGGAACCCACGTCTCCTGCACTGGCAGGCAAATTCTTAACCACTCAGACACCAGTGAACCCAGAAGCTTGAAGACATGATGATAAGTCTCAAAACCACAAAGCTAAATAATTCCACTTACATGAGGAACCATGAATAGTGAAATTCATAGAAACAGAAGGTAGAATGGCAATTAATTACCAGGGGCTGGGGGGAGGGTGGGAGTGGAAGTTGTTTGAGTGATAAAACTGAAAATCCCACGTCTCTGAAACATCCTCAGTCTTTGACCAACGGGAGCAGCTGCTCATCTTATTCAAATTGCTTTCTCATCTGCGGCTCTGGTTATTTCCCACCTCATTCAAACTAATAACTGAGCAGAGGCTGTGCTAAACACACTTGCTACATAACTTCACCAACGATCCCATGAGGTAACTATTGCTGTTATTGAAACCAACACACTTTATTGTTCCTATCCTAAACAATACAGAGACAAAGCATGCTAACAGAGACCTGTGACTGTGCAAAATAATTTAACTCCTGGCTCCAGGAAATACTTGCCCAAGTCCATAACAACCCAAATGAAGCATGATTATGCAGTTCTATACCCAGCCTATGACCACTGAGCATAGCCGTGGGTCCGGCAGCCTCATATAAGCCCCTCCCTGAGAGGAGTAGGGTACCCCAGGCACAGTCCCACCCCCTCTGTCTTCCGTGTCTCTCCCAGGGTCTGAGATGGGGGTGCCATGTCTGCCTTGAGGAAGAGAATGGGGCTGAGTGAGAGGGGCTGGGTTGGGATCGCCATGCTACCAGTCCTGAGATGACTGGTCATTGAACCACATCTATAAAGTGAAGCAGTTATAGTCAGTGCCCTGGCTGACAGCGTTCCAGAAGATCAAAAAGAGAGAGTGCATAGGAAAGGCTTAGCAAACTGTCAGGCACCACACAGATGAAGGGAGCTGATGCAACCTTACATTCTTACATTCTTTTCATTCACTTAAAAAATTTACAAACAATTAAATGCTTCTTTATGGTGGAATCATGTAGCTACTTTCATAATCAAGATACAGAATGGGTGTAACATCTTAAAACATTTTCTCGGGTTTCTCTTTTGTAACCAACCCCTCTCCCCATTCCCAACTTCTGGCAACCACTGGTCTGTCCTATTTCTTTAACTTTGCCTTTTCTTCAGTGTTACATACATGGAATCATATAGTATGATTATATGTTACATAAATGGATGTTATGTGAATGGAATCTCGTATTATGTGTAGCCTTTAAAGCCTGGCTCCTTCCTCTTGTTGTTCAGTTGCTCAGATGTGTGTGACTCTTTCTGACCCCATGGACTGTAGCACACCAGGCTTCCCTGTCCTTCACTATCTCCTGGAGTTTTCTCAAGTTCATGTCCATTGAGTCGCTGATGCCATCCAACTATTTCATCCTCTGCTGTCCCCTTCTACTTAGCATCATGCATTTAAGATCCATCAGAGACATCATGAGCCAATCACCCCCTCCTTTTTATTATTACATAGCCTTCGATAGTATGGATGGACCAGAAACTGGTACAGAATTTTAACCAGGTGGAAGACATTTGGGTTATTTCCATTTGGGGGTAATGGTGAATCAAGCTCCTATAAACATTTATGTTCAAGGTTTTATGTAGATGTAAGTTTTGCTTAACTTGGGTAAATGCCTAAGAGTAGAATGGATGGGTCACGTGGGTATATTTAACTTTATAAGAAACGGCCAAACTGTTTTACAAAGTGGCTGCACCATTGTGCTTTCCCCACAGGACTGCATGAGGATTCCAGTTGCCCTGCTTCCTTCCCAATACTTGGAATTGTCTGCTCATTTTCCTTCTTTCTTTTTTCTTCTGAGTCATTCTGAAAGGTGTCCTTGGCCTTACAGTTTACTCTTTAGGTAGTGTATCCACCTGCCAATGCAGGAGACATAGCTTTGATCCTTGGGTTGGGGAGATTCCCTAGGGGAGGAAACGGCAACTCACTCCAATATTTTTGCCTGGAAAATCCACAGACAGAGGAGCCTGGCGGGCTACAGTCCATGGGGTCACCGAGTCAGACACAACTGAACAACTAAATGACAACAACAATCAGTTTCATAGGGCTGCCGTAACAAAACACAACTGCATTCAGGTCAGTTCAGTCACTCAGCCGTGTCCAACTCTTTGCAACCCCATGGACTGCAGCACACCAGGCTTCCCTGTCCATCACCAACTCCCGGAGCTTACTCAAACTCACGTCCATTGAGTTAGTGATGCCATCCAACCCTCTCATCCTCTGTTGTCTCCTTCTCCTCCTGCCTTAAATCTTTCTTAGCATCAGGGTCTTTTCCAATGAGTCAGTTCTTCACATCAGGTGGCCAAAATACTGGAGCTTCAGCTTTAGCATCAGTCCTTCCAATGAATATTCAGGACTGATTTGCTTTAGGATTGACTGGTTGGATCTCCTTGCAGTCCAAGGGACTCTCAAGAGTCTTCTCCAACACCACAATTCAAAAGCATCAATTTTTGGCACTCAGCTTTTGTTATGGTCCAACTCTCACATCCATACATGACTCCTGGGAAAACCATAGCTTTGACTAGACAGACCTTTGTTGGCAAAGTAATGTCTCTGCATTTTAGTATGTTGTCTAGGTTGGTCATAACTTTTCTTCCAAAGAGTAAGCATCTTTTAATTTCATGGCTGCAATCACCATCTGCAGTGATTTTGGAGCCCCCCAAAATAAAGTCTCTTACTGTTTTCACTGTTTCTCCATCTATTTGCCATGAAGTGATGGGACCAGATGCCATGATCTTAGATTTCTCAATTGAGAAATTGTTGAGTTTTAAGCCAACTTTTTCACTTTCCTCTTTCACTTTCATCAAGAGGCTTTTTTAGTTCTTCGCTTTCTGCCATAAGGGTGGTATCATCTGCATATCTGAAGTTATTGATAGTTCTCCCAGCAATCTTGATTCCAGCCTGTGCTTCATCCAGCCCAGCATTTCGCATGATGTACTCTGTATATAAGTTAAATAAGCAGAGTGACAATATACAGCCTTGATGTACTCCTTTCCTAACTTGGAGCCAGTCTGTTGTTCCATGTCCAGTTCTAACTGTTGCTTCCTGACCTGCATACAGATTTCTCAGGAGGCAGGTTAGGTGGTCTGGCATTCCCATCTCTTGAAGAATTTTTCACAGGTTGTTGTGGTCCACATAAAGGCTTTGATGTAGTCAATGAAGTAGAAGTAGATTTTTCCTCGAACTCTCTTGCTTTTTCAATGATAAAACGGTTGTTGGCAATTTGATCACATTCATGACACACACTCACAACAGTATAAGTGGCTTAAATAATAGAGATTTATTATCTCATGGGTCTGGAGGCTGGAAGTCTGAAATCAAGAAGTTTGGTTTCTTCTGAGGCTTCTCTTGGCTTGCTGCTCTGTCTGTGCACATTTCTGGTGTCTCTCCATGTATCCTTATTTCCTCTTCTTATAAGGACCTCATTCATTGGTTCAGTGTGTGTGTGTGTGTGTGTGTGTGTGTGTGCTCAGTAGTGTCTGACTCTTTACGACTCCATGGACTGTAGCCCTCCAGGCTCCTCTGCCCATGGGATTTTCCAGGTAAGAATACTGGATTGGGTTGCCATTCCCTTCTCCAGGGGATCTTCCTGATCCAGGGATCAAACCTGGATCTCCTGCTTTGCAAATTCTTTGCAACTGAGTCACCTGGGAAATGGGCCCCTCTCAAACACCTCATTTTAATGTAATTGCTTCCTTTAAGATCTTATCTTGAAATACGATTACATTCTAGAGTACTGGGATTAAGAATTCAATATATGGGGCACAATTCAGCCTGTGACAGGTGGTCTGGATAGATCTCAGCCCAGCGCACAGAATGGGGACTCAAGTGGACTTGATGTGGGGAAGGTGGAGAAAACCCTTTAAGTCCGGATGGCTCAGGGGGGGACCAATCACACTGCGACAAACTACTGGCCGCATCCTTTCCTCGGACGTGTGGGAAAAGCACAGGTCGTAGAATCAACCCCCAGTTCCAGTCCCAGCCCTGCTGTTTCCTGGCCACGTGACCTTGAGGGGGTCGCCCCCTGTCTAAGCCACACTTTCATCATCTGTAACAGAAGGGAAATTGCGATCATCTCCCCACCTGGTGGCGAGGAGCCCAGAGGATAATTCATGTGCAGCAGTTCCACCAGCTGCAACGTGTGAGAACTACAACTTCCTTTATGACTTCTTGCTCATTCATTTTTGCTTCTCTTTAGCTGCACTGTAGGGAAACTTTTGGCATTTTCCCCTACCTCCTGGGGTTTGCGTTAAGGTCCAAGTCCTTAGTAAATGTCAGCAGCTGGATTTAAAGATTCTCGGTAAAATATTCTACCGGAGACTTGAATGTGCTTGTAGATTTGTATGTGATTAGAAAACTGTCAAGTGCTGGAGAAAGTTAGCCACTGGGATTATTTGCCAAAGGTCTCAGATGTCTCCGCCTCCCTGCCTTCTCCACCAGCTCCCAAGTGCTCCCTCTCCACCTGCATTTCTCAAGGAAAGATGTGTACATTCAGTAAAGATGAGCAAGACCCATCCCTGCTGTGCGGGAGTTAGCATGGACCAGGGAAGACAAGATGGACAAGCCAGTAAGCAAATAACAAGATAGAAGAGGGTCTTCTCTCCCCTGAGAAAGCCACGTCAGGTAGTGAGCAATCTTAGAGGGGAGCGATTTGGGATATTATTTCCAAAGCAGCAGGGACTTGAAAGAAGAGGGTCTACTTGAGCATCTTTGGACTGGGAGGGTATTCAAGGCAATGGAGGCAACACAGGCAAAGCTGGCGAGATGGAGAGGGCAGGGCACCAACAGCGAGCCTGTGGCTGGGATGCGGCAGGCAGAGACGTGGTGGAGAGGAAGGCCAGGGAGGAAGCTGCTGGTGACCTTGGATGCCAGATGCAGGCATCTGGATCCACGTCCTTAGGCAACAGGACACTCAAAACCATTTTTAAATGGGAATTCTCCTTATCTAAACTGAGTTTCTGGATGATAACTCCAGCATCTAGATGGAAGGACTGAAAGGGAAATAGCTTTAGGCAGGTGGCTTAGGTGGCGTGGATGCCAAGAGATCTAAGAAGGGGCAAGGAGGAAGGTGGTTTGGTGGGGAAGGTAGGGATGGAGCAGGAGAAAAGAGACCTGGGGAAGCGGGAGGTGGGGCAGGCTGGCCAGGTGGGAGCGTGGGTGGAGAGAAAAGGGTGGAGTTTAGGAAGGTCTGTGGGCATGACCTTAGCTTTCTATTGCTGTTGTTGCTGATGACCATCAACATGTTAGTCGCTCAGCTGTGTCCATCTCTTTGTGGTCCCATAGACTGTAGCCCACCAGGCTCCTCTGTCCATGGAATTCTCCAGTAAGAATACTGGAGTTGGTAGCCATTCCCTTCTCCAGGGGATCTTCCTGATCCAGGGATTGAACCCAGGTCTCCTGCATTGCAGGCAATTCTTTACTTTCTGAGCTACCAGGGAAGCCCAGTGACCATGAACATGGTGGCTTAAAACAGCGCAAGTTTGTCTTATAGTTCTGTAGGTTAGCAGTCCAACAGTCTTCCTGGGCTACAATCAAGGTGTTACAGTAATCTGCTCTAGGGAAGAATTTATTTCCTTGTTTTTTCCAACTTATAGAGGTTACCCACAATCCATGGCTTATGGCTCTTTCATCCATCTTCAAAGTTTGGATCTCTCTAACCCTTCTTTTGGAGAAGGCAATGGCACCCACTCCAGTACTCTTGCCTGGAAAGTCCCATGGACGGAGGAGCCTGGTAGGCTGCAGTCCATGGGGTCGTGAAGAGTCGGACACGACTGAGCGACTTCACTTTCACGCATTGGAGAAGGAAATGGCAACCCACTCCAGTTTTCTTGCCTGGAGAATCCCAGGGACAGGAGAGCTGGTGGGCTGCCATCTATGGGGTCACACAGAGTCAGACACAACTGAAACGACTTAGCAGCAGCAGCAGCAACCCTTCTTTAGTTACATTCAGCTCAAAGATTCATATGACTAAACCAGACCCACCTGGATAATCTAGGCTAATCTCCTTATCTCAAGTCCTTAATTTGATCACATCTGCAAAGTCCCTTTTGCCCGCCCTGTAAGATGACGTAGTCACAGGTTCCAGAGATTAGGACGTAAACATATGTGCTCAGTCTCAGTCGCTCAGTCGTGTCTGACTCTTGGTGACCCCTTGGACTGTAGCCTACCAGGCTCCTCTATCCATGGGATTCTCCAGGCAAGAATACTGTAGTGGGTTGCCATTTCCTTCTCCAGGGGATCTTCCTGACCCAGGGATTGAACCTGGGTCTCCTGCATTGGTAGGCCAATTCGTTACCACTTGAGCTGCCTGGGAAGCCTTTCAGGGGTTGTTATTCTGCCCGCCACACTCATGGGGCTACAGGACCTCCTCTCCCCTCCTCTCCTGCTATGGATGCCTCCTTGCCAGTCCTTTGTCTTTTCCGAGTATCAGACCGAATTTTCGGAGCTGTCTGCACCTGTTTCTCCAGCTCCTCCTCCTCTTAAGAAACTTACCTAAGAAACTGACATCTGCCAGTCCCCTCTCCTGGCCTCTTGCTCTCTTCCAGACCTGTCTTTGCCCCCATCTCCTGCGCCCCACTTGGCAGCTGGCCACAAGCCCCCCTCCCTCCATGATTATCCCTCAGGCGTCTGGAATGAAGCATGGGCTTTCTTCAAGGAGTTCTGGGGACAACTGTGAGGGGACCAGCTAGGGAGGAGAGAGAACTTCGGGGTCAACATCTCCTCTTCCTTCAGGGCAGGTCAGCAGTTTGCACTCAGGGTCCGGCCATTGTGGAATGGAGCACCCCACCTCCCATCCCCACGTGGTTGCTGCTGCCTCCCCCAGGCTTGGATGACTCAGCCTCAGCCCCAAAACACTCACGCTGATGAGGAGCTGATAACTAAGGAGAGAGGAGCTTCTGTCCGAGTATGCCACATGTGAGGATGTTTTATTTCTCAATGCTTCAGGAGCAAGAAATGTGGAATTAAAGCCAAAAGCTCAGCCCTGATCATTTCATCAGGCCAACTGTACCCAGCGTTCCCTTGCCTCTCACACTAGGGCCTGCCAGGGACACACCTGATGCTCTTGCAGTCAGCTCAGCCCGAGAGGGCAAAACGAAGGACACAGAGATTCTGCAAAGAAGGGATGCCTGGGCATTTGGGCTCAGATTTTATTTGAATGGATGTGGGAGAAGCCATGGCACTTTCCCTGGGATTCCTACAACCGCAGCATTGGCGACCGAGAGGACCGGGGCGGGGAGAAAGCCGCCTCTCCAGGGCCCTCTGCCACCTTGCTGCCCTAGGAGCCCGCAGCCCCAAGCAAACCAGGGCCTGCCACCACCCACCAGCCTGGCCATCCCACTCCTCCCCGGTTCTGCTTACCTCCCCCCGCCCCGCCCCTGCATGCAGCTCAACAAACCTCTCCCAAACCCTTGTGGCCTTCTTGACCCAGGCTGGGCAAAGAGGACCCAGAGGAGGAAGATGGGGCAACAGCATTCTCTATGGCACAACCCAAGGGAGGAGGCAGGGTCTTATGTGACTCAGGGCACTAAGGGCCAAGATGGCAGGGGCACAGGGGTCTGTGTGAGAGCCACGCCCAGCCCAGCCTGGAGAGGGAGGCAGTCAGGGGAGGCTTCCTGAAGGAGGAGCGTTCTGTGCAGAATGGGAGGTTGGCTAAGCAGAGGGAGTTGAGGATACTATAGGCAGAAGGAATGGCTGGAACGGATGGATTTTGAAGAGACCATTCTTCCCCAGATCTTCTTACCCTCAGCCCACTCAAGCCTTTCTTAGTATCCATTGCTCTCCATAGTATCTGTGATCATTCAGACTGTGTGTGTGTCTGTCTGAAGAGAGAGAGAGAGAGAGATCTACCGTCCCCTTTACCCTCTGTGTCACCCCAGAGTCATCCTCTGAGCTTCCGCATTAAAGCTCCTTGAGTGAATATAAATGGCCGTATTTGCAGCACAGCTGGCAAAACCTCGAACTTTGTCTCTGACCTGGGATCCTTGAGGCTCTGCCCCGCCTGGCTGTTTCATCTGTATTCAGGGCATCTGCCTCCAGCGTCTTGGGATGACCGTGACTATTCTTGATGGTGTTCTGGAGTTCCTGGTTACCAAGACACTGGCTGGCCCTCGGGAAGCCCCAGGACACAGCGAGAGAAGCTCACATTTGAGAACCAGTCCCGGAGGTGTCTCACCTTAGCTATGCCACCACAGGCTGGTGCCTGGGAGGACTTAGGGCTTCCGTGACAGCCCGCTTTCACAGGATTCGTGACCTGTGTCCAAGCTGCCCTCCTCCCCCTGGACCAGAGCAGTTCCCGAATCCTTGCTCAGTGCCCTGCTTTGGAGTCACAGACTCTGGGCCTGGTGAGGCTGGCTGTGGGCCCCGAAGCCGCTTCTTCGCTGGCCAGGAGCCTTTCTGTCTCCTTCCAGGCGCCCTCCTCCAGCATTTCAGTGGCAGCTGCAGGGTTTACAGGCTATTTCCCGTCTGGCCTCTCCCCTCCGGGGTGGGGATGAGCCCGGCCATGCTGTGGTCAGAGCTACTTTGTGGGAGGTTCTCGGCTACCTCCCACTTTGCTACTAAGCATCTTCATAAAGAGGCTTTCCTGGTGGCTCAGATGGTAAAGAATCTGCCTGCAATGCAGGAGACCCAGGTTCGACCCCTGGATCAGAAAGATCCCTTAGAGAAGGGAATGGCTACCCACTCCAGTATTCTTGCCTGGAGAATCCTACAGACAAAGCCTGGCAGGCTGCCAGCTGAGGAGCTCCTGAGTCCTGCAGAGAGCCGGCAGCTGGTGGTGCCCAGGGAGGCAGTGTGGTGTGGTGGTTAGACACGCGCTCTTGGAATCAGGCAGCCCTGGGTTCATGTCCCAGCATTGCCCTTCCAAATCATGAGCCTTTGGGCATGTCAGCTTCTCAGAGCCTCAGTTTCTCATCTGTAAAACTGGGAAAATAATGGTGCTCACCCCATCCCCGCACCCCCACCCCGAATTGTAAGAACTGCACAGTGTTTGCCCTGAGCTCAGTCTCACCTATGTCGGGGAGCAATAAATATGTCCTTTAAAGGACCATGAGATTAGACCAAAGCCACCATTCAAGTGCCAGGAGCAAAGAGCACTCAGGACAGGCCATCTCCTGGGTCAGGACACGTGGCTGTCCTTACGGCTTGGCGCGGGGACTCGGGGAGGTGGGAGCAACAGGCCGGAGGAGACGTGAGTGGAGCCATGGAAGGAGGGTGCAAATGTGGGGTGCAGGCCCCCAAGGCTTCTGTGGAGAGGAAGGGGAGGACACCCACGCCAGAGCCGGCAGACACCTCGGAGCACGCTCAGCGTGGAGGAAGGGCCGGGCTGGGGGCTCTGCCCGGCGTGGGGCACCCCTGGCATTCAGCCCAGCAACAGTGCAGAGCAGAGGCGGGAGGATGTCTTACCTGACTCCCAAGAAGACGTCTTACCTGAATGCCAAGGTCAGGGGCAAAGCTGGTGCAAGGAAAAGGTAAGGAACCACTTCCAGAGCCAAAGTCATACCGCAAGTGCGGGGAGCCTGTGTTCCTGCATTTGGGGTCCCCGGGGGTAGGGAGGGGAGTCGAGATGGAGCAGAGGTAGGGAGGCCCTGTGTTTGTCATCTAGGCGGGGAGCTGAGGGCACAAGGGCTTTAATGCAGGATGATATGGGAGCCGAAGGGCAGTGCTGGCCACCCTCTCTGGGCTCCGGGGGAGAGAGTGAGCTCTCCAACTCCAGCCAGGAAGCGAGTCTGAAGGGGCACGGGGAGCCCTGGGCTGTCGAGCTGGGAATCAGATGGTGCAGACACAGGTGTGAATAGATCTGCTTTCACTCAAGCCTTTCTTAGTATCCATTGCTCTCCATAGTATCTGTGATCATTCAGACTGTGTGTGTGTCTGTCTGAAGGGGCACGGGGAGCCCTGGGCTGTCGAGCTGGGAATCAGATGGTGCAGACACAGGTGTGAATAGATCTGCTTACCCCTTGTATTCCCTCCCTGCCTGGGGCCTCCAGCCTTGGGGGTGGACTGCCCTATTCTTTCCTCTCTGCTGGGATTTCTTTGGAGGGACCCTGCCATCTAGCCTTGACCGGATGGCCAAGGAAGAACAGGGGTGCTTGAGGGTGAGGGAGACAAGTCCTCAGGGTCTTGGGCTAAAGTCCTGGGGTTGAGGGGCACCTACACAAGCCCCTGGGGGCCCAGGATTGTGGGGCTTGAGCTGGCCGGGCTCAGAGGTCTCACATCAAGAGTTGCCAACCCGCTTCCACCACAGACACACTTCAGAGTGAAATAGAGCCTCTTGGTGACAGATGAGGCAGAGATGAGGTTCTTTCTGGAAGCTGGGGAGCTTTGAGGACGGGACAGCATCTGCCTGCTCCTGTTTTGGGTCACTGCTGAAATGCCACCTCCTCAGGAAGGCCTTGCTGAAGGCCCAGTCTTCTCTACTGCCGAGTGCTGTCCACTTCTTCCAAGACACGCATCACCATTTGGAATTACACATTTGTTGAGTCATTTGTTGTCTAGAACAGAAGCTCTGTGGAAGGGCCAGGCAGGCTCACTTTCGGCTGTATCCCCAGATACACCACCAGAGAGCACAGAGATGCTGTTGCTCAGTTGTGTCCGACTCTTTGTGACTCCATGGACTGCAGCAAGCCGGGTTTCTCTGTCCATCACCAGATCCTGGAGCTTACTCAAACTCATGTCTATTGAGTCGGTGATGCCATCCAACTATCTCATCCTTTGTCATCCCCTTCTCCTCCTGCCCTCAATCTTTCCCAGCATCAGGGTCTTTTCCAATGAGTCAGCTCTTTGCATCAGGTGGCCAAAGTATTGGAGCTTCAGCTTCAATTTCAGTCCTTCCAATGAACACTCAGGACTGATCTCCTTTAGGATGGACTGGTTGGATCTCCTTGCTGTCCAAGGGACTCTCAAGAGTCTTCTCCAACACCACAGTTCAGAAGCATCAATTCTTCAGTGCTCAGCTTTCTTTATAGTCCAACTCTTACATCCATACACGATTACTGGGAAAACCATATCTTTGACTAGACAGACCTTTGTCAGCAAAGTAACGTCTTTGCTTTTTAATATGCTGTCTAGGTTGGTCATAGCTTTTCTTCCAAGGAGCAGAGGATGATGGACTTTGAAGCAAAGCTCGGATCTGCTGCTGGCAACAAATTTGACACCGGGGAGAGGAGGAAGCAACGTTTTCCCTGCAGAAGGGCTGCATGGACTGAGTCGGGTTCTGTGAAGCTGAGCCTGGCAGCAGAGCAGTGGAGAGACGCTCTTAGGTGAGGCGCCCCTGTGAACTGGGGCACAGCCACTCAGTGGGCAGGACCAGAGACTCTTCTACCTCATAGCTTCCAACGTGGAAGCACGTGTTTGGTGCCTGTGTGTGTGTGTGTGTGTGTGTGTGTGTGGTGAGAGAGAGGGGTCCGTTGATGGGAGGGGCCTGCTGGTTCTCATTCATTGGCAGGGTGGTGCCATCACCCATCACACAAGACACTTGGGGGAGGTTGGGTGCACAGACACACCGAGGACACTTTCCAGGACTGGAAATTCTAAGAAGAACGAGAGAGACAAATCTCCACTGCTGAACTTCACCCTGAGACTCTTCTGGCTTTGCAACGTGCTTCCAAGCTGGTGGGCTTCTCCCGATGCAGAAGGGTGAGAAAAGGGGTGACTCACCAGATGCCGTCTTGCCTTTGGAAGGGGGCACTTAATGTCCCCTCGGTGGTTTTGCATTTGCTACCAGCACAGCAGCCCCCCTCCCCGCCCCCTCTGCTATGAAGCTGCCACAGCAAGTCCCTGAAGATGCTCTGAAAACTGAAAGCTGTTCATTTTAAGTGAACCACCAGCTCCTCCAAGAAAGGCCGCCAGGGTAGAGGAGCCCTCCCACCCTTGTTCCCCGCCCTCCCTGTGTGATGTCACAGTGGGTCCTGGGCCCGCCCCTCCTAACGTCCCAAGAGTGATGATGCACCAGGGAAAGGAGAAGAAGGGGGAGAGACAGTGGAGACGTGGGGACAGCCAGGGCATGCCGAATCCCCTCAGGCTGTGCCCCTTCCAGATTTATAACGTGGCTTCCCCTGGGGGCAGCAGCCCCTCCTCTGTCTGGAATCCCGTGGACGCACACGCCACTTTCGCCTAGCGGCCCTTCTCAGCCACGGTGGGTCACAGCCGCTTTTGTAGCTTGAAATGGCCCAAACCTTGGCGTGTTCCAGGTAGCATGGCAAGGAGCCTGGGTCTTAACCCAGTCTCCCTTGCCCCTCACTGGCCCCCGGCACATCCTCCTCTGCGTGAACCTCCCGGGCTAGCCTGCAGCCACCAGCTCTGAATCACAGGCCCCCCTGTGGCCTCACCCCCCTCGTCCCTCCCGCCCCTTCCACTGAAAATACAAACCTTCTGTGTTTGGTGCAGGCCCATCAGTGAGTGTAACAGGCAGACAGAAAACCATCTCTGTGGGTGGCTTCAGGGCTGTGTGCCTGCCAGAGCCCAGGGAGGGGGCAGGCTGCTGCCGTGCTCTGTTCTGGAACATTCGCCGAGCACCTACCCTCCGAGTCGGTCTTCTGGGTGGGCTTTGAGCATGCCGTCTATTCCACTGGTTCCTCCCCGCAGTCCTGAGGGGGGGCTCTGCTACCCTCACTGACCGATGAGCAAACAGAGGTGTTTGAGTTTTCTGAGGCTGCCCTTCGTAAAGGGGCCAGCGCCAGGATCTAAATATGAATTTCAACCTTGGATCTAGAAAGTTCTCATTAATGTCAGTGGGGTACATCATCTAATAAAGGGACAGAACCTTCTTAGCCAGGACTGATCCTGAGAAGGTCACTATCAGGACACTACCTGCAGGGCTTGGTCAGGTCTTGACCCGCCCATGTAACGCCTGGCATCTGGAGCATGCTGCCATCCCTGGGCTAAGGTAGATGTCCACCCTCGGGCTCAGGTGTGGTCCCCTTGCTTCTGCCTGGCCCAGATACCTCTATCTGGCAACTCCACCACCCCTGCGTCCCCTACCGTACTCGCACTTACTCCTTTCAGTATGTTCCATCTGCTGCTCCCTCTCCTCCAGGCGCCTTGCTGAGCACACAGGTGTTTCTGGACCCTTCTTCGAGTCTGGTTTTTCTGCAAGCCGAGCCTGGATCTTTGGCACCAGTGGCGGCTGCCTCAGGCCCCCTCGGAGGTGGTGAGTACGAAGTGCACGTGTTCCTGCTTCAGGAAAGTGTCTGCTGGGCCACCAGAGGTCTGATGCTATCAAACTACCTCAGAGCCAAGGAATGTGCGTCTTAACAGGCTCCCCGGCTGACTGATGCTGGTGGTCTCTGCACTCCCTGGGAGAAGCTCTGAATAACACCGATGCAAGCTTTCCAAATGGCTCAACACTGGAGAAGAGAAGATGCTTTGAAAAAGGAGGTGGAACAAATCACTTAGAGACATGGTGGAGGTGGATGGGATACGAGGTATGCTTGGAATTAACCCATGTAGAGCTCCCATAGGTCATTTTAGCTATTCATCTCCTTTGGATCCCATCACAGCCCTGAAAGATAAACGTGATTAGCACTTTTTACGAAGGAGGGAAGTTGAGGTTCTCGGAGGCTTAGAAACATACCCCAGGCTTCACGGGCTGTCAGTAAAGACCCAGACTTTGAAGCCATATCCAGCTGACTCTTAAAGACTTCTTTGCAAATATCACCCTGCCACAGACTGAGCTGCTACCAGATAACTTCATCCAGGGCAAGGCACTGAGTCAGTGTTCAAAGCATACTTGGTAAATGAGCAAAGAATGAATGAGCAAGTGAGAGAATAAAATGGCTTCAGGATTATGGAAGGGAGCCCAAAAGGTTCCCTTTATGACCTCAACACCCAAGCTTCTCCTCCCACAGTTTCTGTAATCTGAAAGGTGACCCGGCTAAGTTTGCCCAGTTGATAAGACCCTGCAACTCACCTGCACCTTTTATCTGCAACCCAAATACAAACAGGAAGCGGGGGCTGAGATAAAGGCAGGGGAAGGCAATGCCTGGAATCCTCATAAGCCTGGAATGAGCCTTTTAGTTTCATGTCCCAAATATCTACTGAGCACCTCCCAAGTGGTGGCTCAGATGGTAAAGCGTCTGTCTACAATGCGGGAGACCTGGGTTTGATCCCTGGGTTGGGAAGATCCCCTGGAGAAGGAAATGGCAATCCACTCCAGTACTATTACCTGGAAAATCCCATAGACAGAGGAGCCTGGTGGGCTACAGTCCATGGGGTCGCAGAGAGTCGGATACGACTGACATATGGAATCTTTGAGTCCCAAGTGCCAAGCTCTGTGCACGTCCTGAGAATGGAGCAGGAAAACAGACAGACCCTGCCCTTGCGTGGCTTGAAATCTACTGGGAATCTTGTCTTAAGGAGGTCGTTACAAATGTGATGAACATATAGAAAGGGAGAAGAATGAAGCCAGACAGTTATAGCCACCCTCCTGGAGACTTGCCTTTAAGGTGGGACCTCAGAGGTGAGCAGAAAGGAGCCAGGAGTCAGTGATGGGATCCCTTCATGGTGCAGCCACCTTAGGGCAAAAGGTGCTTGTTCTGGGTTTTCCTGTTCCTGGTCAAGCTGCCTTTCCACAGGCCACTATCCATTGCTCTCTGTGCCTGCTCCCCGCCTCTTTCTGGGCTCTGCCTGCAGGAGACATGGCCCAGCCCTGCCTTCCCCTCCCTGGTCAGCTGGGGCGTGTAGAAGCCTCCTTGTACTAGCCAGTTGCTGCTGCTGCTAAGTCGCTTCAGTCGTGTCTGACTCTGTGAGACGCCATAGATGGCAGCCCACAAGACTCCACCGTCCCTGGGACTCTCCAGGCAAGAACACTGGAGTGGGTTGCCATCTCCTTCTCCAGTGCATGAAAGCGAAAAGTGAAGTCGCTCAGTCGTGTCCGACTCTTCGTGACCCCATGGACTGCAGCCTATCAGGCTCCTCCATGAGGCTTAAATTTGGGGGATTTTTGCAATCTGGCTAAAAAAAAGGTCACATTAAAATTTAAGTTATATGTGCAATTTAATATATTATAGTCAAAGGTAGTGGACACAAAGAGCTCATTGTGTGTGCTCAGCCATTCAGTCAAGTATGACTCTTGACGACCCCATGGACTGTAGCCTGCTGAGCTCCTCCATCCATGGAATTTTCCAGCAAGAATACTGGAGTGGTTGTCACTTCCTAGTCCACGGAATCTTCCCTACCCAGGGATTGAAGCCCCGTCTCCTGTGTCTCTTGCATTGGCAGGTGGCTTTGTTACCACTGCACCACCCGGGAAGCCCCAAATCTCGTTACTTCCCAGTCATTTTACATTTTGCTAATATTCATGCTCTTGGGGGTATTTACGGCAATCCTATTGCATGATAGAAATACACCTTATCAACAGTCCTGGGTACCTCCCACCACCTTCGTGTTTAGTGATGTCACCTTGGTCACTCAAATGGCCAGGATAGGTATATTTACACCACAGAAATGTGTGAATTATTGTTTTGTTTTTTGTCTCAATTTAAGAAAGTGTTGGTAAAGAATCTGCCTGCAATGCGCAAGAACTGGGTTCAATCCTTGAGTTGGGAAGATCCCCTGGAGCAGAGAATGGCTACCCATTCCAGTATTCGTGCTTGGAGAATTCCATGGATGGAGGAGCCTGGCAAGCAACAGTCCATGGGGTCATAAAGAGTTGGACACGACTGAACGACTAACAGTTTCATAAATAAATAATAAGAAAGTGATGGAGAACATGTTAATAATACAGTTAAACATGAGTATGTGTCATATATAGCCATTACATTGTAAATAGTTCCCCCCAAACTGAGAAACTGTTCTCACCGTATATCATTATTATCTGATTCAGCAAAGAAGTCACTCACATCATTGACAAATGGGTGAATTTCCAACACAGATCTTCATTGTTTCACTTTTTTTTATTATAAAAATACCAACTAACATGTGTTAAGTCGTATACTCATTAAAAGTGTACCCATCCATCAGTGATGTGACTGATATTGCTAATTCAAATTGTGTTCAAGCATTTATTTGCATTTTGATTTTGTGACCCTATTGAATTGCAAATTAGAAAAAATAGTGGAGTTTGTAAGAAATAGGAAGTCACGTGGAAGTTATAGATATATGGAATTTACAGTTAAAATTATTTAGCTATTTTATTATTTGTACATAGTGTGCTGTAATCCTTTATATCAGTTCAGTTTATAATAACCTGATGTACGTATATATGCATTCATTTTTGGAGCGCTGGGTTGTGGTTAGCTTAGTCTTTTCTTCTGTATCCTGCAGTATTTGGACAATTCTCCCCATTTATCTTACTCAGACAGTTCTCAATTCCTCCACAATACTTGCCTTTATGGAATCACAAAAAAGTTTCATTTTATTTATTTATTTTTGTCTATGCTAGGTCAAAGGTCCGTCTAGTCAAGGCTATGGTTTTTCCAGTGGTCATGTATGGATGTGAGAGTTGGACTGTGAAGAAAGCTGAGTGCCGAAGAATTGATGCTTTTGAAGTGTGGTGTTGGAGAAGACTCTTGAGAGTCCCTTGGACTGCAAGGAGATCCAACCAGTCCATTCTGAAGGAGATCAGTCCTGGGATTTCTTTGGAAGGAATGATGCTAAAGCTGAAACTCCAGTACTTTGGCCACCTCATGCGAAGAGTTGACTCATTGGAAAAGACTCTGATGCTGGGAGGGATTGGGGGCAGGAGGAGAAGGAGACAACCAAGGATGAGATGGCTGGATGGCATCACTGACTTGATGGACGTGACTCTGAGTGAACTCCGGGAGTTGGTGATGGACAGGGAGGCCTGGCGTGCTGCGATTCATGGGGTCGCAAAGAGTCAGACACGACTGAGCGACTGAACTGAACTGATGCTAGGTCTTCATTGCTGTGTGGGCTTTTCTCTGCTGTGGCCAGTGGGGGCTACTCTCTAGTTGCATTGTGTAGGCCTCTCATTGCTGTGGCTTCTCTTGTTGCAGATCGTGGCCTAGTCTAGGGTGCACAGGCTTCAGTAGTTTTAGCACAAGGGCTTCATCACTCTGTGGCACGTGGCATCCTCCCAGACCAGGGATTGAACCCCTGTCTCCTAATTAACAGGCAGATTCTTTAACACTGAGCCACCAGAGAGGCCCTATTTATTTATTTATTTATTTATTTTTAAAGTGTTTTTTATTAAAACATTTTATTGGCATATATAGCTGCTTTACAATGTGGTGTTGGTTTCTACTATAGAGCAAAGTGAATCAGTTATACATATATTTTTGGATTTCCTTCCCATTTAGGTCACCACCGAACACTGAGGGGAGGTCTCTGTGCTATCCGGCACTTGTTCACTAGTTGTCTATTTTATACACAGCGGTGCGTGTACATCAATCCCAGTCTCCCGGTTCATCCCGTCCCCTGTCTCCCCCTGTGGTGTCCATCCACTTGTTCTCTACACCTGGATCTCTGTTTCTGCTTTGCAAATAGGAGTTCATCCGTGTCATTTTTCTACAAGTTTCAATTTAAAGCTAAGCTTTCCTCCCCTTCTAGACATAAACATTTAAAAAGAAAATGTAAAGAAAACCTTCTGGAGAAGCCCCATCTCATGAGGCCTCTGAGAAAACCTGAAGAAGCCTGGACACAGGCTTCCACGGCCATTCCTTGTCACCAACCCTGAGAGATACTGGCCTGAAGTCTGGCGTGCTGGGACTGGAACCCTGACCCGAGGCCTGGACCGCCACACTCCCCATCTTGTTACAGATTTTTTTTTTTTATTAGGAAAGTCGGAGGGTGCCATTCTTCACAGGCTTTTCCCATTATGGTGTTAGAGTCTATAATTAGGTCTCTATTAGAAATCACCGGCAGTGCCCTAATTCTTATGTGTGTCAGGAGTCCACAGTGGCCGAGGTGTGGCTTTTTAGCTATGAATTCAGTGACTCAGGGAAGCAGGGGACTCTGTGTTACAATAGCAGCTGAGCACGCGGCACCCAGCTAAGACATTTAATGTGTCCCCACTTAATCTTCACTGAAACCCCACGGTGAAGGCTGCTATTATCCTCCATACACAGATGAAGACAATGGGACTCGGAGAGGTCACACAGCTTGCTGGGCTCCTGCAGCTGGTGAGTGGGGCCTCAGCAGACAGACTCTGTCGCTCTCTCTCTGGGCTGACTTCTGCCCAGATGGCCACACCTTCCAGCTGGCCTGTCACCCCTCCCAGTGTGGCCCAAAGTGTGCTTCTGTAGGTATGGGGCTGATGGCCGACGGCTTGAAAGGAATCATCACCCTGCCCAGGGCTGGAAAACATGACCGAAACACGAACAAATGGAAGCAAGTAAATCAACTCCGACTTTGCTTTTCTGTTTATGAAATAGGTTATTAAGAAACCTAAATGAGCGATCTGTGAAAGGTGCCTGGCACACAGAGGGCAGGAGGGTCAACTCTAATAACACACGAGATGACACATGTAAATCACCCAGCAGAGAGCCTGACATACGTGTGTGTGTGCACGCGTGCGTGTGTGTGTGTGCTAGGTCATGCCTGACTCTTCCTGACCCCCATGAACTGTAGCCCAGCAGGCTCCTCTGTCCATGGAGTTTTCCAGGCAAGAATACTGGAGTGGGTTGCCATTTCCTCCTCCAGGGGATCATCTAAACCCAGGGATCAAACCCACATCTCTTTCATCTCCTGCATTGGCAGGCAGATTCTTTACCACTGTGCCACCTGGGAAGCCCTGGTTTTAGTCACTAAGTCATGTCTGACTCTTGTGACCCCATGGACTATAGCCCGCCAGGCTCCTCTGTCCATGGGATTCTCCAGGCAAGAATACTGGAGTGGGTTGCCATTTCCTTCTCTAGGGGATCTTCCTGACTCAGGAATTGAACCAGGGTCTCCTGCACTGCAGGCGAATTCCTTACTGACTGAGCTATGATGGAAGCCCCCAAAGCATAGATGTATACATATACATGTATACATATATATGTATATGACATGTACATTTATATATGAAATAGATACGATTTTATTTATTGAGCATATAGTATATGTATAGGTCAGGGTTTCCTATACATGTTTGTGTATATGTCATATACATATTTACAGGTATATATGTGTGTGTCATGCATATACATATATACATGTATATATGTGTTATGCATATACGCACACGTATAGACACATACATATACATGTATAGGAAACCTTGACATATACATATACCATATGTTCAATATAATATTACTTACCATGACTAACACTTTCTATCCTTTTTTAGAGCTGCAGTAAGCCTCCTGCTTCTAGAATATCCATCTGCAGTTGCAATTCCATGATACCCTGGCATCTAAGAAGGAGTTTAGGATCTTGCCTACCATCTTTAGCTATTAATTTATGGGGAGAGGATATATGCTCTGAATTCCAAGTAAGTGACTTACACACTGTTTGAAAATAGAGCCCATTTGTAGCTACGGGTGGGCCACTCATGGTTTTTAACCATTTTTTTTTTAAGCTATAGCAATTTTTGTTCAAATAACATCTTGCTTGCTGGGCCACAGTATAAAACAGGTTCTACAATCAACAAGCACAGTTGAGATGTAGGCTGTGCAGGTGGCCTAGAGCCAGCCCCCATATCAAGTTCTGCCAAACGCAGTATAAACCCCTGGCTTATACTATTGTCAGTATGGATTTCTGAAGACCAGCTAGATTATTGGATTGATTGAGAATGGTTTTGTGTCTTCCGCATGGGACTGTTTGGGACACATGAGAGACCTTTGGTAGAAGGCTTCTGTGTTATTTTAAATGTGCCTCTGTTTAAGAAGAAGCAATCATTTCATGGTGATGGGGGGTTAATGGGGTATTCCACTGAACCCTGAGATATTGCACCTACTGCTTTACATGGATCAAACAAAGCAGATCAAAGTCAAGATTTTCAGAATTCTCTTATAGGATGAAATTCCTCCAGGCAAAACTTTGAGGTTTTCACAGCCCTGAAAACTCAGCCCTTGACTTTCTTCTGGCAACAAAAAAGGTCCTTTTATTTGTGCCAAGCAGGAATATATTTCTTCTCTGAAACTATTTTATAGATTACATGTCATTTCCTACTTTCCTTTTCTTTCTCATAGTAATTATCTTCCTTTAAGACAATGTCTGCACGGCATACAGTAGGCATGTTTAGTGGTCTCCTGCACTGCAGGCGAATTCCTTACTGACTGAGCTATGATGGAAGCCCCCAAAGCATAGATGTATACATATACATGTATACATATATATGTATATGACATGTACATTTATATATGAAATAGATACGATTTTATTTATTGAGCATATAGTATATGTATAGGTCAGGGTTTCCTATACATGTTTGTGTATATGTCATATACATATTTACAGGTATATATGTGTGTGTCATGCATATACATATATACATGTATATATGTGTTATGCATATACGCACACGTATAGACACATACATATACATGTATAGGAAACCTTGACATATACATATACCATATGTTCAATATAATATTACTTACCATGACTAACACTTTCTATCCTTTTTTAGAGCTGCAGTAAGCCTCCTGCTTCTAGAATATCCATCTGCAGTTGCAATTCCATGATACCCTGGCATCTAAGAAGGAGTTTAGGATCTTGCCTACCATCTTTAGCTATTAATTTATGGGGAGAGGATATATGCTCTGAATTCCAAGTAAGTGACTTACACACTGTTTGAAAATAGAGCCCATTTGTAGCTACGGGTGGGCCACTCATGGTTTTTAACCATTTTTTTTTTAAGCTATAGCAATTTTTGTTCAAATAACATCTTGCTTGCTGGGCCACAGTATAAAACAGGTTCTACAATCAACAAGCACAGTTGAGATGTAGGCTGTGCAGGTGGCCTAGAGCCAGCCCCCATATCAAGTTCTGCCAAACGCAGTATAAACCCCTGGCTTATACTATTGTCAGTATGGATTTCTGAAGACCAGCTAGATTATTGGATTGATTGAGAATGGTTTTGTGTCTTCCGCATGGGACTGTTTGGGACACATGAGAGACCTTTGGTAGAAGGCTTCTGTGTTATTTTAAATGTGCCTCTGTTTAAGAAGAAGCAATCATTTCATGGTGATGGGGGGTTAATGGGGTATTCCACTGAACCCTGAGATATTGCACCTACTGCTTTACATGGATCAAACAGAGCAGATCAAAGTCAAGATTTTCAGAATTCTCTTATAGGATGAAATTCCTCCAGGCAAAACTTTGAGGTTTTCACAGCCCTGAAAACTCAGCCCTTGACTTTCTTCTGGCAACAAAAAAGGTCCTTTTATTTGTGCCAAGCAGGAATATATTTCTTCTCTGAAACTATTTTATAGATTACATGTCATTTCCTACTTTCCTTTTCTTTCTCATAGTAATTATCTTCCTTTAAGACAATGTCTGCACGGCATACAGTAGGCATGTTTAGGCAGATAAGCATGGCAAACCAACCCAGCTGGGAGCAGCCTTTTTTTCTGTAACCGTCCTAACTCCTGGGACCCACGTGGGCAGCACTACATTCAAACAGCCATAGTTTTGCAGCCAAAAAAGTAATTAAAAAAGGAATCCCAAACCTGACCTGGGCTTTTCAAAACTGCAAAGGGTATCCAAATTTAGAGTTAACAGTGATTTCTTGTCCTGGCATGTTTCTCCCCAGCACCCACCCACCCATCATATAGGGTTTCTGGAGAACCTCCCTCTCCACTGGTCCCCTAAGCCTTTCTCCACACGAGCCCTGCAGCGGGATGAGCAGGGGAGAGGTAGTGGGTAGGGAAAATCTGGATACTTCCTCTCCCTCTTAATAACTTAGGATGGAGGTTTGCTGTGTTCTGAGTGGGATCCTTGTTACTGTCAGATTTTGTGTATAGTACAAATAGGACTACAAGGAGATCAAACCAATCAGTCCTAAAGGAAATCGACCCTGAATATTCCTTGGAAGGACTAATGCTGAAGCTGAAGCTTTGCCACTTGATGTGAAGACCTGGCTCATTGGAAAAGACCCTGATGCTGGGAAAGATTGAAGGCAAAAGGAGAAGGGGCTGCCACTGGTTAGATAGTATCACCGACTCAATCGAAGTGAATTTGAACAAACTCTGGGAGATAGTGGAGGACAGGGAAGCCTGGCGTGCTGCAGGCCGTGGGGTCAGAGTCAGACATGACTTGGCCACTGAACAAAAGCAAAAGCGATTACTCCACGTAAAGTACTGTGGTACCTCAGCCAGAATAATATTTAGTTCTGTTATTTTACAAGTTTCTAGTATCCCACCAGGCAAAGAAAATCTGACCCCTGTATTAATAACAGAATTGTTATGGTCTTTCTCACAGCATAAACAGAAGACTCTATGTGTACTTTGAAACCATGAACACATGGTTCATGTATCATAATTACAGTCAAATAAAGTAGACAAATCTATTACTCTGAAAATTCAGTGAAAGGCAGATGCTTAATAGTAAAATTAGAAGTCCCTCCCTTGGCTCTGAAATTTGCTCTCAAATTAGCAAAATTGTGGGAAATTAACAATGACTGGAGTAAGAAATAGCTCCACAATTTGTTAAAGACAGACCCCTAAAACTCAGAAAAGTTTTCAGAAAATAACTGAAGAGGAGGCCTCTAGGAACAGCTCCCAGAGCACGCTGTTAATTCTTGACAATCATGCTCTTTACTCTAAAATGAGATTTCATATGTGACTGCACTGGAGAGCCACAGAATGGATGAAATAGCCCCTGACTCCAAGAAGCTCTCACTCTGGAGGGGTTGACGGCCTCAGTGCAGGAAGGGGCTGGCCAGATGCAGTGTCGGAAGCGGTCTGGAAGGTTCCTAGTTTAGAAGCTTGCACGGTGACACACAGAGCGTGGGAGCAAGTCTCCCTGTGGGAAGTGAGGGTCTGGGAACGCCACACGGAGCGAAGAGGACCATGAAGGGAGGGTGTTCCAGACTGGGGAACAGCGGGCACCAGGCTCAAAGGTGTGAGTGGGCATGGTGGAGTCAGGAAACAGTACCTCAGTGAGGCTGGAATGTGGAAAGCAGAGAAACAAGCCTATGGGTGGAAGTGAGGATTTACCAGGTGCCTCTGGAAGACAGGAGCAGAATAATCTGGGTCAAAGGAAAGGTTAGTTAAGAGGACAAGGAACACTTACACTGATGGTTTATCCTGGGGAGCAGACGCCCAGTTGTCATGTTGGGCTCAATCAGGACAACACAAATCTTTACCTCCTAGATCTGAAGCAGGGCTTCCAACTCCACAAACCCCTCCCTCCTCTGTCATTTATGAGAGAGCTCAGATATCAAGGACGTGACCCTCAGCAGATGCCCTAGGTTTCTAGGAAACCAGATCCAACACCTCCTAGTTAAAGAGTGAGAAGCTTTGAAGAAGAGAGCGTGGAACTGTCATAACTGCGTGATCGGATAGAAGTGGCGTAAAAGTACACATGCAGCTCGGTCCACGGCAAGAGAAATGACTATGGAGAGAAACTCATGAGAAAGCTACTCTCTCTCTTTTTAAAAAATCTCTTCATGGGATTCTCGAAGCAAGCACACTGGCGTAGTTTGCCATTTTCCCTCCTCCAGTGGATCACGTTTTGTCAGAACCCTCTGCTATGACCCACCCATCTTGGGTGGCACTACAAGGCATAGCTCATAGCTTCATTGATTTACACAAGCCCCTTTGCCATGACAAGCCTGTGATCCATGGGGAGGAAATCTACCCTCTTTATGTCGATAGATGCATGGATGGATAGATAGATCAACTGATCAAGAGATTTGTACCATCTACAATCTCTTGGAATCTGACTCAAGAGTCTCTTGTGTTTCTTTCCTATTGTGCGATTAAGAACAAAAGTGTGCCTATCCTAACAAAGGCTTTCTCCTCTAGATCCTTCCAAGGTGGTGCTGGATTCAATTCAGACTAAGAGGACCATCAACAAGTCAGAGCAGATCGGCTTTCATCTGTGAATAATGGGCCACCCTCAACCTCACACCTCCCAGCACCCCACCAAGAGTCAACATGAAAATAAAGGAAGGTAATGACCAGGAGTGCTCCAGAGGCTTCCATGCAACAGCGCCTCTGAGCAAGGGGTCCTCAGATCTTAAGGAGGATTCCATTTTGAAATGATGAGAAGAGCCGTAAACAGTTCAGATCCCTCCCTGATATTGAATTCCTTGATGTTTGTAAAGTTTAACCTCTCCATCGAAAAAGTTAAGATTTGAAAAAAATAAACACTCAGGTCTCTAGGTAGATAAAGTATTCCTTTCAGCAACAGTGCCGTAATCTCTACAAGCCATTTTATAAGGAACTGGGGTCATAAAGTACTGTTTACTGACAAGATTCCCCCTACCTTTTTATTAACTGAATTGCTTTCTTTTTAATATCAGATTACCTTTTATTCCACAGAGCTTTTAAAAGACAAGATTACAATCAGTGCCATGAAATAAATGACACCCAACAGTGGATGCCTTAAGACCCCTGAATTTTCATTTTGGCTTTGCCACCAACTGATGTGTGATCTTAGGCAAGGTTTTTGACATCACTGAGCTTTTATTTCTCCATCTGGAAACTAATGAAGGTGATCTCTGAGGTCTTCCTGTTCAAGTATCCTATAGTCTTATCCATGATCTTTGACCTATGTTGTGCTTGACATACAGCAGGTGCCTAATGAATAGAGTGGATAACTCTGGGGAGGTTCGCTACACATTTGACAAAGATAATGTAATTTGAAGTGCTTTCTCCCACTTCTATTTTCTGAATATTCCTTTAAGTTTCATCTTTTTAAATTCTTAGAGTCAATACTGTCTCACGTCTGAGGATATTAATGATACTTCTTTTGAAGTTTCCTCCTTCTTGCGTCAACGTCTCTTTTTACTTTAACTTGCTCTTGTGGTTTCTCTTGTTGTTGTTTGATCACTAAGTTTGGTCTGACTCTTTGCATCCTTATGGAGTGTAGCGCACCAGACTTCCCTGTCCTTCACCATCTCCCAGAGTTTGCTCAAACTTATGTCCACTGAGTCAGTGATGCCATCCAACCATCTCATCCTCTCTCACCCGCTTCTCCCGCTACTCTCAATCTTTCCTAACATCAGGGTCTTTTCCAATGAGTTGGATTTTTCACATTAGGTGGCCAAAGTATCGGAGCTTCAGCTTCAGTTTCTTTATTTTGATTTTTAATTGTCTTATGAGTTTTTTCGTATGTCTGGTAAAACTTGATTTTCCTCTCAAAATCGAAGTGGGGCATTATAAAGATGATTTGGACAAGCAATTTTGAAAAAGAGCTATAACCTGAAGAACTACACTGCCTGATTTCAAAACTTCCTAAGAAGTCACAGTAATCAAGACAGCACCGTATTCAATACATAGACTCATGGAACAGAACGTAGAGTCCTGAAATCAGCCCACACATACACTTATCTGCTGACATATGTGCCAAGGTAATTCAAGCAAAGAGGATGTGATGACCTCAGCCCTTGTGTGATCTCATATGCAAAAATTAACTTTCAATGGATCATAAATATAAACAAAAAAGCTAACTCTATCTAAATCACTTCTAAAATCATAGAAGAAAATCTTTGTGACCTTGAGGTAGGCAAAGATTTCTTACACAGGACACCAAAAACATAAACTGTAAAACAAAGAAATTGATAATTCAATATCCCTGCTTTTAAAACAATGCTTCTATTTTTATGAAGTTCTAAAATGTCTCATGGAAAAAAAAAATCAAAACAACAACGAGGACCAGCTAGGATGGAGCACGTGTTCCGATTCAGGAGATGGTCCAGCTTGCGTATTCTTTGCTCCTGGCATTCCCACGGAGCCTCTGGTCTACGGACTGTGCTTTTACAGGCCAGATTCTGGGCTGAGGGTAAACACTATGCAATTCTCATGACCACCAGCCAGGGAAGTGGGGGGAGTGGGAGGCAAGTGCTATCCTTTTCCCAACTTTACAGATGGCAGTTGAAGGCTCTGAGAGGCTGAGTGGCTTGCCGGAGGTTCATGATTTGGATGGGAGCTCGCTGCTGGGATGTGGACCCAGGCCTCCCTCATTCTAAGAGCGTGTGTCTAATCACCACACCGCAATGCCTCTCTGGGTACCACCTACTGCAGCCTCTCCTGGAGGACTTGGCATATGATTCTCAGCTATGTTTGTTTCACAAAGATGCTCAAGCGGCTAAGTGGGTGGTAGCCAAGAACTCCCTACAAAACCATGCCAGCCAGTACCAGGACTGGGCTCATGCCTTGACTGTGAGGGGCAAAGTCCAGGAGCTGTGCTCAGCGCTGCAGAAAGGCCAGCCGCGACACAGATCGCTGTTCTGGGAGGAGGAAAATGATGGTGACTGGAAGCTCTGAACTCGAGGGGGGCATTTGTAAACCATGGGCTTCTTGCAAGATGATCGGGTGCTTCGCTTGGGCTGATCACATTCCCTAGAGAAGATTGTGCATCACCGACCTGGAGGGCATAGTCCTGCCTGCCACAGTTCTGGGGACTGATAACAATTTGACATTCAGTTAGGTGAAAGTTCACCTCTGAATGGCATTCCCACTCTCAGCTGTCCCTGGCATTCCCTGATTTTCCATCCCTATGGCTGGGGCTCTGCGTTTCTGCCTGGGTGGTAGTGGAGGTAATGGGTCGAGGAAACCAACTTCTTAAACAGCCATTTGTTTGTTTTCTTCTACTGCCTACTCCAGAGGTGCCTTTGGGGAGTTTTGTCTCATAAATCAGATTACTACCTGGCTTCCCCCATTCTCTGGAGGAACCAGTCAGCACTGGTCCATCTGCATTCCAGCATCTCAAATTTTGTTAGTTCTTCTTTCCAGTCTGTTTGTCCTTGAGGGCTTATCTGTTCCATAATTCGGAAAGACACACACTCTCTGAATGGCATTCCCACTCTCAGCTGTCCCTGGCATTCCCTGATTTTCCATCCCTATGGCTGGGGCTCTGCGTTTCTGCCTGGGTGGTAGTGGAGGTAATGGGTCGAGGAAACCAACTTCTTAAACAGCCATTTGTTTGTTTTCTTCTACTGCCTACTCCAGAGGTGCCTTTGGGGAGTTTTGTCTCATAAATCAGATTACTACCTGGCTTCCCCCATTCTCTGGAGGAACCAGTCAGCACTGGTCCATCTGCATTCCAGCATCTCAAATTTTGTTAGTTCTACTTTCCAGTCTGTTTGTCCTTGAGGGCTTATCTGTTCCATAATTCGGAAAGACACACACACCCCCCTATGTTTATTGCAGCACTATTTACAATAGCCAGGACACAGAAGCAACCTAAATGTCCGTTGTCAGATGAATGGATAAAGAAGATGTGGTACATATATACAAGGCATCATTATTATTTTTTTAACTCAGCCATAAAAGAAACGAAATTGGGTCATTTGTAGTGATATGGATGGACCTGGAGTCTGTCATACAGAGTGAAGTAAGTCAGAAAGAGAAAAACAAATATTGTCTCTTAGCCCAAGTATTGGAGAAGGCAATGGCACCCCACTCCAGTACTTTGATATTGAATTCCTTGATGTTTGTAAAGTTTAACCTCTCCATCGAAAAAGTTAAGATTTGAAAAAAATAAACACTCAGGTCTCTAGGTAGATAAAGTATTCCTTTCAGCAACAGTGCCGTAATCTCTACAAGCCATTTTATAAGGAACTGGGGTCATAAAGTACTGTTTACTGACAAGATTCCCCCTACCTTTTTATTAACTGAATTGCTTTCTTTTTAATATCAGATTACCTTTTATTCCACAGAGCTTTTAAAAGACAAGATTACAATCAGTGCCATGAAATAAATGACACCCAACAGTGGATGCCTTAAGACCCCTGAATTTTCATTTTGGCTTTGCCACCAACTGATGTGTGATCTTAGGCAAGGTTTTTGACATCACTGAGCTTTTATTTCTCCATCTGGAAACTAATGAAGGTGATCTCTGAGGTCTTCCTGTTCAAGTATCCTATAGTCTTATCCATGATCTTTGACCTATGTTGTGCTTGACATACAGCAGGTGCCTAATGAATAGAGTGGATAACTCTGGGGAGGTTCGCTACACATTTGACAAAGATAATGTAATTTGAAGTGCTTTCTCCCACTTCTATTTTCTGAATATTCCTTTAAGTTTCATCTTTTTAAATTCTTAGAGTCAATACTGTCTCACGTCTGAGGATATTAATGATACTTCTTTTGAAGTTTCCTCCTTCTTGCGTCAACGTCTCTGTTTACTTTAACTTGCTCTTGTGGTTTCTCTTGTTGTTGTTTGATCACTAAGTTTGGTCTGACTCTTTGCATCCTTATGGAGTGTAGCGCACCAGACTTCCCTGTCCTTCACCATCTCCCAGAGTTTGCTCAAACTTATGTCCACTGAGTCAGTGATGCCATCCAACCATCTCATCCTCTCTCACCCGCTTCTCCCGCTACTCTCAATCTTTCCTAACATCAGGGTCTTTTCCAATGAGTTGGATTTTTCACATTAGGTGGCCAAAGTATCGGAGCTTCAGCTTCAGTTTCTTTATTTTGATTTTTAATTGTCTTATGAGTTTTTTCGTATGTCTGGTAAAACTTGATTTTCCTCTCAAAATCGAAGTGGGGCATTATAAAGATGATTTGGACAAGCAATTTTGAAAAAGAGCTATAACCTGAAGAACTACACTGCCTGATTTCAAAACTTCCTAAGAAGTCACAGTAATCAAGACAGCACCGTATTCAATACATAGACTCATGGAACAGAACGTAGAGTCCTGAAATCAGCCCACACATACACTTATCTGCTGACATATGTGCCAAGGTAATTCAAGCAAAGAGGATGTGATGACCTCAGCCCTTGTGTGATCTCATATGCAAAAATTAACTTTCAATGGATCATAAATATAAACAAAAAAGCTAACTCTATCTAAATCACTTCTAAAATCATAGAAGAAAATCTTTGTGACCTTGAGGTAGGCAAAGATTTCTTACACAGGACACCAAAAACATAAACTGTAAAACAAAGAAATTGATAATTCAATATCCCTGCTTTTAAAACAATGCTTCTATTTTTATGAAGTTCTAAAATGTCTCATGGAAAAAAAAAATCAAAACAACAACGAGGACCAGCTAGGATGGAGCACGTGTTCCGATTCAGGAGATGGTCCAGCTTGCGTATTCTTTGCTCCTGGCATTCCCACGGAGCCTCTGGTCTACGGACTGTGCTTTTACAGGCCAGATTCTGGGCTGAGGGTAAACACTATGTAATTCTCATGACCACCAGCCAGGGAAGTGGGGGGAGTGGGAGGCAAGTGCTATCCTTTTCCCAACTTTACAGATGGCAGTTGAAGGCTCTGAGAGGCTGAGTGGCTTGCCGGAGGTTCATGATTTGGATGGGAGCTCGCTGCTGGGATGTGGACCCAGGCCTCCCTCATTCTAAGAGCGTGTGTCTAATCACCACACCGCAATGCCTCTCTGGGTACCACCTACTGCAGCCTCTCCTGGAGGACTTGGCATATGATTCTCAGCTATGTTTGTTTCACAAAGATGCTCAAGCGGCTAAGTGGGTGGTAGCCAAGAACTCCCTACAAAACCATGCCAGCCAGTACCAGGACTGGGCTCATGCCTTGACTGTGAGGGGCAAAGTCCAGGAGCTGTGCTCAGCGCTGCAGAAAGGCCAGCCGCGACACAGATCGCTGTTCTGGGAGGAGGAAAATGATGGTGACTGGAAGCTCTGAACTCGAGGGGGGCATTTGTAAACCATGGGCTTCTTGCAAGATGATCGGGTGCTTCGCTTGGGCTGATCACATTCCCTAGAGAAGATTGTGCATCACCGACCTGGAGGGCATAGTCCTGCCTGCCACAGTTCTGGGGACTGATAACAATTTGACATTCAGTTAGGTGAAAGTTCACCTCTGAATGGCATTCCCACTCTCAGCTGTCCCTGGCATTCCCTGATTTTCCATCCCTATGGCTGGGGCTCTGCGTTTCTGCCTGGGTGGTAGTGGAGGTAATGGGTCGAGGAAACCAACTTCTTAAACAGCCATTTGTTTGTTTTCTTCTACTGCCTACTCCAGAGGTGCCTTTGGGGAGTTTTGTCTCATAAATCAGATTACTACCTGGCTTCCCCCATTCTCTGGAGGAACCAGTCAGCACTGGTCCATCTGCATTCCAGCATCTCAAATTTTGTTAGTTCTTCTTTCCAGTCTGTTTGTCCTTGAGGGCTTATCTGTTCCATAATTCGGAAAGACACACACCTCCCCCCCCCCCCCATGTTTATTGCAGCACTATTTACAATAGCCAGGACACAGAAGCAACCTAAATGTCCGTTGTCAGATGAATGGATAAAGAAGATGTGGTACATATATACAAGGCATCATTATTATTTTTTTAACTCAGCCATAAAAGAAACGAAATTGGGTCATTTGTAGTGATATGGATGGACCTGGAGTCTGTCATACAGAGTGAAGTAAGTCAGAAAGAGAAAAACAAATATTGTCTCTTAGCCCAAGTATTGGAGAAGGCAATGGCACCCCACTCCAGTACTTTTGCCTGGAAAATCCCATGGACAGAGGAGCCTGGTGGGCTGCAGTCCATGGGGTCGCTAAGAGTCGGACACGACTGAGCGACTTCCCTTTCACTTTTCCCTTCCTTGCATTGGAGAAGGAAATGGCAACCCACTCCAGGGTTCTTGCCTGGAGAATCCCAGGGACAGGGGAGCCTGGTGGGCTGCCGTCTATGGGGTCACACAGAGTTGGACACGCCTGAAGTGTCTTAGCAGCAGCAGCAGCAGCCCAAGTATATGGAATCTAGAAACACAGTACAGATAAATGTATTTGCAGAGTGGGAATAGAGATACAGATATAGAGAATGCATACGCAGACACAAGGGGAAAGGAGGGGGTAGGACCCAAACTGGGATAGTAGCATTGACATATACATACACTACCGCGTGTAAGATGGGTGGCTGGTGGGAAGCTTCTGTAGCACGGAGAACTCAGCTCAGTGCAGCGCAGTTCAGTTCAGTCGCTCAGTCGTGTGCCAACTCTTTGCAACCGCATGGACCACAGCATACCAGGCCTCCCTGTCCATCACTAACTCCCGGAGTTTACCCAAACTCCAGTCCATCGAGTCAGTGATGCCATCCAACCATCTCATCCTCTGTCGTCCCCTTCTCCTCCTGACCCCCATCCCTCCCAGCATCAGAGTCTTTTCTAATGAGTCAGCTCTTGTCATAAGGTGGCCAAAGTATTGGAGTTTCAGCTTCAATATCAGTCCTTCCAATGAATATTCAGGAGTGATTTCCTTTAGGATGGACTGGTTGAATCTCCTTGCAGTCCAAGGGATTCTCAAGAGTCTTCTCCAACACCACAGTTCAAAAGCATCAATTCTTAAGGAAATGGCAACCCACTCCAGTATTCTTGCCTGGGAAACCTCATGGATGGAGGAGCCTGGTGGGCTACAGTCCATGGGGTCGCAAAGAGTCAGACACGACTGAGCGACTTCACTTCACTCAGCTTTCTTTATAGTCCAACTCTCTCATTCATACATGACCCTTGAAAAAACCATAGCCTTGACTAGACAGAATTTTTTTGGCAAGTAATGTCTCTGCTTTTTAATATGCTATCTAGGTTGGTCATAACTTTCCTTCCAAGGAGCAAGCATCTTTTAATTCCATGGCTGCAGTTACCATCTGCGGTGATTTTGGAGCCCCCCAAAATAAAGTCAGCCACTGTTTCCACTGTTTCCCATCCAGTTTCCATGAAGTGATGGGACTGGATCCCATGATCTTAATTTTCCGAATGTTGAGCTTTAAGCCAGCTTTTTCACTCTCCTCTTTCACTTTCATCAAAAGGCTCTTTAGTTCCTCTTCACTTTCTGCCGTAAGGGTGGTGTCATCTGCACATCTGAGGTGATTGATAGTTCTCCTGGCAATCTTGATTACAGCTTCATCCAGCCCAGCATTTCCCATGATGTTCTCTGCATATAAGTTAAATAAGCAGGGTGACAATTTACAGCCTTGACATACTCCTTTTCCTATTTGGAACCAGTCTGTTGTTCCATATCCAGTTCTAACTGTTGCTTCCTGATCTGCATATAGGTTTCTCAAAGGGCAGGTCAGGTGTTCTGGTAGTCCCATCTCTTTCAGAATTTTCCACAGTTTATTGTGATCCACACAGTCAAAGGCTTTGGCATAGTCAATAAAGCAGAAGTAGATGTTTTTCTGGAACTCTCTTGCTTTTTCCATGATCCAGCGGATGTTGGCAATTTGATCTCTGGTTCCTCTGCCTTTTGTAAATCTAGCTTGAACATCTGGAAGTTCACAGTTCACATAATGTTGAAGTCTGGCATGAAGAATTTTGAGCATTATTTTACTAGTGTGTTTACACCTGTCTCTTATACACATCTGGTGGGGTGGGAGGGACGCTCAAGAGGGAGGGGATGAACGTGTCTGTGTGGCTGATTCAGTTTTTTTGTGCAGTGGAGGCTAGCGCAGCATTGTAAAGCAATTATACTCCAGTGAAAATTAAACAGAATAAAAAAGTAAACACAAGATCTCTTTACAATTGTTTTGGGAGGGAGAATGAGAAAATGCTGGTGTGTGATCCACCGTCTTTATTTCCTGAGATGTTGCTCCCTCCGCTCTTTGGGGTCGGTAGTTACCTGGATGTTCTCTGGACCCCAGGTCTGCTCACTGCCTTGTCTGGATGCTAGGACTTGAAAGCAGGTCCCAGTGCACCACAGACATGCAGTAGCCTTAGGCTCACCTTTTCACGCCCATTCCCTAGGGGATCCCAACATCCTCCAACCTCTCCCTCATCCATGGGAGGTTTTCTTACGAATGTCTGAAGTATGGGTCTCCTGCAGGCTTTTTTTCCCCTCCTCCTTATGTTGAGTAGAGGAACTTGCCTGGTGGCCAACAGTAAAGAATCTGCCTGCCAATGCAAGAGACACAGGAGACGCAGGTTCGATCTCTGGGTTGGGAAGATTCCCTGGAGGAGGAAAGGGCAACACACTCCAGTATTTTTGCCTGGAGAATCCCATGGACAGAGGAGCCTGGCAGACTAAAGTCCATGGGGTTGCAAGAGTCAGACATGACTGAGCGCATACACGCGTGCACGTGTGCGTGCACACACACACACACACACACACACATATTCCCTGGAGGAGGAAAGGGCAACACACTCCAGTATTTTTGCCTGGAGAATCCCATGGACAGAGGAGCCTGGCAGACTAAAGTCCATGGGGTTGCAAGAGTCAGACATGACTGAGCGCATACACGCGTGCACGTGTGCGTGCACACACACACACACACACACACACACACATGTTGATCTGATCAATTTGGGTTTTTTAAGGAGTTTTTAAAAATTTCCTATGTGCCAGTGGTACTTTTATGGTTCAAAATAGCTCTGATTTTATTATTAAAATGTATATATTTTTCTACATTTCATGAGATTTGGTGCAGCATTTGGAATACTTGCAAGTGCTCAGTTAGACATCTTTTCCAATCTGGAAGTTTAAATAGTCAGGCCATCCTCTTTCCCCTTTTTGGTGGTTAGGGATTGAGCTGGAGGTTTGTCAGCCTTGGAATGCTTTATGCCTCACCAAGTTTATTCACCTATGTTTTCTTCTCGTGCACGCTGAGTGCTCAGCCATTCAGCTGTGTCTGGCTCTTTGGGACCCCATGGACTATAACCCTCCAGGCTCCTCTGTCAATGAGATTTCCCAAGCAAGAATACTAGAGTGGGTTGCCGTTTCCCTCTCCAGAAGATCTTCCCTACTTAGGGGTCAAACCCACACCACCTGCATTGGCAGCTGGATTCTTTACCATTGTGCCACCTGGGAAGCCCCATTTTCTTCTAGTACATTCGTTTAATTTTTTACATTAAAATCTTTGGCTCATTGGAAATTTTATTTGATGTACGATGTAGAGATCTAGGTTTCTTTAAAAATGTTTAGCTATTTGTTCAAAAGTTACTTAATTTTCTGACTTGAAATATATACTCTATTAATTCATGTGTTTTCAAAGTGTGTTTTATTATCTCATGAGTCAAGTTTTCCTTGATAATAATTCTCTTTCAGCTCTTTCTTGGCAATTTGTATAAGTTTATTCTATTAGATACGTTTTGAATAATTTGGGCAAATTAAATAGTCCCAGTAGAATTTGGGAGTGCTTGAATTTATTTTAATAGATTTTGTTCAGGGAGCATTGGCATTTTAATCATTATAAGCCATATTTCAGCCTCTTGCAGAAAACTGTGTTATCCAGCCAGCTGAAGTAATCGTTTACTTTAAGATGTAATAAAATTGTCTCAGCACTCCATCTCACACCTGATAGAAGCCCAACATGCTTCTTGGTCTCTCTGGGGTATCATGGCAGTGGAGGGGGCTGGTGTTTATATTTTCCCCGGAGCCAGTTCCATTTTCCTGGTTCCACAGCATTCTTGGTCTCTACTCTGGCTGTGATTCTGGCACCTCTGTCCTTTCTGCAGTGACAACACCCCACTGGAGACTGTCTGATCTTTTCGCTGGCTTTAACTCCAGGCCATGCACATGTGAAATAGGTGACTTCAGAGTGGAGCCCTGGAGTCAGAATGTCTGGGTCACCCGCTAGACTCCACTTGCAAGCTGTGCACTTGGTCCAATTACTCTGCCCGAAATTCTCCATCTGTAACGGGAAACAGGATTTCCATAACAATTCAATGATATATGCAGTTACAGTGCTTAGGGTGCTCAGAAAGTAAGTGCTCAATAAATATGGGCTCTCATCATCATCACCCTCAGCACCACCACCACCATCATCAAAGGTTTGGAGGCTGCACAAATGGGCTGCATTGTAATGGATCACAACGGAATGACTTTAAATACTGATATCTACTCTTTTAAAGATATTCATTTATTTATTTTTCTTTTTATGGGATCTTAGTTCCCCGAACCAGGGATTGAGCCCACACCCCCTTGCAGTGGAAGCACAGAATCCTAACTCCTGGACTACCAGGGAAGTTCCTAGATGTGTTAACTCTTAAACTTTTATCTGCTTGTCCTCTATGGGAAGAAGGTCCTCACTTTCTCTTTTAGCTCCAGCTGGGCCCCTTGCTTTGATGGTTTCTCATCTTTCTCCTGGTTTACTCACCTCCAGGCCAATCTCACTATCTTATGCTAGCCATGACAACAAGGACAAGACATCTTTCCAAAATAAACCCATCCCATCCAAGTGCTTGGCTGAAAAAACAAAAACAGGTGAAAAGCAAAAAATATAGTTTTTCTCTCCAGGAGGAATTTTATAGTCATTTTACAGCCTCAAAACTAGTGATTATTTTTTCTTTTCTTCAAAAAGTTAGGATAGTGTGTCTAAAAGTTACATCTCTCCTTTTTATCAAATCTCCTTTGTTATCCATCATAGGGTTTTGTTGTTTTCTCTATAGAACAGATGACTTATTAGTTATTATATATGAATTACTATTATGACTATAATTTTTTATTCATTACACTTTCCAAGTGACTATTGTTAGCTGGAAAGTTATTGCTTTTTTGAGCGTTCGTTTTGGAACCAGAGTCATATTACCACTGTTTCTAAGTTTTCTCAGTTTATTCTCCTGAATTTTCTCTGGTATAAAATCATTTTATCCTTGAATAATGACAATTTAGCTTGCTTCTTTCCAATACTTACACCTTCTGTTTTGGTTTATTGTGCTGGCAAGGACAGATCTTATATATCAGTGATAATAATGACCTGCTGGTATTGATGGATTCTACTTGCTAATATTTTGTTTATAAGTGAAGTGAGGTCTATAGTTATCTTTTGGGTATTCCTTTAATAAATTTTGATGTAGTATTTTACTGGCTTTATAAAAACAATAGAAGCATTGAAAAGCACTCCATTCTCTGAGTTATGGAACAATTTAAATAATTCCTGTGATATCTATTCTTTTATGGTTTGAGCCATGTAGGCGGTATGGGCCTGGCCCTTTTCAGGAGAAGCTCCTTCATAATTGTCTCACAGCTTAAGTTTCCTTGTTCTTCTTGATATAAGAAATCTATTATTTCTAGAATAATTCTTTGTATCATCCAAGTTTTAAAATTTATTTCCACAGTTTTGCAAACTATTCTTTAATGCTTTACAACTCCCCCCTATATCTGTCCCTCACTGCTCATGCTAAGTCATGCCCAACTCTGTGGGACCCCATGGACTGTAGCCCACCAGGCTCCTCCAAGGGACTCTCCAGGCAAGAATACTAGAGTGGGCTGCCACGCCCTCCTTCAGTGCATCTTCCTTACCCAGGGATCGAACCCTTGTCTCCTGCTTTGCAGGCAGATTCTTTACCATCGGAGTCACCAGGGAAGCCCAGAATACTGGAATGGATTGCATCTCCTCTTTCGGGGATCTTCCTGACCCAGGGATCAAACCCTCATCTCTAAAGTCTTCTGCATTGCCAGGCAGATTCTTTACCACTGGGCCACCAGGAAAGCTCCCCTGTATCTGCCCTTTATTTTGTCTAATTTGGGGTATTTGTATTTTCCTGCTCCTTTTTATTCTTTGGTTAAGGTAGATTATGACTTTTCTTTAAGGCTTGTATATCTCTTAAATTAATCAATCAGTTTTTCCGCTTTTAAGTTTTCTAGTTTAAATTTACTTTCATGCTTTTTGTGTTTTTTCCTTCTGCTTTAGGTTTGATATTCTTCTCCTAAAGTTTTGAGTTTCACAATTAATTTGTTTAACTCTTTTGTTAATAATGAGAGAATTTCCAGCTACAAAATTGTCTTCAACTTTAGCTTCAAATCATGTGTTTAGGCGACCGGCAGTCTCCTTACTGTTGCTTTAGTAAATGAGTATTGAGAGAGAGCCGTGTATTTATTGAGAGAGAGAAGTCTACTTCCCAAGCGGTGGCAAGTTATTGCTTTTTATTTCTTCCTAGTTATTTTTAGCTTTATTGCATTTGATTATTGCATGTGACCTACTGCCTGTCATTAAAAATATGCTGAGGTTGCTTTTATGGCATGGCATGGATTTTAGTCTTAGTATAGAGTTAAGATAAATAATTATTTCATAAGTATGTGAAAAGAATATACATTATCTAATCTAATAATATGCTATATATGATATGGACATATCACATTAATATATATTTTAGACACAATTTAATATATAAGTATATTATTAATCATACTATTGAGAAACATATATCTGTAAATTTTGCATTCTTGATCTGTTAAAAAGTGAAAGAGATGTAGAATTTAATTTTTTTTTCATTCACCCCTCTCACTGATCTGAAGTTTATCTATTTATTTATTTTGGGGTATGCTGGGTCTTCGTTGCTGCCAAGATTTTCTCTTGGTGTGGAGCATCGGCTCTAGGGTGTGAAGGCTGAAGTAGTTGCAGTACATGGACAATGCCCAGGCACTAGGAAGGCTGAAGTGGTTGCAACTCCCAGGCACGAGAGCACAGGCTCAATACTTCTGGTGCATGGGCTTAGTTACTTCTTCGCAGGTGGGATCTTCCTGGATAAGAGATTGAACCCATGTCTCTTGCATTGGCAGGTGGATACTTTACAACTGAGCCACCAGGGAATCCCCATCATTGATCTGAACTTTATTATACAAGGAAATGACTCTCAAAATCTGGTCCCTGGAGATTTTAGCAACAGCATTACCTGAGACCTTAGGAGAAATGCAAAGTGAGCTCTACCCTACAGCTGCTGAATCAGAGACAGGAGCTGGCCCTGAGTCTGTGTTTTAAGAATTCCTTCAGGGGACTTGGATGTACACTCATGTTTGAGGACCACTGGAGGAGCTATGTTGGAGAAGGCGATGGCACCCCACTCCAGTACTCGTGCCTGGAAAATGCCATGGATGGAGGAGCCTGGTAGGCTGCGGTCCATGGGGTTGCGAAGAGTCGGACACGACTGAGCGACTTCACTTTCCCTTTCATGCATTGGAGAAGGAAATGGCAACCACTCCAGTGTTCTTGCCTGGAGAATCCCAGGGACAGGGGAGCCTGGTGGGCTGCCGTCTATGGGGTTGCACAGAGTCAGACACGACTGAAGTGACTTAGCAGCAAAAGCAGCAGCAGGAGGAGGAGGTATGTGGTGTGGATCGCACTTTGTCTCACTTTGTCTTGAAGAAATCTTTTTTCCCACTGGTTTGTGGAGCCACCTTCTTCAATAACTTAATTGTTTCTGAAATATTTGTTCTGCACTATTCATCTGTATCATACAGTTTTACATGTATGATACATGTAAAACATGTATCATGAGCAAATTGAAATTAGGCATTATGTTTCCTAGTAAATTTACAAAGATTTAAAAACTCAACTTTCAGAATGGATAAGAATCTAATGAACCAGACTCTCATACATTGATGGGGAGTCTGTGAAGTGGTACATATTTTCTTCCTGAAAAGAAACTATGGGCACATGTCTAAAATATATTAAATTAACCTCTATTTCAGTAATTCTACCCCCATGAATCTATTGTAGTAAAATATAGTTAATCCTTGAACAACACGGGGTTGGAGTGCTGGAACTCCCCACAGATGAAAATCGGTGTATAAGCTTTATAATCAGCTCCCTTATCCATGCTTCCTTTGTATCTGCCCTTCTATATTCAACCAGTCACAGATGTGTAGCATTATCTACATATTTATTTTTAAAAATTCACATCTAAGTGGACTCATGAAGTTCAAGCCCATGTTGTTCAAGGGTCAACTGTAATTAGAACTGCTGAAAATTTATATTTATGTTGGCTTTTGCTTGCTTGTTCATTTATACTGTTGATTATTTATTTTTAATGAATAGAATGCTTTTTGGAGAAGTCTTAGGTTTATAGAAAGATTGAGCAGAGAGTACAGAGTGTTCCTAGATTCCCCTATTAATATCTTACGTTAGTGTCATGTATTTATTGCAATTGATGATGTAATATTTGAACATTCCTTTATACTAGTATAAAGTTAGTTTAGAGTTCACTCTGTGTGGTACATTTGATAGGTTTTGACCAATATATGGGATGTACCTCCTCATTGCATGTGTGTGTGTTAAGTTGCTTTAGTCTTGTACAACTGTTTGGAATCCCATGGACTGTAGACCTCCAGGCTCTTCTACCAGGGGGTTCTTTAGGCAAGAATACTAGAATGGGTTGCCATGCCTTTCTCCAGGGGTTCTTTTTGACCCAAGGATTGAACCCATGTCTCCTGGCGGCTCCTGCATTGCAGGCAGATTCTTTACTGCTGAGCCACCGGGGATTATGGAGAAGGCAATGGCACCCCACTCCAGTGCTCTTGCCTGGAAAATCCCATGGATGGAGGAGCCTGGTGGGCTGCAGTCCATGGGGTCGCTAAGAGTGGGACACAACTCAGTGACTTCACTTTCACTTTTCAGTTTCATGCATTGGAGAAGGGAAATGGCAACCTACTCCAGTGTTCTTGCCTGGAGAATCCCAGAGATGGGGGAGCCTGGTGGGCTGCCGTCTATGGGGTCACACAGAGTTGGACACGACTGAAGTGACTTAGCAGCAGCAGCAGCACCAGGGATTATAGTACAGATACTGTGTACTTAAAATCTTCCTCTACCTATTTGCTTTTTTAAATAGAAAATAATATAAAGCACCTGAAGATTTAATAATATGAAAATGTTTAAATATATTATGATGCATTCAATTCAAATGAAATATTATGCAACCATTAAAAATGATGGTCTTATGAAATAGTTAATGACTTGGGGAAATGTTCATGATATATTACTGAGTAAAAAATACACACACACAAACTGTATTTGTAATATCATTCCAACTTGCAAGACAATGAGTCTATATAATCATGAGAAAAAAGATACTTAAGGAAGGAAGAGACTGAACAATCTCCGTTAAAATGCCCAGAAGATCTGTGAGAGGTTAAGGGTAGATTGCAGCATTGGTAACACAGCCTCCGGCAGTAGCCAGGCTGGGGCCCATCACGGCTCCGTCACCTGAGAGCTGTGTGGTCCTGGGAAAGTTACTTACTTTGGGTTTTCATTTGTGTGTGTATGTATTTATGATACTCTCTAAAGTAAGTGTGCCTTGCTCTTAAAAAGAGACTAAAAATAAAAAAGAGGAAGTGATGGAGAAGCAAAGATAGAGACAATGGGGCAATAAAGAGGTGTAGATGGCAAAATTCCTACCCAAAGTGGCTGAAGCAGAAAAGGAAAGCTGGTGACTCAGAGAACGGAAAAGCCTGGCTTAAAGCAGGCTTAAGGCACGGCTCACATGATGACTTTCAGACCCTATTTCCTGTGTCTCTCAGCTCACTATTTGGCTTTTCCTGGGCCATGGACTTCCTCCGGCAGTTACCCCAGAGCTTATAATGTTCTCACATCCCTCCCACTTCACAGTCAGTGATAATTCCCCAGAATTCCTAATGAAAATCTCACCTCATCTGACTCTGAGTCACATGCTCAACTCTCAATCAGAGTGGCCAGGGAAAATACAATAGGCTGATTGGTTTAAGCCTGGATCACTCAACCTTCTGAATTAGGGACGGGAGTCTGCTTTCCCAGTGATTCTCTTGATGGGCAATAGCGGGTGGAAATAAACAAAAGATGCTCTTTGTATGCTGTTTTCAGTACCTCCCTCTCCTTCCTAGATAATAGTTTGGCAGGTCTTTATTTTTATGCCAGCAGTAAAGATGGCTGTGTTGGTTTGCCCTGAACCAGGACTGAGCCTGGCAGTGAACAGCTGGTTCTCGGAACCCTAGACCACAGACTTATTGTTAGTAATCTTTAGTTTGTGCTTTCGGCATTTCACATGAAAAGGACTTCATTAAATGCCCTTTCCAAACTGTCCGAGACTGTTAATTGTCTGAGTGTTGTTGGGAGGCATGGAGCAGGCACCCCTGAGGCAGGGAAAAGGGGATGGAAGATCTTCATCTCTTTTTAACACAAACACAGTGTCTTGGATGTCTTTTACGACCTCCCCAAGAAGACAAAAGACTGGTACAACAATACTCTTGCCAGTTTGCTGAAAAGTTTATCATTTTGTGTCACAGCTGGAGTTCCTCACCCCAACTCAATATTCTTGGGCTAAACAGAGTCCTCATTTTATGACTGTTGTGAAACAGTATTCTTGGAACCATGACAAACTCTGACTCCTCTAAAATCATGGCCCCTTGAACCCACTTATGTCATTGGGATTGGCAGTAAAAACAGGTTGGATATTAAGCAGATACACCTGCTTCTCAGGCATCTCTCAGGTGCCAAAAGATAGACTGATTGCGTGGCCCAAGCTCCACGTACTGGGAGAAAAGAATGGGATGGAATTCCCCTGGGAATTTGGGGCCTCAGGGAGTGTGACTCAAATAAACCTCTCTTTTGAGAGGTCTGCCCTTCCACGTGACAGTGAAATGATCCAGTTTTCTTGGCCTGTGAGTATGGAGAGACCTTTCACTCCACCTTAGTCAACACATGAAAAAGTATATGATCATGGCAAGATCCCATAAAGAAGAAGGTACTAGACCAGGCCATATGCACCTTGTCATTTCCTTAATAAAATGTGATTTCTTTACCTTGGCCCTGTCATCGTTTTTATCTCTCCTGCTGCCTCTTTGTCTATTTTCTAACCTTGCAGTGGGTTGCCCAGTTACTTGAAGAGAGAGTTTTTCAAAGCAAAATACTAGGGAGTTGTGATGGATTGGAAGGTTGGGATTGACCTACATGTTGATACTGGATCTTTGCTGTCCTAGTCAGCCTGCCAAGTGCATTCTGTATAGTATCTCGAATCCTTGCAACACCTTATGGTAGGTCAAACAACCATTATGGTAAGTTTCACGATTAGCATTGCAAACAGGCAACTAAAGCTCTGTCTCGTCAAGCAACTTGCCCAGAGTCGCCCAGCTCTATCGAAACAGGAGTTTTAAAATTGAACTTGTCAAAGTTTTTCCCCTTGTTTTCAACTACTTGACAAAAGAGAATTTCCTTCAAACTGATTTTGGCAAGATTTAGCCTGGTTTCATGTGTATCTCTGCTTTCTAAATCTCCCGGCCTCAGTGGTGTTACAAGCCTCATCCTTAAGGTGACTGGTCAGCAAAGGAAATCCAGTCTTCTTAACGCATAACTTTTCCACAGCTGTCTTCCAGAATGTTCCACAGGAGTCTTTGCCCTGAAGTCTTGGCAAAACCATCCACTCCCACAAAATCACCCGTTCCCTTCACCAGAGCGTCTTTGTCCAGCTTCTCTTGGCTTACTTAGCAGTGCTGATAATCAGAACAAAACCGGCCTGTGGCTTGACCCCCAGTGTTTAAATATATCCAGTGTGAAATGGCCATAGCTGCTTTGCAATTTTGCATTTTGATGCAAGTACGAGGTTGGAACCAGCTGTTTAAAAAATAAATAATTGAGAACTCGTTGTGAAGTAATGACTCCATGCAGGAGACTGATTATGCTTCTGTCCTTGAAGGGAATAAGCTGCTTGTGAGAAGCCACTGGAGGCTGGAGAGGGGACAGCAGGTGTGGATGTGCTGGAAGAGCCACATCTGTTTGCAAATCTTCAAGAGGAGTGGGGTTGGGTTTTCCATTCTCCAACTGTAGAGCAAAAACAAAAGTCACTTCCTGTCAGTGAAGTCTTGCATTTCTAGCTCTGTTAACTGCTCTCTTGCTGAAAAAAAAAAAAAAGCTTTTCAAGAACCTTTCCAAAGAGGCTGTGCCCAGGATTTGGCACTGGCATTTGAAAATGTTGGAAAAACTCCCAAAGTCCATAGTTACTCTGTGGATTCTTTGTGGCTCTGTCCCTTCTTGTGTGTGTGTGCGTGTGTGTGTATGTGTGTGTGTGTGTGTGTGTGTGCATGTGCACTAAGTTGCTTCAGTTGTGTCTGACTCTTTAGGACTCCATGGACTATAGCCCGCCAAGCTCCTCTGTCCATGGGATTCTCCAAGCAAAATACTGGAGTAGGCTGCCGTGCCCTCCTCCAGGAGATCTTCCTGATCCAGGGATTGAACCTACGTCTCTTACGTCTCCTTCGTTGGCAGGCAGGTTCTTTACCACTAGCACCACCTGGGAAGCCTGTACTTTCTCATACACAGGGCATATTCTTACCCCTCTCTGCCCTCCTCAGCAGCTGGGACATCCCTCTCCTCCCTCATTTACATCCTGGAGGAGGTGAAGTGTGGTCTGGTCTGTCACTTCAGTGGAACACTTTAAACTCCTTGAAAAAGAATCTGATTAAAAAATGACAGTTTCCCCACAGTGACTTCGTTTTCCACATTAATCCAGTGACTGGTTCATTCATCCAGCCAACAAGTTTTGAGTTCTTGCTGTGTGCAATAAGGTCATCAGTCCTGGTGATTTGAAGATACAAGAGCCCTGACCTGGATTAAAGCCCACTGTCCAGCAGAGGGGGCAGGGAAGGAAAGAGCTTGAAGACTGCGAGTGGAAAGGCTTGTAATGCTCAGGGTGCTGGGGGACCAGCTTGAGAGTAGTAGGTAAGGGGAGGTCGGAGAAATGAAGGCCAAAAATAGCTTCTTGGAGGAGGTAACTCCCAATCTGAACTTTGAAGAACACAGCGGAGTTAGCCAAATGGTTAAGACAGAAGGCGCAGCCTGTAGAAAGATGCCGGAGTGAGGAGGGAGATGCCTCATGGGACAGCTGCACTGTGTGCGAGGGGCAGGGAGGAGACAAGACTGGGGAGCACCTGGAGCCCCCATGACACAACNCTTCTTGGAGGAGGTAACTCCCAATCTGAACTTTGAAGAACACAGCGGAGTTAGCCAAATGGTTAAGACAGAAGGCGCAGCCTGTAGAAAGATGCCGGAGTGAGGAGGGAGATGCCTCATGGGACAGCTGCACTGTGTGCGAGGGGCAGGGAGGAGACAAGACTGGGGAGCACCTGGAGCCCCCATGACACAACTGCAGGACCCACGCGCCCCAGTGAAAGATCCTGCATGATGCAATAAAGGTCCTGCATGATGCAATAAAGATCCTGCATGATGCAATAAAGGTCCTGCATGATGCAATAAAGATCCTGCATGATGCAATAAAGATCCTGCCTGCCACAACTCAGACCCAAGGCAGCTAAATAAATAAATAAATATTTTTTTAAAAAATTGAGGAGACATGCTGGCTTCTGTCATCCTTGCTGGTGCGTAAGTCCCTCATTTTGGATCATTTTGGATCTCAGCCCTCAGAGGGTCTGCATAGAGCCCTGCATGTGGGTCTCTTTGCAGCCCTGTAGCCCATCTAGACATAGCTCTATAGGCTTGGGAGCGCTTCCTCTCAATGCCAATGATCACTGTCTGTTTCACGTTTCCCAGTGCAGTTGCACATACATGCACACACACACACAGCAAACTGTGAACAGGCCATGATTCAATGTCCACAGTAACTCATCCAAACCTGCCCTCCATATCGGCTGGGGAAGAGGAGACGACCTCAGGCCTGGTGCCTGCTGGCTTACATGTCTTGTCTCTATTCACAGCACAGAGGAAGGTCTCACCCACCAGCACTTCAGGGCATCCTCTTGGCTGGTAGGGAGCACCCCTCAGACACCCTCCTCTCTCATCCACTTCAGAACGTGTGTCTTCAGTTCCCTTTTCATTCTGGCCACTCTCCACTACCTCACCTCTGACACGAAAACTCAACAACATCTTGACCAGCTGGGACTCAGAGCCTCCCTGGCTCAGAGGTGGGTGAGCCCTTTTGTCTTCAGCCAGTTAAAGAGAGAAGGGAGCTTCAGGTTTACAGCTGTTCAAGGGTTACTGAAGATAATCACTTCCTATCTATCCCTGGCTCCATTTTTCTTGATTTTTCCTTTGGCGATCCCCTGCTACCTGTGGAGGAAAAAAATCGCACATCTTATACCAGGAACGTGAAATTCCTACTAAAGGCATTGTAGACTGTCAATGAGAATGTGAATCCACTCGGCTTGAGTAACTCTCAACTTAGTGAATTTTTTCCTTCTACTCATCTTTTTTTTTTTTTTATTGATATCCCCTTCCATTCATTTAATTCCAACAGAAGAGTCCCTTGACTCTTCCCTAATTCCTCCTGATTGGAAGGCAGAAGGATTGACCAGCTACCAAACAATATTAATAGTCCCAAGACATTCCACATGTTAATACCTACTGGGTTTAACCACTGGGCTCGACTTGGTACGTACATAATCAGCACCTAGCTCAGTGCTGCTGCTGCTAAGTCACTTCAGTCGTGTCTGACTCTGTGCGACCCCATAGACAGCAGCCCACTAAGCTCCTCTGTCCCTGGGATTCTCCAGGCAAGAATACTGGAGTGGGTTGCCATTTCCTTCTCCAATGCACGAAGGTGAAAAGTGAAAGGGAAGTCCTAGGCACCCACTAACTGATTTGTATATTTTTCAGTGAGTGAATAAATGAATCAATGATCCTTAACATCTCATAATTAACCTGAAAATTTAATAAGATCATTAATATTTTCACTTTATAGATGAGAAGGTTAAGGCTCAGAAAGGTGAAGTTACTCACAGTCATTTAGGTGACAAGTGGTGAAGATTTTGGTTTCTAATGCAGGTTTTTCTGATCGCTCAGTTCATGCTCTCCCAGAAATCATGATGCTGTTCACCTCCTGACCCACTAAATATAGTTCATGTCGATGATGAGTAACCTTTTGCATGGATGCCTTTTGCGATGGTCTTAGTGCCAGGTAATGAGGCTGTGGATCTGGGTAGTTCTTCATGACGCAGTTTACCCTTTCTTAATTACCTCCCTACCTAGGGTCATCTCCTCTGTCCCCACCCTGTGCAGGAGTGTCCATACTCCTTTCACTCAGTCATTCATTTGTTCATCCCCCAGACATCCTGGAAGTGTCTACTATATGTTAGATGCTAGAGATAAAAAGATTACTTCAACAGCCCCTCACTTCAAGCATCCTAGAATTCATCACAGTGTATTAATTGCCTGTGTGACTGTCTTAAAGGACAAAGACAGAGTCTTAGGAGTATTTTTGTTTCCAGCTCCTGACAAAAGGCCTGACTGATGAGAGGCCCTCAGTAAATGTTTGTTAAATTGGATTGAAATGGTGTCTAGTGTAACGATGGGTGCTGGTTATAAATCTGTGTTCCATGGGCCACAGATACACTTTGGGGGGCATGGGTATTAGCTAATTCTTTCAGATCTTTGAACTGTAACTTAAAAAATGGCATAATTACATTAATATAGGGAATTTCTAGAGGAGTTAGATTCATCTTTTTTCCCTCACAATAAGAAGTAATTGTGGTCATTTCTTATGCAAGAGGCCAGCAAGAACTCATTTAATTTTCTTCATTATTTTCTTTATATTGCATAACATACAGTACAAAATTAAGGAATTACAAAAGGGTATAAAATGAAAAGTAAGTCTCTGACCCCTGGTTTCAGTCACCTAAGTTCTCATCCCTAGAATGAATAGCTGTCCCTGGTTTTCTTGCTTCCAGAGATATTCTGTGCATGCACAAGTGTATACATGCGTGCTGCGCGCATGCTCGGTCACTTAGTCACGTCCAGCGCTTTGCAACTCTCTGGACTGTAGCACGCCAGGCTCCTCTGTCCTTCGGATTTTTCAGGCAAGAACACTGGAGTGGGCTTCCATTATTCCAGGGGTCTTCCCACACAGGGATCAAACCTGTGTCTCCTGCGTCTCCAGCTTCGCAGGAGGGTTTTTTACCTGCTGAGCCACATGTGTGTGGGCTTATCTGTGTACTATGTCCACTTGCCTCTGCATCCTTAGAAGGTGGTGGATATACAGTGTTTTATACTTTTCTTTGTTTATTTAATGCTAAGTCCTGAAGACCTTTTAATGTTATCATGTAGGTAATATTCTCAAGTTTAAATGGCTACTTATTGTTCTGTTATATGGATTGTACCATATTTTAAACAGTCTCCCATAAAGGCATAGTTAGGCTACTTCCTTTTTATTACTAAAATGTTACAGTGAAAGTCATTATGCCTGCTAAGTCGCTTCAGTCATGTCTGACTCTTTGTGATCCCGTGTTCGGTAGCCTGCCAGGCTCCTCTGTCCATGGGATTCTCCAGGCAGGAATACTGGAGTGGGTTGCCATGCCCTCCTCCAGGGGGTCTTCCCAACCCAGGGATGGAACCCAAGTCGTACATCTCCTTCATTGTCAGGTGGATTCTTTACCACTAGCACCACCGGGGAAGCCCAACTGTTATTATACATATATCATTTTACATATCTACCATAAAACTGAAAGATAAATGCTCAAAAGTGAAATTTAAATAAATCAATTTTACTTAATTTAAATAATGAATAAATTTTTATTTGAAAAGTAAAATAAATTTCTAGAAGTGGATTCCTGGAAAGGCTGGGTCAAAGGATATATGTGTTTTAAGATAGACATTATTAAATTGCTCTTTACAGAAGCTGGGCCAATTAGCACTCCTGCTGTCAAGATGGATCATCAAATATTTGATCTGTTTTAATTCATTTCATTGGAATCATAATGTTCATGTCTATTATAATGAAATCTTATTTATATTTTAGTAATCTAGTTTAATATTAAATCACACTTCTCATGATGTCAATGGTACTGCAACCAAAAATTTTTTGTTCATCTTGAACTACTATTCATCTAAGGCTCAGATGATAAATAAAAAATTTGCCTGCAGTGTGGGAGACCCAGGTTCAGTCCCTGGGTTGGAAAGATCCCTTGGAGAAGAAAATAGCAACCCACTCCAGTATTCTTGCCTGGAGAATTTCATGAACAGAGGAGCCTGGCAAACTACAGACCATGGATTTGCAAAGAGTAGGATATGACTGAATGACTAACACAAAAATACATTTAGTTGTATTAATTACATTTTGTATCACTGCTCATCCTCAGATGAATTTGAGGAGGTTTAATATGAAACAATGATGAAGAAAGAGAGAGGAGATAGGGAATTTTTTTAAATCATGAGAAAGAAATAAATAGAGGCAAAATGGTAAAACAAAAAAGAGGGAAGTTTAGTATAACAAAATGCATATCTTCAGGCCCCCAAATTTATTAATTTTGAGACACAATTTTGGTCCTGAGCTTCCTGGAGGTCAAAACAAAAAAGGAAAATGTAGTCAGTTAACAAATATACATTATTCATAAGGAAAAATAATACTTGAGAAGAATCTATAGAGTGTTTGTCTTTTAAATCTAAAAGAAATTCACGTGGCTTATCACAGGACTCCAGATAGCACAATAGATAATGTTGTCTGGGTGGGAATATAACTACTACTTTGACAGCCCAGAACGCTTTCCGCGGGCCCTTCGTCTGCTAAGATCACCTGTTTCTTCTGGGCTCCAGCTCTCTGACTCTCCGTGGTCCTGGCGGGCATCAGTGCGCGGGCCTGGCAGGCATCAGTACGCAGGCCTGTCTCTCCCATGGTGAATACTGTCACACGATGAACCGCGCCAGAAACACAGAGGAGCAAGAGCAATGCTTTAGCTCACGAGTCTGCAAGTGGATGGTTTAGTCTGGGCTCAGCCGAGCGGCACCCCTGGTCTTGGCTGATCTCCCTCACAAACCTGGGGGTTGCCTGGCTGTGGTAGTGGCTACAGGGGCATCTTGGCTCTGCTCCACTCCTCTCAGCCTTCAGCACGCCAACTCACACGTTCTCATACCGTGGCAGAGCCGCCGGCATGGAAGCAGAAGTGTGCAAGTGACTTCTCAAAGCTCACCCTGCATCAGATCCATTAACATCCCCTGGGCCGGGGACTTCCTTGGTGGTCCAGTGGTTAAGACTCCAAGGTCCCATTGCAGGGGGCCCCGGGTCCAATCCCTTGTTGGGGAACTAGATCCCGCATGCTGATCCCCTAACTTGTGTGCTACAACTGAGACCCAGGGCAGCCAAAAAAAACCCCAAAAAAACCACATCCCATTGGCCAAAGCAGTCAGGTGGTCAAAATCAGAATCAAGGGATGGAGAATTACAGAATATGGGACGAACTGAAAAGTCTCATGAAGATGGATCTAAATACAGGGATGGTGCAGAATTAGGGCCACTGATGCTACAATCTACCACAGGAAGCGAGTGACTTAGACTTGGCCAGATGATGGGCAAACCCAAGAGTTCCTCACCGAGTCCAGCAAAGCACTGATACATAAATCCTGCGAGGAAGAAGTTACCATTCCACCAGGCTGCTCAGGCTGAGGCTTCAGGCAGCCATGTTCCCCGTGCTTAGAGAAGGCTTGCTTGCTGCAGGAGGGAATGAAACCAGCATTCAAAGAGACAGATCAGATAAGACACACACAAGAAAGAAAAAGCCAGGTGTTGTGAAGTCCCTGCAGCTCATACTTAGGGTTTGCAGATCCCTCCAGTAGCTAAACCAGTCCTCTGTGCTGACCCATTGACCCATGAGCTGTATCAGATGGTACTCTAGAGCAAAGATCTTGGATCCAGCCTGCCTGGGCCCCAGGTCCCAGTCTTATCATTGAAGAACCCTGAGACTTGGAGGCAGGATGCTTCATTTCCTTGTACCTCAGTTTCTTTGTCTCTAGAACAAGGATAATAATACCCTTACCTGTGGTGAAGACTGAGGATGCTAATATATGAAATGACTTGGAGTGGTTCCTGGTGCATCAATGTACATAGTCATTTTTGGTTAAGGTCCGCTGGCTTTGTCTTTCTGTCATCTCAATAGAAAGATTCTTGGCCCACAGGGTGACTTTCATGGGTGGAATCTCAGTTGGATCTGAAGGAGAGACAAGGCTGCCTCATGTGATAACAGAGCCTCTGTGTGTTTAGTCAGTCAGTCGTGTCCGATTGTTTGTGCCCCTATGGACTGTAGCCTGCAGGCTCTTCTGTCCATGGAATTCTCCAGGCAAGAATACTGGAGTGGGTTGCCATTTCCTTCTTCAGAGGATCTTCCCCATCCAGGGATCAAACCCATGTCTCCTGTGTCTCTTGCATGGCAGGAGGATTCTTTGCCCGCTGAGCCATCAGGGAAGTCCAACAGAGTAACTCCACCCAAAACCATTGACCTGCCTCCCAACTGCCAAACCCATAAACCAAGAAAAACCAAACTGAATACTGTTAGCTAGGATTAGCCTCAGCCGTGACTGGCCCAGGGAGTGTGTCATCTGTAGAGTCATTGTAATTAGAAGACTTTGCACTTGAAGGTAGTGCTCATGGACATCAAATCCCCCGACCTGTACCATGACCCCCACCCCATCCCAGATGTGGGTGAGGTGTGCTGGGGCTGGGACTTGCTGGACTGGGCCAGAGTGGGGCATGGGCTCATGGGTCAGTGTGGATAACTGGCTTCTAGAGCTTTCTGTGCAGCAGCCACCAAGCACACCCTGTCGTTGCTGCTTAGTCGCTTCAGTCGTGTCTGACTCTTTGGGACCCTCTGGACTGTAGCCCGCCAGGCTCCTCTGTCCATGGGATTTCCCAGGCAAGAATACTGGAGTGGGTTGTCATTTTCTTCTCCAATCCACAGATCGAACTCGCGTCTCCTGCATTTGCAGGCAGATTCTTTACCACTGAGCCTCCAGGGAAGCTACATCCAGCCAGTACTGGGCCCCTAAAAGGAAACACAAGGCTGCTGCTGATGGCTGGGACTTGGAGAGTCTGTGCCATCGTCCAGCTTCTGCTCAGCCCTGCTGGAGACCTCTCTCCCTGCACGTCCGCCATCCCCCGAGTCTGCTCGGAGAACAAGAGTTTACAGTTGGGCTGGCTGCAGCCTGCCTCCACGTGGGGAATAAAGCCGGGCATTGTGCTGGGCTTGCAACATCTTTCCCTTCCCAGAGTTCCTGATGTGTTTGTTACCCTGGATCTGGTTTGAATGTTCTCTTTGTCGTGGGCCTTCGCGTGCCGAGGTGGGTTTGCCTTCTCTGTGGCAGTCCTGGGTTAAATAAATACATTAAGGCAACATACACGGCTTGACACTGGAGCCAGCCTCAATAACTCAAATAACTCATGTGGCACAAGACGGATCCGCTGTGGTTTTGAATCCATTTAAAGATAGATTGTTTTGTTCAGTTCCTTTGCGGGAGGACAACGTACCCGGGGAAGGGGCTGCCGACTCAGGGGCCATTTTTCTCCAGCCAGACTGTTTGAGAGTTTCTAAATCCTCTGCAGATGAACACAGAACATAAGCTTCAGCCGGTTGCAGGATACTGTGCTGACATCACCACATAAATATACACTCCGAAGAAAACCGTGATTAAGCTCAGTGCAGATTTTTATCACTTTTCCAGCGTACTGGCAGTCTGCTTGTTCGTCATGCACCTTTACAAAATCCATAATATTTAGAAATGTGCTGTGTTAGCCCCAGAGGCTTAAATAAACGAAAGCCTGTGAATGTTTTAATGTAACACATTACCTTCACATATGAAATTATGACTCTCTATCATACTCAATACTACTGCCAACGCTGTCTCCATTCTGCTCTTTTGAGGCCCTATGTACAGTTCTCCTTCTGAAATATCTCTTTCAGACAGCTTTGTAAGAGCACAAAATACTTCTGTTTCTATACCACTGGGTATGTCCAAGACAGTAAAGAATGGGTGAAATTGTGTTTTGTTTTTTTTTTTTAATTTAGAATCTCTACTCCAGGGCTTTGTGTTTTGAGGCCAACAGAAGGACGAGTGGGAGGGCGCAGTCACTGTAACTTACAAAGTCAGTAAATTTCATTTTCTTTTGAAAGCAGGGAAGGACAAAAGATTGTTTACTGAGTAGAATGGAGATTCTGAATCAGAGGCAATTCTGCTCCTTCTGGAGACACTTAGCAATGAATGGAGATGTTTTTGATTGTCACAACTGCAAGGGTGGGGGTGCTACTGGCATTTAGTGGATGAAAATCACGGTGCGACTAGACCATGCACAGGACAGCCCCCCTCTAGCAAGGAACTGTCCGTTTCAAAATGCCAACAGTGCCGCAGTTGAAAAGTCCTGAAGGATCGAACATCTGGGAGTTGGGCTGCATCACTAATGTGTCCCAGTAAGCTGTCTCTGGTCGGTCGCTCAGTCCTGTCAGACACTTTGTGACCCTTTCTACTGTATCCCACCAGGCTCCTCTGTCCATGGGATTTCCCAGGCAAGAACACTGGAGTGGGTTGCCATTGCTGCTCCAGAGGATCTGCCCGACCCAAGGATCAAACCCCCATCTCCTGCATCTCCTGCATTGCAGGTGGATTCTTCACGGCTAAGCCATCAGGAAAGTACCACCAACAGGTTGAGCGATCATAAGCCTCTCAAGATGCTTTCATTAGCACTAACCTTCAGTTCAGTCACTCAGTCCCTCTTTGCAACCCCATGAATCGCAGCATGCCAGGCCTCCCTGTCCATCACCAACTCCTGGAGTTCACTCAAACTCATGTCCATCGAGTCAGTGATGCCATCCAGCCATCTCATCCTCTATCGTCCCCTTCTCCTCCTGCCCCCAATCCCTCCCAGCATCAGGATCTTTTCCAATGAGTCAACTCTTCGCATGAGGTGGCCCAAGTATTGGAGTTTCAACTTCAGCATCAGTCCTTCCAATGAACGCTCAGGACTGGTCTCCTTTAGGATGGACTGGTTGGATCTCCTTGCAGTTCAAGGGACTCTCACGAGTCTTCTCCAACACCACAGTTCAAAAGCATCAATTCTTCAGCCCTCAGCTTTCTTCACAGTCCAACTCTCACATCCATACATGACCACTGGAAAAACCATAGCCTTGACTAGACAGTCCTTTGTTGGCAAAGTAATGCTTTTCAATATGCTATCTAGGTTGGTCGTAACTTTTATTCCAAGGAGTAAGCGTTTTTTTAATTTCATGGCTGCAGTCACCATCTGCAGTAATTTTGGAGCCCAAAAAAGTCTGACACTGTTTCCACTGTTTCCCCATCTATTTCCCATGAAGTGATGGGACCAGATGCCACGATGTTAGTTTTCTGAATATTGAACTTTAAGCCAACTTTTTCACTCTCCTCTTTCACTTTCATCAAGAGGCTTTTTAGTTCCTCTTCACGTTCTGCCATAAGGGTGGTGTCATCTGCATATCTGAGGTTATTGATTTTTCTCCCGGCAGTCTTGATTCCAGCTTGTGTTTCTTCCAGTCCAGCATTTCTCATGATGTACTCTGCATATAAGTTAAATAAGCAGGGTGACAATATACAGCCTTGACGTACTCCTTTTCCTATTTGGAACCAGTCTGTTGTTCTATGTCCAGTTCTAACTGTTGCTTCCTGACTTGCATATAGGTTTCTCAAGAGGCAGGTCAGGTGGTCTGGTATTCCCATCTCTCTCAGAATTTTCCAGTTTCTTGTGATCCACACAGTCAAAGGCTTTGGCATAGTCAATAAAGCAGAAATAGATATTTTCCTGGAACTCTCTTGCTTTTTTGATGATTCAGCGCCTTCCAGCAAATTTACTCTATGCTAAATATTGTTTCAGAATGCCCATTCTCTGTGTCTCTTAACCACATTGCTATAAATTGCCCATTGATGAGGCTTGACTGGATCAAAATCCAAAAAGCAAAAAAACTACTCATTTACTTTTAATTTTGAAATAATTTTAAACTCACATGGAGGTTTCTTAAGAAAACGGAGTACTCTTCACCCAGCTTTCCCCAGTGAAATCTTCCACAATTATGCTACAATATCAAAACCAGAAAAGTGACATTAATTCAATACAATTAAATGACAGTCTTTTTTTGATTTTACCCATTTTCTTGAGTCTGAAATAATAAAATTTTTTTAAAAAATGGGACTTCCCTGGTGGGGTGAGGGCTCCTCCCTTCCACTGCAGGGGAATGGGCTCAATCCTTGGTCAGAGAGCTAAGATCTTGATGCTGTGTGACCAAAAAAAAAAAAAAAAAAAAGTACCCCCTCCAAACAATCAAATTTATTCATTTAGGAGTGCTTTCTATGGAGAGCAAAATAGTAATGATCTTTCTGCTTCCCAAGAAAGGAAGTCAGAGGTAGAAATAATTAGCTCTCTAGCTTTATTTATCAATCTTCAACCTCTTCAAAACTAAGACTCACCCAAATGATACAATTTTGCTTTCTGTCCTTTCTTATTTTTCAATTTGTCAGTTTACAAGTCCCCCCCAAATTCAAGTATTAAACCTCATGACAAAATGTAATTACTTTTCAATGTTCATGCCCCTGGCAAGGTGGAAGCACTCTCTAGGGCTTTGCTTCAAGACACACATACACTCGTGCACACACTTTAAAGATTCTTTTACAAACAAAAATAAAAAGGGAGCGTTCTGCTCCAGCCTGCTTGAAGGAAGACACCGTCTTTACCTCCATTACTTTAAGTCACCATGACCTTCAGATGTCCTAAGTGATGAATGCTGAGGCTAAGTCACTTCAATCGTGTCTGACTCTGTGCGACCCCATAGATGGCAGCCCACCAGGCTCCCCCATCCTTGGGATTCTCCAGGCAAGAACACTGGAGTGGAGTGCCATTTCTGAATATAAGGTAGTAATTGTTGCCTAACCCTCAGCTTCCTTCAAGAGCTTCAGAGAAGAGGCTGGGTTGGGGGGCCAAGCCCCCAGTGAGGTTTGTGAAATTGTTCTAGCCACAAAATGAAAAACACAGAAGACCAAAGGCAGCCAGAAAGGGCTCCAGAAGATGGGATGTCAGCACAAATTGTAGAGTGCTCTCTCAGAAGGACAAGTCCAGTGGGAGAGAAAGTCCCAGACCATGCACCAGTCGGCAGAACTGAGTTCAAATATTGGCCATGCCCTTTTCTGATTGTGTAGCTGCAATGAACTAAATGTTTGTTTTCCCCTCCTGCTCTGCCCCCAAATCAGATATTGAAATCTAACCCCCTGTGTGATGGTATTAGGTGGTGAGGTCTTTGGGAGGTCATTAGGTCATGAGGGTGGAGCCTTCTTGAATGGGATTAGTGCTTTTATCTACAGGACCCCCAGAGTTCTCCTTTCCTCTCTCTACCATGTGAGGACACAGGATATCAGCCTCTCAACCTGGAAGAGGGCTCTAACCAGAATCCGAACACGCTGGCACCCTGATCACAGACTTCCAGCCTCCAGAACGGTGAGCAGGAAACACCTGTAGGTTATTAGCCATCCAGTGCACTTCCCACGTGGCACTAGCGGTGAAGGACCTGCCTGCCAGTGCAGGAGACGTTAGAGACGCGGGTTTGATCCCTGGGTTGGGAAGATCCCCTGAAGGAGGGCATGGCAACCCCACTCCAGTATTCTTGCCTGGGGCAAGGCAACCTGCTCCAATATTCTTGCCTGGGAAACCCCATGGACAGATGAGCCTGGTGGGCTATGGTCCATGGGGTCATACAGAGCTGGACATGACTGAAGCGACAGGGAAATCCCATCGACAGAGGAGCCTCGCAGGCTACAGTCCATGGGGTCACACAAAGTTGGACACAACTGAAGTGACGTAGCACAGCACAGCACATGGCCCTCAGTCATTGCAGCTGCAACAGAGACCTTGGGGGAGGCGTGGAAACAGAGCTTCAGCTTCTCTCAGCAAAACGATGACATCAGCACCAATCCTGCTAAACGCAGACAGTAGTTGTAAAAGTCACTGATATACCTGCTGTGAAGATGCCTTTAGAAGAGGAGAAGTAAACAGGGCAGGCTCATACAGTGCAAGTGGACAGAGCTTTGGCCACAGGGATCAGCGTGGTTGAAGCAAATGCAACACTGAGTGAAGAAAGTCGCAGAAGAACACATTAGGCATGATGTACCACTCATGTGAACATGCCAACCATACAACACGCATAACCCAGGGATACACGCTGACGTAGTTCAAGCATAAAGCAAGTGCATGGGAGTCACCAGGGTCCAGTCCAGTGCAGGAGCTACCCCCGGGTAGGGAAGGCGATTGGGCCTAACTATGCTGGCTTCCCAGGCGCTGCAGTGCTAAAGAATCCACCTGCCAATGCAGGAGACACATGAGACAGGGGTTCAGTCCCTGGGTCGGGAAGATCCCCTGGAGAAGGAAATGGCAACTCACTCCAGTACTCTTGCCTGGGAAATTCCATGACAGAGGGCTGTAGTCATGAGGTCGCAGAGTTGGACACAAGTGAGCATACACGCTGAACACTGCCATTCAGGCAGTATTTATTTCTTATGCTTGAAGGGAAGCCTCATGAGTATTCCTTCCATTATTCTTGATACACTTTGTGTGTCTTTAATACTTTGAAGTGCACAAGATTTTTTTTTTCAAGGTTTTCTATCATTGTCAAAAGAAGCCAGAAATGTGCATTTAGCGCATAGTTGAGACACTGGGGCTGGTGTGTACCGGGCTCCTTGACATTGGACAATGTGCTCAACTGCTCTGCGCTTGCAGTTCTCATCTGTCAAGAGCGCCTCCTCTGCTATACCTGGGAGGCTCGAACAAGATCAAGTCTGAAGCCCACTTACCACTGTTCTTGACACATAATCACCTCTCAATAAACGTTAGCTTTTAGCTACTGCACAAAACACACTGGATTCTATGATCATCACGATGACTCCTCAGTTGACAATGGAGCAGCACTGTGCGCAAATAATAGAGATGCTTCCATCTTCTGGCCACGATAATGTAATATTTAGAACACAGAATAAGGTTATTATTCCAACCCCAGATTTATGAGCCAGAATCGTACTCGGATAACTTGGGTCATTCCACCGAAATACCTTGTGGTGAGATACTTGAATTTTTGTTTGGATCCTTGCCAGTGGCCATAAAAATTCCTTACCACTCAGTAAGGTTATGTATTATTGTCATGTAGGCATTCTGGCTATCAGAACTTTCACTTTGGGGGCTGTGCTGGATAAACTTGAACATCAGACACCTTCAACAGTTTCAAGATTTATGGCAGCAAAATTCCACCCTCCTGGCCCCAGGCCCGTGCAAGTCATGTTACTTACCACCCGATAATGTTACCCCGTGTAGCCAACTCACAAAGCAAGGTGCCTAGAACAATCTTAGGCTTCATTGCCAAAATACCAGTGAGATGGAGTAGACTTTAATAGCCATAAACCACATTATGTCTCTATGTTCTCCAGAATTCGAGTCAACATGGAGAAATTTTTCTTTGCCATGTTGCCCTCAAGTTATTCCTATAAAATTTAAGAGACTTGCTATCTTAAAACAGTCCAGTCCACTGGAGTTTGTCAGTCAATCACTAGGATTTCTTTTTTACAAAGAGAGCTGAGGGGAGTGGACTACCACTCGAAGCCTCAAGTGGCTTAATAAAGGTAAAAGTCACCTGGACTTGCCAGGGCTGGACATCCCGTGTTTAATCTGTTTTAAGAATGAAAGCAGCTTTCTATCCTGAAGAAACACAATCCTCCCAGCCTTTTTTGAGCTTATAAATTCGCTTTTATACATGTAGGTCTGGGAAGTACAGCCTTGTTGATTCAACATCTGGAACTACTCAGGTGGTTTGTCTCTGCCGACTTTACGAACAATAAAAGCAAACCACTGGATGTTTCTTGGATATTTAAACTTGAGGCCTAGGCATTCTGGCCTCACTGCTGACAAACACAAGATTTTAATTTTTTCTGCTGGATCCAAATGCAACAAATGTGGTTATGAATAGAAGGCTAAGTGTTCTCCTCAAAAATGGGCTACTTGTCTAAGATGTAATTTTCTAACTGTGGGGCACATACCTCGGAAGTTTCCAAACTCCTTGCAAATCTCAGGTCTGTCCCCAGACCCAAGCACAGTCTCACTTTAAAGAAATAGACTTTCTAGCTATAATTTCTGCCAACACTGAGAAGAACTCTATCAAACTTCTGTGGCCAGCCTAGCATCAGCTCCACTCCTGGGACTGTTTAACTGGCACCATTTTTTTTTCACTACTGGGGAAAAACTTCTCTGAAGTGGTTCCTGATCTGTTTTCAGCCAATAGGCAAATTTGTAATTTAGAAATGTCATCAGAACCAAAGAGAATGTGTCCTTAAAGCCTAGTATGAGAAAGAAAAACTCAACTGCACTGAGTAACTGGGAAGTCTAGGGAAAATATGTGACTTTGCTGAAGATATCATCTGATGGTCACAATGGATTACAAGCTGGTATAAATACAAGGTAACTCCAATCCTTTGGCCACCTGATGCAAAGAACTGACTCATTTGAAAAGACCCTGATGCTGGGAAAGATTGAAGGTTGGAGGAGAAGGGGATGACAGAGGATGAGATGGTTGGATGACATCACTGACTCAATAACATGAGTTTGAGTAAACTCCGGGAGTTGGTGATGGACAGGGAGGCCTGGTGTGCTGCAGTCCATGGGGTCACAAAGAGTCAGACACGACTGAGCAACTAAACTGAACTGAATGATACATGGTTAAGAGTCCCAGAATGATGCACCAACAGAACCTTGAACATGGACCACCAGGAACAATGCTTGAATACGACACTCTAAAGAATCACTTTTAGGGACTTCCCTGACAGTGTTAAGATTCTGTGCTTTCAGTGCAGGGGACATGGGTTTGATCCTTGGTCAGGGAACTAAAATTCCACATGCCACATGTTGTGGCCAAAAAATGAATCACTTACTTATCTCTATCTTCAAAGCCAAACACTATGCCTGGTCCAGAGCAGATACGTAACACATTTTTTTTTTTAATTTTTAAATACAAGTATTAGTAATAGATTTATGATTTTATTGAGAAGAACATTATCCAAGCTGCATAATAATTCCAAAGAAGTGTCTTGACTGATCTGCTCCATGGAGACTTCAAAACGTAGGCCTAAAGAAAGATACCGTGGCTCTTGCACAGTTTATTGAGGCATAAATACCCCTCCTCTACACATAGATTGTGTTCAGAGGGGTGACGTCAGAAGATATTTGCTTGAAAGTGGCACCCTCTCCATTCTGCTCTGCCCTGTTCCCGGGATGGTCTTTTCAAATGTGGATGTAGACAGTCCCGGGGTTTGTGGCCTTGTTTGCAATGAGGAAAAGTTCCAGCAGGACCTGCCCGCTTCCTCATCCTCAGCTCTGTTTCCTGCATCTTCCCATCCTCACCAGGCACACTGGTCTCCAACTGTGTGTGCTTCTCACTCAGTCATGTCTGACTCCTTGCACCTATGGACTGGAGCCCATGAGCTCCTCTGTCCATGGAATTCTCCAGGCAAGAATACTGGAGTGGGTAGCCATTCCCTTCTCTAGGGATCTTCCTGATCCAGGGATCGAATCCAGGTCTCCTGAGTGTAGGTAGATTCTTTATCATCTGAGCCACCAGAGAAGCTCAGTTAGGTCTTTTCAAAAGGTCAACTCTGTGTTCCCAAAGGGCCTTCATATGTGAACCTTTGCATGTCAGTCCACAGTCTTTCCCACTTCTCCATATGGTCAGCCCCCAAATGTCCCAGAACAAATGTAACCTCCTCAATGAGCCCGTCTCTGATCCCTCAGTCTATCGCCCTGGCCACCCCACCACTTGGTCCTCGCTGTCTCACCATTCTGGTTCTTTCCTTCATAGTACTGCAGGGGGTAGGGGTCAAGGGAATGATAGAGATGATGAGAAACATGGCTGACACAGTACTGGATTTGGGCAAGATTCTTCAAGGCCTTCAGAGTCGGCAAAGGCATTCAAATGGTATCCTGGGATCAACCTGGAGTCAGATGGAGGAGTGCTGGGCTGGGTCACATTCCATAGTGGACAGGAAGTAATGCTGAGAAGACAGGAGGCAGGGAGATCTTCTGGAAACCATCGTGATAACCCAAGTAGAGAAGGTGATGGTCCAGAAGGCACTTGAGACATGAAAAAGAATAGGAGATGAAAGGTGAGTTAAATGATTCCTGATCTCTCTCTAGGAATTCATCCAGCAGCCGGTGAAACCTAACACAGAACTAATTGAACTGCAAAGCCCTCTGAGGAAAAACTCCAAGAGTGACACCTCAAAGGAGGGCGGTTCCCCACGAATGGTCCTGCTTAATTGACGTCATTTCCTGCCTTTTGCTATTAAAGCAATGGTCTCATTCATTCTCCCTTTGAGCCTTATACTTGTCTTTTCAATTTCAGTAAAGTTTGATTGGTTTTTTTGTTTTTCTTTCGAAAACAGATCGGTCCTCCAGATGACTTCAACAAGATTTCCAAGCGAAGCTTATGAAGGGCCTATGAAAGTGCTAGTACAAATGAAAAGAGTCTAGATTAAGGAAATAAAAATAAAAGTAGGCTGTTTTTCAGCTGCTGAACCTGATATAAAAATTAACAAGGAAAACAAATAGTTATCCAGAGTGTGCTTTCTTTCACTAGATAAATATGTGAACACGACTGGCTCTACAGATTAAGTCAATGCATACACAGATGGCAAAGGGAAAAAGGCAACAGAATAAATATCATCACAGATAATGATTATATATGCACGAGGGGCAAATGGCCAATTGGTGCTATTACAGCATATGGTTGAAGACGTGCCAAAATTTTTTTCTGGATCCAGCACTTATTGCCTATGATGTAGCTGAAAACTCTTAAGTAACTAATCACTGGGGAATTTTATTAATTGAAGCTCTATTAGATTCAACTGCAAAGTGCTTTCCATCCAATAACTACTAATTTTTATAAAATTTTTTTTTTTGCTGTGTTGGGACTTCATTGCGGTTCTTGGGCTTTCTCTAGTTGCAGTGAGGGGCCTCCACTCTAGTTGCGGTGCTGGGGCTTCTCATTGTGGTAGCTTCTTCTGCTGTGGAGCACAGGCTCTACAGTTGCAGGCTCGGTGGATATGGCTCATGGGCTTAGTTGCCCCGTGGCATGTGGGATCTTAGTTTCAGACCAGGGATTGAACACATGTCCCTGCTTTGGCAGGCGGATTCTTAACCCCCGGTCACCAGGGAAGTTCCCATGACAATTAAATTGCTAACAGCACTATTAAATCGAGGCCATTAGGAATGTCTTTTGGGTAACAAAGTAGGCGATAAGACAGAGTCAGGCAGGTGACAGGGTTCAGGTAGGTCTGAGTTCTGATCTCCGATCTACAATTTATTAGCCTCTTGACCCTGGACAAGTTATTTCCCTTCTGTGGGCCTCAGTTTCCTTATCTGTAAAATGGAGTTAATAATGATAATATTTACCTTCTAGGGATGTTTTGCAGATTACACGAAATGTATGCAAACGTGCATTGTACACAAACCTTCTCAATACCTGAGAGTTTCTTTCCCTTCAGGTCCTGGACAAGATGAGGTGCCTGGAACCTTAGTTTCCTACTGTGCAAGATGATTGCAAGGGAGAAGGGTATGGGGAGAAATGATGTGATATTGGGTAACATGAGAGCCAGGTATAGTTTCTTTCCTATCCCTCCATTAGGGAATATTATAATCTCCCCCAAATTTGCTGGCTGGCATTCTAAAGGGCATGTAATGTCTATCTTTTCCAAAAACGACGGGTAAGTCAAGTAAGTTCATGAGGCCCTAAATACATTACTTATTATTGAAACTTCTGCAGAGAATGAGAACACAAAAGAGATAATAATTCAAAATTGTGGTTTAATTAAGGTTACCTGGCTTGTGCAGACTGTGGTGGGGCTAGAGAAATTTTTCTTGTGTCTAATAAGCCAAAGAGACTTTTTGGCTAAACAAATCATTTATACTTGACACCAATTTAATAGCTTGGCAACTGCCTTTTAATAAGTGTAAAGTATGAAATGGAATGGGAGAGTTTTTTTAAATGTGTAAGTCCATATACCAACCAAGGAATAACTCACTTTTTATAAAGTTTTGTGGGTTCCAAAGCACTTGCATTTTCATGAGCTCACTGGATTTCCGTTATACCCTTTAATTGATGAGAAAACTGAGATTCAAGAAATTAAACAACTTGTTCACCTGGTCAGTAGAAGAACCTGGGCCCCAAAACAGGTCTTTTAAAGCCAAGTCTGGTGACCATCTCAGAGTTACTTCTACACGCTCTCTAACACCAAAGTTAGAAAATAAATACTACGTTTCATAGGCCGAATTGTATCCTCCCCCAAACCCCCCAGGACCTCAGAATGTGACTGGATTTGGAGAGACGATCTGTGAAAAGGTAATTAAGTTAATGTGAGGCCAGTAGGGTGGACCCTAATCCAGTATGATTGCTGTTCTTATAATAAGGGGAATTTGAACACACAAAGGGGCACCAGGAATGTGCACACGCAGGGCAAAGGCCATGTGAGGACTTAGTGAGAAGGCTGTGTCTGACTCTTTGTGACCCCATGGACTATATATTCCATGAAATTCTCCAGGCCAGAATACTGGAGTGGGTAGCCTTTCCTTTCTCCAGGGGACCTTCCCAACCCAGGGATTGAACCCAGGTCTCCCGAATTGTAGGCAGATTCTTTACCAGCTGAGCCACCAGGGAAGCCCCAGCAAAAATGTGGCCCACTGCAAACCCAGGAGAGAGGTCTCAGGAGAAGCCAAACCTGCTAACCCACTGACCCCCTTTTCTTGGACTTCCAGACTCCAGAACTGGGAGAAGTTTCTGTTGTTTAAGGCCGTAGTCTGTGGTGTTTTGTAATGGCAGCACTAGCAGACTGATACCCACTAATACCAGATAAAAGAGAGTGTACACTGGATAAAAGAGAATGTACACCAAAACCAGCCACCCAACATTAATACATGAACAATGAATTTAACCATTTCTGTCCCAGGTCAAAATCTCTCTTTCCCTCTCTCTCTCTCCACCCCCCAGCCATCTCCTTCTCTCCCCCCATAAATATAAGTAAATTTTCATCCTAGGATATATGTGGTGTTGGAGAAGACTCTTGAGAGTCCCTTGGACTGCAAGGAGATCCAACCAGTCCATTCTGAAGGAGATCAACCCTGGGATTTCTTTGGAAGGAATGATGCTAAAGCTGAAACTCCAGTACTTTGGCCACCTTAAATACCTTATTCCGGGTATTGTTAGATGTGTATAAGAGACAGAACCAGTCCATTCTGAAGGAGATCAACCCTGGGATTTCTTTGGAAGGAATGATGCTAAAGCGGAAACTCCAGTACTTTGGCCACCTCATGCGAAGAGTTGACTCATTGGAAAAGACTCTGATGCTGGGAGGGATTGGGGGCAGGAGAAGAAGGGGCCGACCGAGAATGAGATGGCTGGATGGCATCACTGACTCGATGGATGTGAGTCTGAGTGAACTCCGAGAGATGGTGATGGACAGGGAGGCCTGGCGTGCTGCGATTCATGGGGTCGCAAAGAGTCGGACACGACTGAGCGACTGAACTGAACTGAACTGAGAGCCTCATCAGGAGAAAGAAACGACACAATCGTTTGAACATGAAGAGTCTACTATAAAGAGTTATCCACTACAAGATAGATTTGGAATAAGGGGGACTTGGTTGCTAATGAATAAGCAGAGTCCTAAGGAATATACATAGAGCAGATAACTAGGAGCGCTGGCCTTAAGGGCTGATAGAGAGACCCCAAGGGCGAGCCTCCACCTCACCCAGCCCACCTTCAGGGCTGAGATCCAGAAGGTTCTGCCACGGCTCACCAGACAACAAGAAAGTTATTATGGTGCCAAACTTAGAAGCTTGCCAGAAACCTGCCCTTTGGGGTGCCAGGGAAAGTCCTTCACAAGGTAATGTCTCACTGAAAGTGCAAATCGCTCAGTCGTGTCCGACTTTTTGTGACCCCATGGACTATACAGTCCATGGAATTTTCCAGGCCAGAATACTGGAGTGGGTAGTCTTTCCCTTCTCCAGGGGATCTTCGCAACCCAGGGTTCAAACCCAGGTCTCCCACATTGCAGGCAGATTCTTTATCAGCTGAGCCACAAGGGAAGTCCTTCCCTGGAGGTATTCCATTACAAACCTGCTCCAGGGGATACTAAGGGGGAAGCTGCTGGCTACTGGGTGCTGCTGGCCCTGACACTGTCAGAGCTGGGCACTGGGGAGCCCTGGGCGCCTCAGAAAATGAGGGCTGGAGAGGTCATGTGAAAGTGTAGGAGCCGGGACTAGCGAGAAAAACTTTCTTCTGCAATGTCTCTCTGGCGCCCTCTATTGACAAAGCCTGGTATCTTGCCAGTTGGCAACGGAAATTTTTTTAATAAGCTCTCCATTTTCCCAGAGCAGGCAATTAAGGGTGAATTTGGAGCTGAGAGGTATTAAATGGATAACTGGCACAAAGTGATTCAAAGTTGTACTTAATCAAAGATTTTGTTGTTCTCAGATAACTGAGATACCTCTGTTTAACATCTAGTTGAATGTGGAACCAAATATCAATATTGTTGATATTAGAGGGGTAACCTGTCCAAAGAGACACATAGAATTTTAAAAGCGCAAAGGAAGAAAAAAAAATGATAGAGGGCGATCTGTGGAAGCCAGCTTCCACAACTTGAACCTGTGTATCCTTAACTACAATATCTTGCCCCAAACAATGAATATGTGCCCACGAGTTTGCACAATCTACTACGTGACCCAACTGCACCTCAGTGTTCCTGGATTTTAATCTCCTGAACTTCCTTGTTCATAAAGTTATGTTTGTCTGAATCACAATATTTACAAGTTAAATATTTAAAACCTAAGTCAACTTGGAATGAGCAAGTACTTAATGCCGATGTGTTTCTGTTTTAATTAACTCTAAACTAATTCAGTAGTTAATTTTAAATACATATCTCTGAAAATTTTTAATTATCAAGAGAAAGTAATATCCCCAAAACTGCTCCGAGGTTTAGATACTATGAAGTTAGTATCCATTTTTTTTTAACCCTTCTAGATGTTTGTGCAAACAAGTAAGATACACCTCTGTGAAACTTATTATTTGAAGACAGTGATTAAGAGTCTTGGAATGTTAGAGTTGGATGAGACCATGGAAACTGCTTAGGTAGTTCCATCTTCCCAGGTGGTATAGTGGTAAAGAATCCGCCTGCCAATGCAGGAGACACAAGAAATTGGGGTTTGATTCCAGGGTCAGGAATAGCCCCTGAAGTAGGAAATGGCAACTTGCTCCGGTATTCTTGCCTGGAAAATCCCATGGACAGAGGAGCGGGGGTCAGGGGGCGTGGGCTATATATAGTCCATGGGCTTGCAAAGAGTCAGACATGGCTGAGTGCGCACACACACACACACACACACACACACACACACACAATTTCCCTTCTCCAAGGTAGGGAAACTGAGTCCCGGGGATCTTTGCCCCATAGTACATGGCTACTGCTTGGCTACACTGGGACTAGATCCCAGACCTTGCAGTTTCCCCTAAATTTTCTACGTGGCTGCCTCAAAAATAAATAACACTGCACCCTGCATGTTCTGGAGTCAAGCAGAGGATGTGGGGAAGGAAGGAAACAGAAAAGAATCAAGTCCAGCCTGCTTCTTGCTGAGCCTCCACCACGTGCCCTGCTGGAACCCCTTTATGGGAGTTAGGCTGGAGAGAAACCATTTTTCCCATTCTTGTTTCTCCCCAGTAGCTGGTGTCTGGAGTGATCATATGCAAAACACTTGAAATGGCTGAATTCTAAAAGGAAACATCGGAAGGTGTAATTGTGTTTCAGGGTGATGTAAGAGGCAAGAATTTGGATCTTATTTGTTTCCTTGTTTTGCCCACTTGTTTCTTTTCGTATTTGGTTGCCTTGGTTTGTCTTGGAAAAGTTAGACTCTTTGGGAAAGATGCTGTCTCATATCTCAGGAGAGGCCATACTCTTGATGAGAGAGATACACTAGCAATGAGAGGATGATGTTCTTATCTCTCTAATGTACCCAAGAATTTGGATACAGCTAGGAAGCTAATTGGCTCTTTATATTTTTAAACTACAGTAATTTTTTTTTTTTCAGAATCATGAATTTTGACTTAGCCCTCTTAAAAAAAAACTATAAAATGTACAACTTATAAATACAGTTGTGTTTTAACAACAGTCTCCAACCTTTTTGGCACCAGGGACCGGGGTTGTGGAAGATAAGTTTTCCATGGCCTGGGGAGGGGGTGAGGGATGGTTTCTGGATGACTCAAGTGCATTACATTTATTGTGCACTTTATTCTAATCTAACGCTGCCGCTGATTTGACAGGAGGTACTGTCAAATAGCCTGGAGGTTGGGGACCCCTGTTATTAACAAACGTGAACCTTAATCTCCCAGGGGAAAAAAGAAGAGTTTTCATCAACCCCTAGACTAGTAGGTCTGCGGGGAGGGGAGGATGAAGGTATTGAGGTTATCTGCCCTTTTATGAATGAGGAAATTAAGACTTGTCCGGGTTATCTGACTTATGCAGCCACTGAGCCATTTCGAGGTAGCACAGCTGTCCGTGTGAGATGTGTGTGTGATGTTACACGCTCCCCCAGTCCTTACCACGTCCCCTGATCACAGACTTCTAACGAGATTTGGAGGTGGGGAGCAGGGTCATTCATCACCATAAAGAATGAAGACTCCATGTTCTCTGGAGGACTGTCAAGGTTTGTTTGCTTTGGGTGCTTTAGAGAAATAGACTGGGCATACTAATCTTACTTAAAGGAAAGAAACTATTTGGGTCATAAATGCCCTGATTATAAACTAGGGATAAAATATCCCATTGCTTTCATGCTTAAAGATTAATAACTTGGTAGTGCTGATGGGTGTAGGATGGAAACACAATTCATATGCGAATTTCCCTGGAGATCTTATTTCTACATTTCCAATGACACCTCTCACATTCGGGAATCTGGTGAGAGACCCCTGTGAGAGTTGAACAGTTTTATCAGAATCTTAAGCCTTAAAATTAGGTGCAATAGAGACATCAGTGAGTTCCCCACCATCTCTCTGCCTTAACTTAAATATTTTAGTAATGTTTTTCATTTCTTAAGGTTGAGGAGTCTTTTGAAGGTTGGAATTGAATTCCTCCTTTCACAATCACTTGTATTCCCCCCATCACCTGTCCTCCCCAAAATTTTGGACTTGAGATAACGATATAGACCTGTGTCTCCTGGAAAAAAAAAAACACTTTTTTTTTTTTTTTCTGGTACCCGGTGACATCGAAGTTCCCTGTGCTGCTCAGACAAATTCGTGCCTCATTGCATCAGTCTGTCTAAACAGGCCGGGGCGCTGATGGACTACAGAATCTTTTCAATTCATCCTGGAGAACTGGGCAGAGGACGGAGCAGGAAGATGGACCCAAGAACCTCGTCCATCCAGCAGCCACGCCAGAAGCACCAGCTAAATCTAAAAACCACAGATTCAATTAACTAATCCTCTTCCTAGAAGTGCCAAGAAGAAATAATCTTGTCACTATCCCCTTTGCCATGAGCCCTGATCCAAAGCTCAATATGCTTTTGATTTTCCTAGAGTCTTAAAAAAAAAAAAGAAATGTTATTTCAGGGCCACTCCCTGTTTTCCACATTCTTGACAGAGGTATGTTTTTCATACTCTCCACAACATTTACTAATGGAACAGTATTTGTTTTTAATTTCTGTACAGTATTTTTGTTGGTCTCATCTATGTTTTCATAATTAATTGAACATACAGAACCAGATTGGTTGGAGAGGGTAACGTGGGTAATTATGTCCCAGGAATTTTTTTTTTCCTTGCTGAAAATATGTAAGACTCATCTTCCTGTTCTTGTCTGGTCACCTGAGAGCCTCAGCTGCAAAGAGATTAAATTCCATCCTGTGAAATAACACCAGAGCTATTTAGCAACATTCTCCTCTGAACCAGGACATAGGAGATGGTGGTTTGATTTGAACTATTCCCCAATCACACGAGCGGGATCACAGCTCACAGAGCATGTTCTCAACCAGACGGCTCTGCACAGCACTTTCCTGCCTAGCATTTTCACTGTTCTCCGCTTTCCTTTCACGTTTCTGTCACGTGAAAATTGGATCATACACTGATTTATCACAGGGGCGACAGGGCACAATTTGTGTCAATGTCTAAGATGGTTTCATGGGACTTCTGTCAACAACAGCTGAGGACAGAAGAAAGTTTCTTATGAAATTACCTTGAGAGTGATGAGTTTTACTCATGGCAAAAATTTAAGTGTGAAAATTGCACCACCATGTTACTACAAACACATATTCCCCTCAGAACTTTCAGAGTATTGAATAGATATGGTACCAACAAAATAGAAGGTTTGATCTGGGGCACTATTTTTTTAGTGAAAATGTCACTTATTTGGAGAGTGATTCAGAGCAACTTTGAGGTCTAACATGTAGGAAAAGGATGCAAGAATGGGGAAATCCAGGACTGAAGTCGTTTGCCTGTATGATTCAGTTTAAACCAAAAGCTGACCCATGGGCCCACTGACCCCTGATTTTGGGCTAAGACTTTCAGAAGGTTCCCCAGTCATGGTGATAGCTTTTGTTTATAGCAGGTAAGGAATCCACCTGCCTTGCAGGAGACACAGATGCGGGTTCCATCCCTGGGTTGAGAAGATCCCCTGGAGAAGGATGGCAAGCCACTCCAGTATTCTTGTCTGGGAAACCCCATGGACAGAGGAGCCTGGCAGGCTACAGTCCATGGGGTAGCAGAGTCAGACATGATTAAACACAGGATACAGGATGTTTTGAGACCAGATTGAGAAATAATGCTAATTTGTATGTAAGACCTTCAAGTCAAAATTGTTTGTAAGTTTTATTTTTTGCTGCTTATAGAAAGCTGAGCTAAAAGTAAGGCCTCTACTCCCTGCAGCTTGTGTCTGATAACAAAAAACAAAGCAACCGTATATACAGACCTTTTTTTATTGACTATAGGCTGCCACGTCTTCCTTCTTGAAACACGAGTCATTGGGACATAGAACTTACACCATAAGCAGAAACCAGATATCCTTAGAATCAGAAGTATCTCCAACACTAATTGGATTAAAAATCATGAAGCATATTCCCAGACCGGAGCATTCAAATCAAATTAACCACCATCTTATTTTTAAAAAATAAAGAATTAGTGCCTTGTGTGTACATTATCATCACAAGTTAATGAGTGGGGTAGAATGACGGGGCCTCTCACATTACCGGAACTCAGATCCCACAAAACACCCTACTCATTTATTTTTTCCTGCAAAAGCTGAGCAAGAATCTTAAAGTGCTACTGCTTCCTTCTCCACGAAGTTGGTGCAGCAGAAACTCCTCACTTTGCAGAGGAGAAAAGGAAAGTCCAAAGAATGATGATAAGCCCAAGACCTCACAGTGGTTTGCAGCAGAGCCTAGGGGTAAGACCCAGGTGTCCTCACGTATAACACTGTGTATGCTCTGATTCCATCCCCTGTGCTTGCTTCCATTTTGATTTGCTGATTTGCTCAGTTGCTGAGTCTTATCCGACTCTGCGAACCCAGGAACTGCAGCCTGCCAGGCTCCTCTGCCTGGATTTCCCAGGCAAGAATACTGGAGTGGGTTGCAATTTCCTTCTACAGGGGATATTCCTGACCCAGGGGATCTCCTGCATTGCAGGTGGATTCTTTACCCCTGAGCCTCCTGGAAAGTTTGTGCTTCCCCTTAGATCGAAGGAAGCACAGTGACCATTCCAAGTAGGAGCGAAACCGTCATGCATCCCAGACGCTGGCTGGGGAAACCAGAACTCCGTGATCATCCTGGCCCCATATGATACAGTACATTTCCTCTTAGTTCCTCATAACCACCTGCTCATAAAGGAGACAAGAGAACAGAACAAAGCAAACAAGCAGAGGACTTCTGCTTCTGGTTAGCATGTAAGAGAATGTACTTTTGTTCTTGGGGGTAACGACAAGAGAAATTTGGAGAAAATTAGAAGTGTGTTCTATCAGGCTGCTTAAGAGCCAAGGGTTGCAAACAACCTTGATGAACCAAATTTCAGAGAAAAGCAAGTCTTTCAGGAGTGAGCAGACTTCTTACCAGGGGAGGCACCTGGACCCTGGCATGAGAAGATGGAGGGGATCCTGCCAGAATTGTGGAGACTCTGGAGGACAGCAGGACTTAGTTGAGCCTAGAGGACCCAACGGATGGGTGGAATCTGGTGGAGCCCCAAGTGAATTACTCAGCCACGAATTCTTCCCACCTGTCCTCCACCAGCCTCAACTATAATAAAGAAGGTAGCAGCAGCAGCAGAAGACCTGGAAAATAGGTCCCCCCCTACCCCACCCCCTAAGATGCTTGGGTTCTGAAGCCCAGACAGAGTTTAATCCAAAAGGAACCACAGGCCTCTGGAATCACAGCTTAACTCTGTGCTGTGTGTGCTGTGCTCAGTCGCTAAGCCATGTCTAACTCTGTGACTTCAAGAATGTAGCCCACCAGGCTCCTCTGCCCATGGGATTCTCCAGGCAAGAATACTGGAGTGGGCTGCCATTTCCTTCTCCAGGAGATCTTCCCAACCCAGGGACTGAACCTGGGATTCTGCACTGGCAAACAGATTCTTTACCACTGAGCCACCTGGGAATAGTTTAACCCTTTCTTAGCTCAAATAGCCAGGTAAGGTTGATCCAAGGAAAGAAACGAAGATCACTTGAAAGTGTTGTTTTTGTTGTTCAATCATTAAGTTGTATTCAACTCTTTGAGACCTCATAGACTCTAGCATCCCAGGCTTCCCTGTCCTTCACTTGAAAATGGGAATAAATGCAAGTATGAAAGACAATTTTTATCAACATTTGAGTTGTTTAAAAGGTGATTGGATATTTAAGGAAAAAATAATGGCAATGTGCTATGGCGTTCATAAGATATGTAGAAGTGAAGTAGATGACATTAAAGCACAGAAGAAGGAAGAGGGTATGAACTTGAGTGTCCTGGTGAAGCCCTACACTCGAAGTGGTGTAAGATTAATTCTGTGTAAAGGATATCAGTTTCAGCCTCAGAGCAGTGAGTTGCACAAATAGGTTAAGCTCGACCTTCCCACCTTTCTCTTAGAAGACTGAAGGGATGTGCTGCCTCATCCTCCTCTGTCCTCCACCATCTCCCAGAGTTTGCTCAAACTCATGTCCATTGAGTCGGTGATGCCATCTAACCATCTCATCCTCTGTTGCCCCCTTCTCCTGCCTTCAATCTTTCCCAGCATCAGGATCTTTTCCTGAGTTGGCTCTTTACCTCAAGCAGGCAAAGTATTGGAGCTTCAGCTTCAGCATCAGTCCTTCCAATGAATGTTCAGGGTTGATTTCCTTTAGCATTGACTTGTTTGATCTGCTTGCAGTCCAAGGACTCTCAAAAGTCTTCTCCAGCACCCCAGTTTGAAAGCATCAGTTCTTCAGCACTCAGCCCTCGTGATGGTCCAGCTCTCACATCTATACATGACTACTGGAAAAACCATAGCTTTGACTAGACGGACCTTTTTCGGCAGAATGATATCTTTGCTCTTTAATATGCTTTCTAGGTTTGTTATAGCTTTCCTTCCAAAGAGCAAGCATCTTTTAATTTCATGGTTGCAGTCACCATCCACAGTGATTTTGGAGCCAAGAAAATAAAATCTGTCACTGCTTCTACCTTCCACACTATTTGCCATGAAGTGATGGCACTGGATGCCTTGATCTCAGTTTTTTTAATGCTAAGTTTCAAGCCAGCCTTTTCACTCTCCTCTTTCACCCTCATCAAGAGTCTCTTTAGTTCCTCTTCACTCTCTGCCATTGAAGTGGTATCCTCTGCATATCTGTTGCAGTTATTCAGTCTCTAAGTTGTAACCAGCTCTTTGTGACTGCGTAGACTGCAGCACACCAGACCTCCCTGTCCTTCAATATCTACCAAAGTTTGCTCAAACTCATGCCTATTGAATTGATGCTGCTTCCCTGGTGGTTCAAACAGTAAAGAATCTGCCTTCAATGCAGGAGACCTGGTTTCCATCCCTGGGTCAGGGAGAGTCCCTGGAGAAAGGAATGGCTACCCACTCCAGTATTCTTGCTTCAAGAAAGAATTCCATGGACAGAGGAGCCTGGTGGGGTCATGAAGAGACTGATACAACTGCATAACTGAGGTTGATATTTCTCCAGGTAATCTTGATTCCAGCTTGTGATTTACTCAGCCCGACATTTCACATGATGTGCTCTGCATATAAGTTAAATAAGCAGGGTGACAATATACAGCCTTGTAATACTCCTTTCTCAACTTTGAACCAGTCAGTTTTCCATGTCCAGTTATTACTATTGCTTCTTGACCCCCATACAGGTTTCTCAGGAGGCAGGTAAGGTGGTTTGGTGCTCCCCTGTCTATAAGAAGTTTTCAGTCTGTTGTGAGCCACACAGTCAAAGGCTTTAGCATCGTCAATGAAGCAGAAGTAGTTGTTATTCTGGAATTCCCTTGCTTTCTCCATAATCCAACAAATGTTGGCAATTTGATCTCTAGTTCCTCTGCCTTTTCTAAGTCCAGCTCGTACATATAGAAGTTCTCAATTGATGTACTACTAAAACCTAGCTTGAAGGATTTTGAGCATAGCCATGCTAGCATATAAAATGAGCACTATTGTATGGTAGTTTGAGCATTCTTTGATATTACCCTTCTTTGGGACTGGAATAAAAAGGGCCCTTTTCCAGTCCTGTGGCCAATGCTAAGTTTTCCAAATTTCTTGATATATTGAGTTCAGCTTTTTAGCAGCAGCATCTTTTAGGATTTTTAATATTAATAGCTCAACTGGAATTCTGTCACCTCCACTAGCTTAGTGCATAGTCATGTTTCCTAAGGTCCACCTGATTTCACACTCCACAATGTCTGGCTCTAGATGAGTAACCACACCATCGTGGTTATCTGGGTCATTAAGAGTTTTTTGTATAGTTCTTCTGTGTATTCTTGCTACCTGTTCTTAATCTCTTCTGCTTCGGTTAGGTCTTTATGGTTTCTGTCCTTTATTGTGCCCATCCTTGCATGAAATGTTCCCTTGATATCTCCAGTTTTCTTGAAGAGATCTCTGGTGTCTTTTCCATTCTACTGTTTTCCTCTATTTCTGTGCATTGTTCATTTAAGAAGGCCTTCTTATCTCTCTTTGCTATTCTCTGGAACTCTGCATTCAGTTGGGTCTATCTTTCCCTTTCTCCCTTTCCTTTCCCTTCTCTCCTTTCCTCAGCTATTTGTAAGGCCTCCTTAGACAACCATTTTGCCTTGTTAGATTTCTTTTTGTTTGGGATGGTTTTGGTCACTGCCTCCTGCAATGTTATGAACCTCTATCCATAGTTCTTCAAAAAGGCCCAATAGATACACCCAACTTGGGTGGTGGTGGCTGAAGCCACGGCTGTTGCACAACTGTCATGCCCAAAGAAGAACTTTTGTAAACTATGAGAGATGGGAGCTTAACAAGAAACAACTATAAAAATGTCACAGGGGCCTCTGGGAAGCATCATTATGGGCCACACAAATGTCAAAGACAGCAAAAAATCTGCTTATTTTTATTCAGAGCAAAGAGCTCAAAGAAAGTTGGGATCAAGTTCTACAGAACTCTTCCAGTCCTTTCTTGCATCCATTTTACTTGCTCAGAATGACCTTGCTAATGAAGAGGAAAGAATAAAATGGGAGACTTGTTAATTTCAAATGTCAGTGAAGGTTGACAATACAAGCAGGCCTCAGGGGAATCTGGTTCACTCGTGGATGACTGATTCAAGAAAACTTCAGTTATGCAGAATCCAACAATCTAGCAATCTCTTGTATCTCATCTGCAATATCTTAGAAAATTTAGATGTGTACTCACCAAACAGTTCAGGGGTTAAAAGAGAAATACCAAAGTAGACTCGTAGATGCAGAAGAGAAGAGGAGAGGGCCTTTCTCTGACTCCTTGGTGTGTGTTTGCACTCTACTCTGATATCTGCTTCCTCATCCCTACAAGTCTGGGAACCTCATAGAGGCAGGTGCAGTGTCTTGTTGAGAAAACAGAAAGCAAGAGAGGTAAGAGAAAATTAGCACAAAGCAGACTTCAGAGATCAAAGGACAGCAGTCTGGAACCTTTTTTGGGAGGAACAAGCCTGATGCAGGCAGCCTAGGTTCTAGGATCCTTTAGAAGGCTAAAGCCTTGAAATACTCACCATACAATTGGGATAAATTTGCCTCACAAAAATAAATTTCATGTTATTCCAACAGATAGAACAATAGTTCGTGCAAATTTCCTTTGAGAAATTTTTGTCCCAAAGCCATGCCAGCTAGTCGAGTGACCTTGCTTGCAACAAAGTTAGAGAGGGACCCACCCACTGCATGTGCCTCCAGTAGCTTTGGGCTTACAACTGGATGTGATCACCACGATGGGAGCCTGAAATGGCCCCCAAAGACATCCAGGCCCTAATCCCTGGAGCTTGTGGTTATTACTTTTTATGGTAAAAAGGGTTTTGCACATGTGAGCAAGTTGAGATGGGAAGATTATCCTGGATTACCTGGGTGAACCCTAAATGTAATCTGTACAAGTGTTCTGACAAGACAGTTAATAAGGGATATCTATAAATCTCAGAAAGAGATTCAACTACAGAAGAGGAAAACGTGATGTGCCAACAGAAGTAGTGGGAGAAATGAAGGAAGGTCAAAAGATGCTGTGCTGCTGGCTCTGAAGATGGGGGAAGCAGCCAGGAGCCAAGGGATACAGATGGCCGCTAGAATCAAAGGAAAGACTGTCCCCTGGCGCTCCGCTAAGGGATCGGCCCTGCGGACAGCTGCCCTTTAGCCCAGCGATACGATTCTGGACTTTGAACTCCAGGACAGTAAGGCAACCCGTGTTGTGCCGCACATCGTAGTAAGTAATTAAGGCTGTGATCCTTTGTTACGCATGTTGTGAGGTAGTGGGTCTGACTTCATTTGTGTGCATATTGAGATACAGTTGCTACCCTGGTGGCTCAAACGGTAAAGAATCTGCCTGCAATGCGGGAGACCTGGGTTCGATCCCTGGGTCAGGAAGATCTCCTGGAGGAGGGCATGGCCACCCACGCCAGTATCCTTGCCTGGAGAATCCTCATGGACAGAGGAGACTGGCAGGCTACAGTCCATGGGGTTGCAAAGAGTCGGACACGACTTAGAGGCTAGGCACAGCACAGCATACAGTTGCCAAGCTATTTGTTAAAAAAGTTATTCTTTCCCCATTGAACGGCATCCTTCTTGAAAATCAATTGACCATAGATGTATTGGTTATTTTGGGGCTTTCAATTTTGTTTCATTGATCTGTATGTCTATACTTAGGCCAGTACCACACTGTCTTGATTACTGTAACTTTGTTTTAAATGTTGAAGTCAGCAAGTGTGAGTCCTTCAACTTTTCTTTTCTTTTTGAGATTGCTTGAGCGCGGAAGAATTGATGCTTTTGAACTGTGGTGCTGGAGAAGACTCTTGAGAGTCCCTTGGACTGCAAGGAGATCCAACCAGTCCATTCTGAAGGAGATCAGCCCTGGGATTTCTTTGGAAGGAATGATGCTAAAGCTGAAACTCCAGTATTTTGGCCACTTCATGCAAAGAGTTGACTCACTGGAAAAGACTCTGATGCTGGGAGGGATTGGGGGCAGGAGGAGAAGGGGATGACAGAGAATGAGATGGCTGGATGGCATCACTGACTCGATGGATGTGAGTCTGAGTGAACTCCAGGAGTTGGTGATGAACAGGGAGGCCTGGCATGCTGCAACTCGTGGGGTCGCAAAGAGTCAGACACGACTGAGCGACTGAACTGAACTGAACTGAAATGCCGATTCTGGGTCCCTCACATTTGCATAAAAATCCTGGGATCAGTTTGTAAATTTCTGGGGTGGAAAGGCAATTGAAATTTTGACCAAGGATTATATTGAACCTGTAGATCACTTTAGGCAGTACAACCATCTTAATATTATCTGCCAATTCATGAACATAGGAGGTCTTTCTATTTATTTATATCTTCTTGTAGTTTTAAGTGTAGGTTTTGCACTACTTTGGTTTAATTCATTTTAAAGTATTTTCTTCTCTGATACTACTGCAAATGGAATTGTTTTCTTAATTTCAATTTCATTGTTCATTGCTAATGTATAGAAATACAATTAATTTTATAGATTTATCTTGTATTCTGCAACTTTACTGGACTTGTTTATTAGTTCTAATAAGCTTTTTAGTGGAATACCTGGGGTTTTCTATATATAAGATCATGTCATCTGCAAATACAGGTAATTTTAAGTCTTCCTTTCCAACCAGGCCATGTTTGTTTTTTTTTTTTTCAGGAAAGGACAGGGGTTTTTTTTTTTAATTTTTTTATATTTTTTAAATTTTTTTTTAATTTTTACTTTATTTTACTTTACAATACCATATTGGTTTTTATTTTTGTTTTTTTGGCCAATTTCCCTGTGTAGAACCTCCAGTGAAATGTTGACTAGAAGCAGCAAGAATGAATATCTTTGTCATGCACTAACCTCAGAAGGAAAACATCCATTATGCTAGCTGTGGTTTCATTTTTGTTTTTAATAGATGCTCTTCATCAGATTGAAGAAGTTCCCTCTTATCTCTGGCGGTCAAGTGTTTGTTGGTTATTTTCTTTAAAAAACAAAATTGGACCCAACATAGACTTGTTTGGATTTCTGGTTTTGTCAAAAATCCTAAACACTTCAGAAGGTATGATTGCAACTGAGTTCACAATGGAAACTCCAAGACAAAAATATACACAGTTCTGTGACATCTCGTGTTTTAGGATCCATAGCACTGTACAAAACACTCTGAAATACTTTGGTCCAAAAAAGTTTTAAGCAAAATGGAAAGTATTACTTTGCAAAAGGCTAATTCTTCCACCTGCCCCATTCCCCAGCTGAGTGGTGAGACCCTTCTCCCTGTTTACTTCCAGGTGTCAGTTAAAGGCAACGCCTTCATTCTCTAAACTTTCTAAGGAAACAGTTAAATCTCAGTCCTACACCTGGTTTTCTTCTGAACTCAAGTTCATCTTCCTTTCACCACGTGAGTCTCCCTTCTGTATCTTCTCATTCCCATATTTTTCATTTCCAGTCAAAGATAACACCTGGTCCTTGGGGAAGACCATGAACAGGAATGAAGCAAAAGTTCCTCCTGGTGCTTCAGGGGATTTGTTTGAAGCTGCAGTGATGATCCGTCTCCAGGTCCCTCCTGCAGAGCAAAGGCGTCCCGACGGGGTGGCTGGGAGCCTGCTGGCGTCCGCAGAGTAGGACGCTCCTCTGCCCGAGGGTGTGCTCCTGGAGCACCTGAAGGGCTCCCTCTTGCCTGGGCTTCGGGCTCTAAGGCCTCAGGCTGGGCCACCCCCCTTCTTGGTGCCCTCTTGTTTAGAGGGTGGCTGCCTTGGCCCTGGCCAAGGTGGGGGCTCCTAATCCACTCCTGAGTCCACCGAGATATCAGGCCAGAAACTCTGAGTGAATGCTTCCCTGGGCTCTCTGTATTCTGATTTTCTGGGCAACTAATCATCTCCAGAAGCCTGAACAATTCAGTCACCTCAAGCCCCGGGACTTGGATTTGTCCAGGACGCAACCAGCTTTCCCTCAGAAGGCTCGGAAAAGCCCCAGCTGAGGTAGGTGTGGCCTCCGAAGTTGCCCTCCCAGAACTCGTGGAGCACAGCTGGCTCCCAGGCGTTGAGTGAGGAGTCTTCGCTCAACTTAATCTCGTTATTGTGGACTTTTGTTCCTGAACAGGCTTCTGCAAGTGGGAGCTCTCATTACATCTGGCATCCCTGCCGAGGCCATGCTCTGAAGGCTTCCTCTGCATACGAGGAGATATACCTTCTTCTGGATACAGAGCCATAGACATCCTGTGAACAACCATTCCCGTCTCTCTCTGAGCATGTGACCCAAACTGATCAATTAGCAAAATTTCAACCTATGGGATTAGTGATTGCAGTTCAGTTCAGTTCAGTTCCGTTCAGTCACTCAGTCGTGTCCGACTCTTTGCGACCCCATGAATCGCAGCACGCCAGGCCTCCCTGTCCATCACCAACTCCCGGAGTTCACTCAGACTCATGTCCATCGAGTCAGTGATGCCATCCAGCCATCTCATCCTCTGTTGTCCCCTTCTCCTCCTGCTCCCAATCTTTCCCAGCATCAGAGTCTTTTCCAGCGAGTCAACTCTTCTCATCTGGTGGCCAAAGTAATGGCCACAGCTTTAGCATCATTCCTTCCAAAGAAATCCCAGGGCTGATCTCCTTCAGAATGGACTGGTTGGATCTCCTTGCAGTCCAAGGGACTCTCAAGAAGTTCAAAAGCATCAATTCTTCAGCACTCAGCTTTCTTCACAGTCCAACTCTCACATCCGTACATGACCACTGGAAAAGCCATAGCCTTGACAAGATGGACCTTTGTTGGCAAAGTAATGTCTCTGCTTTTTAATATGCTATCTAGGTTGGTTATAACTTTTCTTCCAAGGAGTAAGCGTCTTTTAATTTCATGGCTGCAGTCACTATCAGCAGTGGTTTTTTCCAGCCCAGCGTTTCTCATGATGTACTCTGTATATAAGTTAAATAAGCAGGGTGACAATATCCAGCCTTAACGTACTCCTTTTCCTATTTGAAACCAGTCTGTTGTTCCATGTCCAGTTCTAACTGTTGCTTCCTGACCTGCATATAGGTTTCTCAAGAGGCAGGTCAGGTGGTCTGGTATTCCCATCTCTTTCAGAATTTTCCACAGTTTATTGGGATCCACACAGTCAAAGGCTTTGGCATAGTCAATAAAGCAGAAATAGATGTTTTTCTGGAACTCTCTTGCTTTTTCGATGATCCAGCGGATGTTGGCAATTTGACCTCTGATTCCTCTGCCTTTTCTAAAACCAGCTTGAAATGACTGCTTCAGGGATGAATTTGTCCCATGAGAGTAAATCCCCTATCCAGCAGCTGACAGGGTGAGATGTATTCTTTTCTCCTCAGCATCTAACCTGAAAGACTTTAGATTCTGGAGCTGCTGACCGCCCTCTTGATCCACAAAAAAATGGCCCAAGAATGAAGTCCACAAGAATCAGAACAGAGCTAAGGGATACAGTTCAATATTTTATGAGCTCCTGGATATAACCAGACCATACATATTCTCTTTTTGCCTAAGCCAACTTGGGTTAGATTTTTCTATTGTTTGTATCCAAAAGATTCCTAAAGGACCTGAACACCACGCCCATAGATGTGGAGAAGGCCCAGGCCCTACTCCCCTCATTCTCCCCTACCAGGTAAGTCTTCCTTCTCCATGATTTAAATCTGCCCCATCCTTTGCAGTGATGCTGAAGCTGAAGCTCCAATACTCTGGCCCCCTGATGCGAAGAGCCGACTTATTGGAAAAGACACTGACGCGGAAGGATTGAAGGCAGGAAGAGAAGGGGGCGACAAAAGATGAGATGGTTGGATGGCATCATTGGCTCAATGGACATGACTTTGAGCAAACTGGGAGATAGCGAAGGACAGGGAAGACTGGCGTGCTAAAGTTCAGGGGTTCGCAAAGAGTCAGATATGACTTAGTGACTGAACAACGACATCCTTTGGAGTACTGCTCGAAAGTTATCTGGAGTGTCCCAAGACTAATGCCCTTATTAACTGTTTCTTTCTTGTGGCATAATAAGAGAACTATATTTGGTCTCTCCCCCCAGTTCCTGACACAGAGCTCCTAAATCCCTGGCTATTTCCTGAATGATAGGGATACTCAGAGCATCTTTTGTTCTAACATCTGGTTTCTGATCCCAGTTCCTGACTCAGAGCACCTAAATCTCTTGGCCATTCCTGGCTGATAAGAGTTTCTTCTGTTCTTTTGAGGCAACGCTTGGTGGGATCCTGGATAAATTTCTGGTGGAAGCAGGTCACCAAAGACCATGCTATGTTTAGATTCTCAGAGCTTTCAGCCCTACCCTTCACCCTTTAGGGAGAGACAAAGAGAGGAGCTGAAGACTGAGTTAATAATTGATCATGCCTACATGATGAAGTCTCCGTAAAAATTCCTAAACTGTCGGGTGCCAAGAGTTTCCAGGTCGGTGAGCACGTCCACAAGCTAGGAGGGTGGTGCACCCCATCTCCACGGGGACAGAAGCCCTTGGGCTTGGGACCTTCCAGACTTTGCCTTATGTACTACTTCATCTGATTGTTCATCTGCATCCCTTATGATACATTCTGAAATGAGCATTTCCTGGAGTTTTGAGAACGATTTCAGAAAATTATTGCACCCGAGAGGCAGGGATCATGAAAATCCCAGTTTATAGCCAGTTAGAAGCACAGATGACAGCTTGGAGCTTGAGACTGGCAGCTGAAGTGGGGTCAGTCTTGCGTGGCTGAGTCTTTAACCTGAGGGGTCTGCACCAACTCTGGCTTGTTAGTGTCCGAAGTGTAGGATACCCAGCTGCAGTCTGCTGAGTTGGGGAACTAGTTGGTATGGGAGAACTCTCTACATACTTGTCAGAAGTGTTGTGAGTAGAGGCAACAGGGGTTGCCTGTTCTCTTTACTTCTCCAAACAGATGTGACTACAACTTCTAGCTCTGAATCCAACCCATCTTTTAGAGCTCTCCTTGGAGACTTTTCAGATTTTCCTGGCTCCACACCTCCTACGGGTAGGAACCAGAGCAAGTCTGTCTAGTAACTGCAGCCCCATGCCCCAACTCCCGTCCCTAGTAGGTCCTTAGAATTGCTCCTGAGGACCTATGGGATCTATAAGGCCAGAGACCATAACAAAGGGTCCACCGGGAAGGGATGGGGGATGGGTAATGAGCAAGACTTCTGCAATCTATTTCCATATGATTATTTGAGTCTTTTATGACTGTCTTACAATATTTCTTTTGCAAAGAAAACCCTCAGTGGAATAACTGAGAAGGGGCAGTGGATTGGCCAGCAGTTCTGCACAGGATTCCGAAGCCCCTTGAACCCACATCTCTTGTGGGAATCCCACACTCGTTGCTTCAAGCAGAGACCCAAGCACCAATCCAGGGCTTTGACCTTGTGTGGGAAGAACCGATCTATCACCAAGATGCAGTCATGGACAAACTGCTTCACAGAGCATTTTATCCCCTAGAAAATCTCCAGCCCCGCCATCCTGGGTGCTGCCCAGACTCTTCAAATACAAGCCCAAATAAAATAAATAAAAGTAAATATTGTTCTCATAAAGCCATTGGATGCCTAGCAACCAAGAACAAAGGAGCTGGAGGAAGCAGGTTGACTCTCACAGGCCCCTGTGTGTGTAAACTGCAGTAAAAACTTTTTCTCTGTGAATAATGCATTTCTGAGTGTTAAATTGCTGAGGATGTATGTGACACTGAGGCTGAGAACCACCCAAAAGTGGACATGCCTTGGGCCCTGCCCTGGAGGGGAGGTCAGGGGTCGTCTTAGCCTTTGTCCCACTACTGACACTGTGTGTTGGGGGGTCCTCCCCTGTAGCCTTGGGACTGGGACTCTGGGGCCAGGGCTCTGAAACAACAGTGGTCCAACCCCCAGTGAAATTCAAAAGAAAATATCAAGTCACGGAATAAACCTGAGAGCTCTGATGCTCTTTCATGACCACTGTGCGTGCTCAGTCGCTAAGTCATGTCCAGCTCTTTGTGACCCCACGGACTGTAGCCTGCCAGGCGCCTCTGCCCATGGGATTATCCAGGCAAGAACACTGGAGTGGGGTGCCTTTCCCTCCTCCAGGGGATCTTCCTGACCCAGGGATGGAACCCACATCTATGTCTCCTGCACTGGCAGGTGGATTCTTTACCACAGCAGCATCTGGGAAGCCCCTTGTGATCATTACAACGCTCCGTTAGAAAAAACTATAAGGCACATAACTGTATTCCTTTAAAAAAATTAAATTTATTTATTTGGCTGCAGCAGGTCTTAGTTGTAGCACACAGAATCCCTAGTTGCAGCATGTGGGATCTAGTTCCCTGACCAGGTACTGAGCTTGGGTCCCCTGCATTGGGAGCTCAGAGTCTCAGCCACTGGACCATCAGGGAAGTCCCCATCACACTATTCTTATTAATTTTTTAATATGAAACTTTGTAACACACTCAAAGTAGAATAACATGATTTTTTAAATTATCATCAAAGTTCAACATTATAAAAATTTGGCCACATTGCCTCATCAGTATTCTCTCTCTTTCTTTTCCTTTGCTAAACAATTTGAAAGCACATCCAAGATATAACTTCATTTCATGTGCACATACTTTAGTATGAATCTCTGAAAATTACAGTCATATTCTTTTATAACCACAAGGCCAGTTTTATATCTGAGTAAGTTAAATTTACTTTTGTGGGGAGCAACCTCCAATACTTTAGACCATAATCAAATGTTCCTGATTGTTTCAAAAGGGTCTTTTTCATTTGCTCTGTGTTCTCACATTTGTAATGCCCCTTCTTTTGTCGATGTCCCAGGCGTGTGTTTAGACTGACTTTTAGAAATCTGGGATTATTGGGGACATACTGAAAGCAGGGAAGAGGCAAGAGGAAAAAAAAAAAAAAAAAAAAACCATTAAAGCAGCGTGAAAGTGGTATTTTTATAAGATCCAGGTAAAATCTTTTTGGCCATTAGCTTTGTCCGTAGGAGACACCCCAACTGGGTGGGACTGGATTAAACTGAACCCGCTGATAAAGCAGAAATTTCCCCTGGCATCTTCTGAGTCTTGAGAGCTTCTGAAGATTTAGGGAGGTGGATAAAATATTGTTGTCATCGTCTGTCACCATGGCAACTCTAGCCAGGGCTTGGCATTGCTAGAATTTTTCCAGTGGGTTTTGAAGACTGCTAACCCTAGGTCAGAGGGAGAGGGAATGTGGATTTACAGATATATAACTGCTCCCTGGCACAGCTTCTCCAAAGAAGAGGGAAAGGATATCTTCGGGGGCAAGGTCAGTAGCCCCCGAAGAGAGAGGAGCTTTCAAAGCTCCCTTACTTGACAGGCAGACCCTTGTCATGGAAGGTGGGGGATGCATCTGACTCCCGAGAACTGATCAGTCCAAGAGGAGTGAAAACCCTTCCTACTTTATGACCCATGACCCCACCTCTAGGAATGTATTCCAAAAAAGCCAACGTTTGCACAGATTTATTTGTTTGAGGACATCCCTTAGTACATTATTTATAGCAATAAAAGGGTGGGGAGAATTACCTGAGGACTCAACAACATAGGGTCACAAAGAGTCGGACACGACTGAAGCCACTTAACACAATATAGGGTTGGCTTAACAAATTATCTTGCAGGCGTGTTCAGTCGTGTCTGCAACGCTATGGACTGAAACCTGCCAGGCTCCTTTGTCCATGGGATTCTCTTGGCAAGAATAGTGGAGTGGGTTGCCATTTCCTCCTCCAGGGGATCTTCCTGACCGAGGGATTGAACCCGAGTCTCCTGAGTCTCCTGCATTGCAGGCAGATTCTTTCCACTTGAGCTATCAGGGAAGCCTGTAATGAATTATAGCTCATCTCTATACGGAAATACGAAGTATCCACCTAAAACATGTTGTGGAAGAATACGTCATGAGATGGAAACATTTTCATCTCATGTTAAGTAGGAAAAAAAGAGGAGTTATAAAGTCGGTCTGATGTCAGTCTCATGTTTTAAAACATAAAAGGAAAAGAACGGAAGTGGGGGAAGAAATGAGAAGTCTGTACATCAAAATGTTTTAAAAAATACATATCGTTTTCTCACCAGGTGATTGAATTATTGCCCTCTCTCTGTAAGTTTCTTACAATGATGGTAGTGATAGTTTAGGCGCTAAGTTGTGTTCGACTCTTTGCAATCCCATGGACTGTAGCCCACTAAGCTCCTCTGTCCATAGAATTTTCCAGGCAAGAATACTTGCCTTAGAAACCTCCTCAGATTTTCCAAACCTCCTAAGCTTCTTATGGTTTGGAACCAGGGTTTTTCTGTCCTGTATCTGCAGCCCCGCACCCCAACTCCTATCCCAGCAGAGTGGGCTGCCGTTTCCTTCTTACAATGAGCTTCCATCAATTTATGATTTTAAAATATTTATAATAATAATAATAATAGTAAACATAATAGAGAGGTAGAGGAAAGGGAGAAACAAGGGCATTGCGGGGAGAGGAGGAGAAAAAGGCAACTGTCTGAAAAGAAGAGATGCAAAAGGAAGGGAAGGGAATAAGGGAAAGTAACTCATCCAGCCTGGTGGGTTTGAGAGTCCTTTTACAAGGTTCACTTACAGCTAAAAACAACTCTTTTACAAGAGAAGAAAAGGAAACAAAATAAAGATTTTGAAGGTCTAAGTAATTATCTACTAAGTGGTTGGCATGTACACATTGGCTAGACAACCTCAGGCCACAATTTTCTTTGGAGAGAATGTGGTTCCCTTTCTTTATAAGACTAATTTAATCATGAACCTTGACTTTTTAGGTTGTGAGGGATTATAAATAATTCATAATATTGTAGCAATTCATTTATATAATTTTCCTGAATGATCATTAGTTTCGCCATTTGACTTATTGAGAACCTGGCATGCAGTTTCACATCAGTTTATTAGCTAGTAAGGGCCTGGCTAGGGAACTCTTATTCTTTAAAAAAATGATGACAAAATCGGGTAATGTTTCTCCTGTGAAGTTTTCCACTACCATCAGAAAGTACTCTGTGTACTTGACTTAAGAAAGAACAAAATCTAGTTTGCGATGACTGATCCTGGCCAGTGAGTGGTTAAAGCTTAAAAAGGAATATGTCTCTTGCAGGGAACTGATCAGTGTGGTTTATCAGCAGTGGTGGGGGCATCATCTCACGTGTTGTCCCTGGGCCCAGGGTAGGGGACATGATATGGCCAGGGCTGGGACAGTATCCAGCATCCCTTCCCTTGCAAGCTCTGACGTCCTTTCTAAAGCAAACCAATAGCACCAGGTGTCCTATAGGCATCTGCTCCAAAGCACAGCTGGCCATCCTGTCACACCTTAAGCTACAGGACACAATTCATTCTCAGTTGTCCAGGGCTGTTAAGTGAGGTTCTGTTTTCAGAATCTCAGACTGTCTTCCTCTGTCTGATTTTGGGTCACTTGAGCTGCCCACTTGCAATTACCCGCATCACGCTAGGAAGAAAGTGGAAACCACTGCCAAGAATGGGGCTTTCCGGTCACTGCTGCGTTAAGCACCTATTACATACGTGCCAGGTTCATCCCAAGCATTCATCAAGCAAGTATTTATTGAGCACCTGCTCTACATCAGAGCTTATTCCAGGCACTGAAGACACAGCAGTGAACAAAACAGATAAAGGCTACCTTTCAGGTGATGAGGATAAAAAGCCAATAAACAAGAACATATCATGTGCCAAATAGGTTAGGGCTAAGGAAAGAAACTAGCAAACAGAAACAGGCAGTATGAAAGGCTGCTATCTGGATGGGGTGCCCAGGAAAGGCCCCACGGAGGTGACATCCCTGTACAGAAGTGAAGGAGGTAAGCGAGTGAGCTGGGCAAGAAGCTGGGGAAAGAAAATGCTAAGCAAGGAAACAGCAAGTGCAAAGGCCCTGGGGTCTGTCAGTCCTGGCAAGATTGAGGCACTGCTTCTCAACTCTTCTTTCTTTTTATTCTAAATACGGACTTGTTCGGCTGTGTCAGGTTTGAGTCGCAGCACTTGGACTCTCCAGCTGTGGCACGCAAGCCTCAGCAGCTATGGCACTCGGGCCTCGTTGCTCTGTGGCAGGTGGGATCCTAGCTCCCCAGTCAGGGATCGAACCTGCGAGCCCTGCATTGCAAGGCAGATTCACAACCACTGGACCACCAGGGAAATCCCCCCTTTTTCTATAGTTATCACTCTCCTACAGAGGCTTTTGAGGTATTTTTTCCCTAATTGCTCCTGATGAAATTTTATCGTATACTTGTTTACGTCCTGTATGTACATGTGTGTTCTATTGTATATCTGTATGTGTCCTGTGTGTACATGTGTCCTCTGTAAGTAAAAAGAGGAAGATTTTTTTTGTCCTCAAGAGTCAGTTCTTGCACCCTTGGGAGAGGGAACATCCCATAGAGAATGCACGACTGTGCAAGCAGACAGGTGGGCCTGGAGCAGAGAGAGGGGAAAGGGGCAGGAAGGAGAATCCCAGGGGGACCTGAGACCTGAGAGGTCCGACTCGGCAGGGCCTTGTAGGTTGTCACAAGGATCTTTCACTTCCAGGGAGGCTGGCGAGCTTTAGCTGAGGGATGACATGGTCTGAATTACATTTTCTTAGGATTGCTGGGGCCATTGGGAGCAAATACAGGAATATAAAAATGAGTGGCAACAATCCTGGTCTTAAATAAGGTAACAGGCAGTGGACGGGGGACCCCTCTTCCCTCCGCCTTCCATCCTTCTGGCTCCTCCCCTTCTGCCCTTCGTTTCTTTCCTCATTCCTTCTGGAAAGATTCACCAGGCACCCGTCCTGGGCAGGCAGTGATGATACTTGTCAGTGCCCTGTGCTGAGTGGGAATAAAAGTGGTCACAGTATGCTACAGGGGCACGGAGTAGGGAGCCCCAGCTATGGGGGAATGGCCAAGGGCGTGGCTGGGGAGGGGCTCGCACGGCTTCCTGGGAGGGGAGTCCCCTGGAGGCAGGTGCTGAAGGAGGGGTAGGGCTTGGCCAGGAGAAGAAGCTGCAGAAGCACTTTGGGGAGAGAGGGCAGTGTGGGTTGAAGCCAGGGGCAAGGCCAGAGGACAGAGGAAGGAAGTACAGGCTGTTGTCCTTTGTGGAGGGAGCACAGGTGTGAGCCAGGTGGCAGGGGCTTGAATGGACCCCAGGAGGGGCCGGATCTTGAGGGGCCTTAGAGGTCACATTCGAGACCTCAGATTTGATCTTGTGGAGTAGGGAGCACAGAAGGGCTTCGAGCTGCACTGTCACGGGCGTGTCAGAGCATCTGCTTTGGCAGCTGCTTGCAGGCTGAGGGAGTGCGTGTGCAGGCAGGTAGGGACTGGGATGTGTCATTAAGGAGTTCAGGTGACAGGTGCAAAGGGTCGGTGATAGGATTCCAAGGGTCCGGGTTGTCATCCTCCCTAATCGCTCTCATTATTCATCTTACTCTCAGGCAATAAGGTGGAGGAGAAACCCGCCAGGCATCAAAGAAGAACCCGCATCTGTTCCAACATAGACACAACTGGATAGACCATCAACACAGATTGTTCTTGTCTGCGGCTCCTCTGGAAGTGTTGTTGCTATTCTTCAACCTCTAAGTTGTGTCCAACTCTTTGTGACCCCATGAACCGCAGCATGGTAGGCTTCTTTGTCTCCCTGCATTTCCTAGAGTTTGCTCAAATTCATGCCCATGGAGTTGGTGATGCTATCTAACCATCTCATCCTCGGTCACCCCCTTCTCTTCCTGCCCTCAGTCCTTCCCAGTGCTAGGGTGTTTTCCCAATGAGTCAGCTCTTCACATCAGGTGGCATTGGTGGCCTCTTTGACTGTGGACCCCACTTAAACATTTCTCCTGCACATTTTGAATGACTCAGGATAAAGCTAGTCAGAGGGAGTCAAAGGCAGAGCTCTCCCAGGGTGTGGGCAGGTAGGGCCAGCTCTGCTTCCCCAGGGAAGCCCTGGGGAAGGACCTGTGGGCACAGCCACGTGTCCCTCTAAGGATGACTATTTTGTGCAGAACCATTGCTTCCAGCACAAGGCAGGTCAGGAGCCGCAGCCTGCACACCTCCAGGTCTGTCTGCCACTCCCTGGCAGCACCTCGGGCCCTCGGCTCCCTGCTCTCCACTATCTCCCTTTCCATGAACTTTAACTACACTTGGGCAGATCCGTGAGAATAAATTAAGAACAGAACAGACAAGGACCTGCATCCAAAGCAGAGACTGACGCTCCTGGGGCCGGAGTCCATGAGGAAAATTGCTTCTGTGCCTCATTTTTCATTTTCTAACAGCCCGTCTCCTCCAGTTTCTACAGCCCAGGAGGGGCCAGGGACAAGAACGTTCCAGTGTCCAAGCCGCGATGCTGGAGGGAATCGAGACCTGGTGGCAGACCCCTCCCCACCTCGGACTCCGGGCCCTCCCCCGACTGCTCAGAGTCAAGGGTGAGAGGCAGGAGGTTGACCCTTCATGCCTCCACCCTCAGGAGAATGGAACTGAAGCTACCGGTGTTCTTCCAGCAAAGCCGATGGTCTGCGAGGAGGGCGCTGCCGAGACCCCGCCGTGCGGGAGGCTCCCTATCGCCTGCACTGTGAGGCTGTGTGCCCGCTGGCAGGGCCTGGAGAGGGGGCAGCTAAGAGGCCGTGGCTGTCATCTAGGGTGCCGACCTCAGACGTCCCCCGATTGTGGCCAGTGCCCCTCTCATGCCCGCCTGCTGTCCCCCTCCAGGGACTGCTGCCGTGCATACAAAAAGCACACCATAGTCAGCAGTGGTCAGGGGGCTGGCCGTGGCGACTTACCTGTCCAGGTCAAGTCCTGGCTCCTCCCTCGTGCTGTGTGACACTATATCACATGGGGCGGCACTGTGCTGTCCCACACCACGCGATACTGCGGTGAACTGCACCAACCAGGCTGTGCCCTTCTCCCTGGCACTGCGCGGCTCTCTACCAGCGCTGCGCTGCATCTGCTGTGCGGCACCATACATACCATACCGTGCTTTACGCCGCTCCACTATACTAGGCTGCTGCTGCTAAGTCGCTTCAGTCGTGTCCGACTCTGTGCGACCCCAGAGATGGCAGCCCACCAGGCTCCCCCGTCCCTGGGATTCTCCAGGCAAGAACACTGGAGTGGATTGCCATTTCCTTCTCCAATGCATGAAAGTGAAAAGTGAAAGTGAAGTCACTCAGTCATGTCCGACTCTTAGCGACCCCATGGACTGCAGCCCACCTGGGTCCTCTGCCCATGCTGTATATAGTATATGACACTGTACTATACTATACTGCCCGGCACTATACTATATTATACTCCACTGAACCATACTATAGTATATGATACCGTACCATAGTGCACTGCAGTATACTATACTCCACTAAACTGTACTGCACTCTATTATACTCTACTAAGCTGTATATTGGAGAAGCCAGTGGCGCCCCACTCCAGTACTCTTGCCTGGAAAATCCATGGGCTCGCCAGGAGTCAGACACGACTGAAGTGACTTAGCAGTAGCAGCAAGCTGTGTATAGTATATGATACTGTACTATACTGTACTGTACTATGTCATACTATATTATACTCTACTAAGCTGTGTATAGTATATGATACTGTACTGTACTATACTGTGGGGCTTCCCTCGTGGCTCAGCTGGTAAAGAATCCACCTGCAGTGCAGGAGATCTGGATTCGATCCCTGGGTTGGGAAGATCCCCTGGAGAAGAGAAAGGCTACCCACTCCAGTATTCCAGCCTGGAGAATTCCCTGGACTGTATAGTCCATGGGGTCACAAAGAGTCGGGCACGACTGAGCGACTTTCACTTTCATACTATACTGTACTATACCATACTATACTTTATTATAGTCTACTAAGCTGTACTATAGTATATGATACTGTACTGTACCATACTATACTTTATTATACTCTACTAAGCTGTACTACAGTATATGATACTGTACTGTCCTATACTTTATTACACTCTCCTAAGCTGTACTATATAGTATACTCTATTGTACCCCACTGCACTGTATGGCCCTACCTTATACTTTACCACACTCCACTCCATTCCACTCTACTGCACTGTGCTACACACTATGCTAACTATGCTACACCATACGACACTCAACCTTACTATAGGAGGTTGCGTTGCCCGCACTGTCCTGCACTACACCATACCACACTCAGCCTTACTATAAGAGGTTGCGTTGCCCGCACTGTCTTATGCTACACCATACCACACTCAGCCTTACTATAAGAGGTTGCGTTGCCCGCACTGTCTTATGCTACACCATACCACACTCAGCCTTACTATAAGAGGTTGCGTTGCCCGCACTGTCCTGCGCTACACCATACCACACTCAGCCTTACTATAAGAGGTTGCGTTGCCCGCACTGTCCTATGCTACACCATACCACACTCAGCCTTACTATAAGAGGTTGCGTTGCCCGCACTGTCCTACGCTACACCATACCACACTCAGCCTTACTATAAGAGGTTGCGTTGCCCGCACTGTCCTACGCTACACCATACCACACTCAGCCTTACTATAAGAGGTTGCGTTGCCCGCACTGTCCTGCGCTACACCATACCACACTCAGCCTTACTATAAGAGGTTGCGTTGCCCGCACTGTCTTATGCTACACCATACCACACTCAGCCTTACTATAAGAGGTTGCGTTGCCCGCACTGTCCTACGCTACACCATACCACACTCAGCCTTACTATAAGAGGTTGCGTTGCCCGCACTGTCCTACGCTACACCATACCACACTCAGCCTTACTATAAGAGGTTGCGTTGCCCGCACTGTCCTACGCTACACCATACCACACTCAGCCTTACTATAAGAGGTTGCGTTGCCCGCACTGTCCTACGCTACACCATACCACACTCAGCCTTACTATAAGAGGTTGCGTTGCCCGCACTGTCCTACGCTACACCATACCACACTCAGCCTTACTATAAGAGGTTGCGTTGCCCGCACTGTCCTACGCTACACCATACCACACTCAGCCTTACTATAAGAGGTTGCGTTGCCCGCACTGTCCTACGCTACACCATACCACACTCAGCCTTACTATAAGAGGTTGCGTTGCCCGCACTGTCCTACGCTACACCATACCACACTCAGCCTTACTATAAGAGGTTGCGTTGCCCGCACTGTCCTACGCTACACCATACCACACTCAGCCTTACTATAAGAGGTTGCGTTGCCCGCACTGTCCTACGCTACACCATACCACACTCAGCCTTACTATAAGAGGTTGCGTTGCCCGCACTGTCCTACGCTACACCATACCACACTCAGCCTTACTATAAGAGGTTGCGTTGCCCGCACTGTCCTACGCTACACCATACCACACTCAGCCTTACTATAAGAGGTTGCGCTGCACCGCGCTGTCCTGCACTACACCATACCACACTCAGCCTTACTATAAGAGGTTGCGCTGCACCGCGCTGTCCGGCGCTACACCATACTGCTGCACTATACGCTGCACCATGCTATTTTGCCCTATACTGCTAGTACAGCACCTGGCATTTAGCAAGTGCACGATGAATGGTAGGCACTACAATTATTTAATAAGCCCTCATCACTTGTCCATCTGGTTGTGGTCAACCTCCCCCTGACCCTCTCCCTGATCCCCTGGATCCATTCACACCCCCATACTTCTATGCAATGTATTTGATTGTCTGCCAGCTCCTGGATGGTGGGGACCATATCCTTTCACCCATTCGTGAGCTGATTGGCCCAGCTGTGTGCCTTACCCCTTCCCCAGGCTTGGCTGCCCAGGCTGGTCCTGCCTGCTCCCTCCTCTCCTCACTGTCCCCCTGATCCTGGGCATACACAGAACCTTAGAGTCAGCCTCTTCAAGTGATTTCCAAGAGCCGTCACTGGAAAAAATCTTGCAACCATCAAACGAGGCTGATCTTATATGAGCTAGCACAAATCCAAAACGAAACTAAGCAAACAGTGCTAATCTCATCATCGCCGTCAAATCTAGGCCCACAGCACAAGGCGACACAGGGCTGCAGGCTGCGTTTCTGGATTGTGTGAAGGAGGTTCCAGCGATCAGGCTGCCACAAGATCAGGTTCACTAGGGCTAATCACTGCAGTTGCAATTACATGTGCTGTTAACATACTTTGTCCCTTGTACGTGATACAGTCCAGAAGGTGCCCCGGGCACAGCTGCTCAGCACCTCTGGGGGTAAACCACAAGCTCTGGGGGAGAAGAAAGGGCGCCCCACCTGGAAGAGAAACAGAGCCAGTGTGATGTCTGGCGTGGGTGCCTCTTTAGGACAGATGCGGTTTTTTTTTCTTCACCCTTTTCTCCTTTTCTTGTCTTTCTGTCTTTCTTTTCAACAACATTATTACAAGATGGAACTCCTCCTCTTCACAGAGAAAGAAAAACAACTCTCCTGGTGTTTTCAACCTTTTAAAAACAGAAGTGTTGGGACGATCCCAAGTCTTTGAAACAAATTTCCAATAGTTTTTCCAGGTATTGCTGGAGGATTTGGAAATGAAGTAGTCCTTTAACCTAGTTCAGGAAAATAAGCAAGATTTACCCTTCTGTAAAGATGTCACACTATGCCCTCAGCACTTGTCACGGGCTCAAAAGCCAGCTCATCCATGTACATTACTGTGAAAGCAGGTCCACTCCCTTTAGCTCAGACTCTGCGAGAGCTAACACATGATCTATAAGCAATCAGTTAAGTGGTCATGCATGAATGTGAGAGTTGGACTATAAAGAAAGCTGAGCACCAAAGAATTAATGCTTTTGAACTGTAGTGTTGGAGAAGACTCTTGAGAGTCCCTTGGACTGCAAGGAGATCCAACCAGTCAATCCTAAAGATCAGTCCTGGGTGTTCACTGGAAGGACTGAGGTTGAAGCTGAAACTCCAATACTTTGGCCACCTGATGTGAAGAGCTGACTCTTTGGAAAAGACCCTGATCCTGGGAAAGATTGAGGGCAGGAGGAGAAGGGGACGACAGAGGATGAGATGGTTGGATGGCATCACCGACTCTATGGACATGGGTTTGGGTGGACTCCGGGAGTTGGTGAAGGACAGGGAGGCCTGGCGTGCTGCAGTTCATGGGGTTGCAAAGAGTCAGACACAACTGAGTGACTGAACTGAACTGAACTAAGTACTATCCATGGGGCCCTGCAGATTAAAGCTTGAGCCTTCAGCTTCAGAGTATTCAGGGCAGGGGGCATTTCTGCTTGACAGCAACAACAGCAAACAAACCAAAAAGCAATGGATGTGAGCACAACGCGTTAGGATTTACAAAATTTCCCCTAATAATCCATCTCCTTACAATAGAGCAGTGCTACTGGTGAAACTGGGGACAACGAAGAAAAGAGTATCTTTAATTCGTAAGCACTGGGCATGAGCAATAAGATGGTGCTTGAGAAAGGCGAGAAGAGTGTAATTTGCTTGGTTCAGCCAGAGCTGAGCCCCTGAGAGCTGGCAAATTAACAAATTGCAGCCAGAACTGCAGCCTCATGATTTTTGAGTTGAGAGAGAATGAAGCAATGAAAGCAGCAGAGCCAGCCAGCGAAGATTCTGCCCTGCGGGGTCGTCTTTGCCAGAGCAGCTGCCCACGGGTACCTGTCCAGGGTGCAGAGAGGGACTGCGATCCCTCAGCAGGCCAGCACCACGGAGGACCAGGTTCCCTACTTCAGGGGCAGCAGAGCCTCGCCTCCCCGGGCTGTCACTGAGCCCGTCCTATACCAGGGCTGCCCATATGGCCTAGTTGCTGTCGCCAGAGACACAGAGCGTAAATAAACCCTAGGAGTACAGACGGGAGGCTGGCCAGGCTGGCTCCACTTCCCCATCCTGTCACAGGGTTGTCCGCGCGGAGACCGTAGGAGGGACCTTAGCCATTTTCCAGGCCAACGACTGCATTTGTCAGACGAGAAAAGTCCCCTCCTCCCCCAGAGGTTAGGGACTTGCCAAAAGTCACAGTGAGTCAACTGCAAAGAACAAGAAGTGGTGGCTAGGCACAGGGTGCATCGTCCTTACCCTTGGCGTTGGCAGGTTACTCAAATTCTCCATTTCCTCCTTTTACCATGAGTGTGAGGTTACTGCCTCCACGTTTGATTCTCTGGACAATCAGATGCAAATGCCTGGAAAGCCCAGTGCCCGGTTCCTAATACCTGTCTAGAGCTTTCAAGGTCTCTGCTATCCAGGTCAGAGGTACAGTGTGATGGATAAAAATCATGTGACCCTGGATTTGAATTTTGGCTTCGCCTCTAGTTATGTGACTTCAGATCAGGCACTGAGTCCTTCTGGACCCTCAGTGTTTTCCTCCATCAAGTGGAAACAGTGACTCCACAGTTCACAGGCTCTGAGAATCAGAGATAATGAGAGCAAAGAGGGCTTATGGTTGGGACGGCAGCTGTTATCATTGTCAGCTCATTCGAAGCTCCTCCCTCAGCGGCAGCAAGGACGCCTGCTTTTATTTTGAAGAATGGGAAGCTGTGCGGAGAAGGTGCTAAGTGTGCGGCTGAGGGGAAGGCTGGCAGGAATGGAGCGGCCGGCTGGTGGATGGCCTGATCTGAAACAAACCATATGTTTAAAATTATGAGCCCAGATGTGTTAGGCTGAGGCGCCTAGACTCAATCCTTTAGGTGTCTCTAATGGTCTTCGAGGTTCCAGGAAACTTGCATTAAAATGCAAATCAGTTTCCTGCGGATCTTCCCTGTAGCTCAGACGGTAAGAAATCTGCCTGCCATGCAGGAGACCCAGGTTCGATCCCTGGAGAAGGGAACGACAATCCACTCCAGTATTCTTGCCGAGAGAATCCGGTGGACAGAGGAGCCTGGTGGGCCACAGTCCATGGGGTCGCAAAGGGTCGGACACGACTGAGTGACTAACACTCCACTACAGTTTCCTGCAAAGGGAAACATAGGAAGTTATCCTCTTTGCAGATTGCTGAGGTGGGTTTATCTGGGAGAGGTTGGGGTGGGGAAAATAAGAGAGAATTTGAAAGGACAAAGGCAAGAAGAGTTATCTTTCTATGGAAAGATGGTTATCTTTCTACTGAGCTTCAGGGATGGGTCAGGGGCAAGGTGTAACAGGTACAGTGGGGGCTCACAAGGTGATGAGGGTCCTGGAGGAGGGACAGTGGGAGCAGGCAAGCTGGATGGAGCCTTTCACAGCCCTAGAATCCGATCCTGGCCAAAAGCACAGAGGTGTAAATTCCAGCCCAGGCCCTGCTGTGTGAGGCTAGGGCATTGAGGAGAGCTGGTCCAGATGAGGAGGCTTAGCAGAATCCACAGGGATGGGTGAGAAGGCAGCTGGGCCCGCAAACAAACCTTTGGAAAGGGGAGGGTCTGTTTCTTACGTGGGTTGTATCCCTTAATGCTTAACACCCTCCCTGATACGCACTGGGGCCCAATTAACCTTTGCCCAGGAAACCACAAAGGCTGAAAAGATGAAAAACGGTCATAATTGTTAAAGGTTTGCTTTGTACACAGAAAACAGAAGACCCGATCCCCTAGCAGTGACAGCTTTCCTGCTCTTAACACAGTCAACTCATTTCTTGCTACCTTTGAATGAATGGGAACTAGCAGAAGGAATATTTCTCTGTGAGGGTTCTGTGATAGATTTTCTAGTTTATTTCTTTTTTTTCCTTTAAGGCTATTTCAAATTCTTTCACTGAAATCCAGTGTGGTGACTTCAAACATGGACCTTACCACATGCCCAGGGGACTCAGTGGCAAAGAATCCGCCTGCCAATGCAGGAGACTCAGGAAATGAGGGATCGGGCTGGGAAGATGCCCTGGAGGAGGAAATGACAGCCCACTTCAGAATTCTTGCCTGGAAAATCCCATGGACAGAGGAGCCTGGTGGGCTCTAGTCCATGGGGTCGCAGTGAGTTGGACATAACATCACACAGCACAAGACTCACCTTACGTGTATAACATCTGTCTGTACTAACGGGGCTATGAAGGTATTTTCCTCCAGGTCAGAATTATTTTTAAAGTATTTTAAAAATTTAAAGACTATAGGAGTCATGAGACCAGGCTCAGTGACAGAACTCTGTATCAGGAGGGCCTCTTCCTAGGACTAGGAATTTCTAATTTTTGGTCCTGATTTACCCCACAACCTCATGACCTCCCTGTTGGTAACAGAGTAGTAGCAGTGGCTTCTCTTTACCGAGTCTCTGTTTGTTAGGAACTGTGCTCATCACTTTACCCATTAATACTTCTTTATAGTAACTCAGGACCATTATCATGCCCACTTCACAGATTATAAACTGAGGCTTGGATGGGTTGTCGTGGTGCTCCAAGTCATACAGGCAAGAAACTGGCAGAGTCAAGATTTGAACCCAAGGCTGAGGCTGAATATTGGCAACTTGTTGAGGCTGAATATTGGCAACTCTGCCTCCACTGATCAGGGGAAAGCATATGAGTCCTTGTCTTCAAATGCTTGTCTCTAAAATATTCTTCAAACAAGGAAAGAAACCAGTGTTGGACTCCCCAAAACACAGAGACAAAGGAAGTCCAGGAAATTAATGGGATGAGGAAACATGGTTAGGGTTTAGTTGTCCAGTGAAAATATTCCATGCTTCAACCTCTTGGCAAAAAGTACATTAAGGCATCCTTAAAAGAAAAAAAAAAAACTCTAGCAAGATATGGAACATAGATCTTTTCAGACATGCCACATACCTATCTATTATTAGCTCTATTTCAATTTATTCATGGAGTGATAAGAATTTTCCAAGAGACTGTCAGCTTGAAGACCCAGTATCTCCTTGAAAGATCTTTAGGTTCAGGAAGTCAGATAAAATGTTTCTTTTAATGATCCCTGAGTAAGCTCTGTGGTTCAGATTTGACTGCACTGCCTACTAGCTGAGTAACCTCAGGCAAGATGCTTGGCCACTTTGGGTCTCTCCATTCTCATCTGTAAAATGGGGCATCATTTATGGTGGCAAGAGGGTAGCCAGAGGCAAGAAGCTTAGCTCATAATCCCTAGGAAGTGGCTAGCTCAGTGGGGTCTGATTGAATGATTCTACAAAAGATTTCTTGTTTTGGGCAAGAAACACAGGGCAGCCTTGACAAGACAGAAAGCCCCATCCCATTCACCCCAAAAGGAATGCCTCTCAGTGTCCTGAACACACAGCTTCCAGGTGGCGTGAGCCAAGACACATTCAAAGTGCGGGGTGCCAAGTTTAGTCCTAAACTCTGGTAGGCCCTCTCAGTATTAAGCCAAAGGATTGGTTGGGGGTGGGGTCGTTCTTCCATTTGTGACTTTTTAAATCCTCACCTCTGCCTGGCTCTTTTCTGAAGATGGTTTGCATTGCTGTTGAAGCACAGGCTGAGGGTGAGACAACCAGCCTTGGAGCCTTTTCCCCGAATTGTGTGACTTTTGAAAGACATTTATTTTCAAGATGGGCTTTTGTTCTTTTGGAAAAAGAAAAACCTCTCTTCCTTTCTACATGTGGCTACAGCAGGCTGCAATTCACAAAGCTGCCAATTTCAGCACATGTGCCTGGGCGCACGTACCACACTCACACACACAGACGTGCATGAGTTAAGCCTCGTCCTGGCTCCCTCTGAAACAATCCATCTTCAGCTTTCACTGTTAATTATGACTTTGTGCCCCGATAACCAAATGACACTGAGCCTGGAGTGGCTGTTCTGCCGCTTCGCATCATATTTACGCAGGTTGATGAAATCATCCCGGGCAAGGTTAAGGCAAGTCTCCACAGTGCAAAGGTTCTGCTAAAAACAAACACTGCTTGCTTTTCAGGACCTGGCAGGGAAATTAAAAAGAAACCTAAGATGCTCGAGGCTTCTGTCCCGGTTTCCAGGCAACCAGATGCTGGGTGCAGGAAGGGAGAGGGGCTTTCTTCTGGTGCCAGACAGTATTGATAGACAGTGGGCTAACTTTCAGAGCCAAGAAGATGGGGAGGGACAGAGGAAGCCTGCATAAGCCTCATTACCCTAATCAACCGTAGAGTCGGCCCGTTGGCAGGGAGAGCTGGATTAGCAGCCCATCTGCAGGGGCTGAGCTGGGAGAGACGCTTCTCTGTATAAAGACTCGGCTGCTATGTGGATGAGGATTCCTGGGGAACTGTCTGCCTGGCAGCCACAGATGGGTGCATCAGTCAGGTGGGCCAAAGGAACCTGACAAACTGCTTCCTTAGGGCGACCCAGGAACCACTCTGGTGGGTGTGGTCAGGAGGGAGACTTGAGCAGTGCTGGGCATTTCTTTCTTGGACACATTTAACCAAGATCCCAAGAGGCTGCAAGTGCCAGTCACAGTGCTAAGGTGGGATACAGGCTGAAGAAGATGGACAAGCACCAAGCCATCAGATCCACTTCGCGATTTCTTTTTACCAATGGCCAGAGCCCCAGCGGGATCACGTCATGAAAATGTCGGAGCGTCCGCAGACAGACCAGGGACCAAGTCTGCATTCAGCCACTTACAGGCAGGTGAGTGGTCCTCGGAACTGAGCTCATCACCTCCGAGCTTCCTTCCCTCTTCCATCCAAAGGGCGGCTGTGGATCAGCATTCAACACAATCATATTCTTACTACTCAAAAATGAGGGATTCCCACTTGGAGAGTTTCTATGGTGACACTAAAAAATCTCGCCAAAATAAATTCCTCGTTAATTAGGAATAATCCTAATCAGTTCCTCAAGGATTGATCGGTGAGGTTCTCTGGTGTTTTCCTACTCATTGAACTTGCAGTTCTCACAGTACTGGATGGCAAAGGTAATGGACAGTACATGCGCATTACAAAAATCTGCAGCATATCTCCAGTATTTAGTGGAAGAAGACTCTATGACCCCATATTCTATGCCAGGAATTATTATTCCCAGTGTTTTTTTTTTTTTTTGGAGGAAGAAACTAAACTGCAGGGAGGTTAGGAGGAATTCTGGACGTCACACAGCTGGTTCACAGCGAAGCATGCTCTCCCTCTCAGAATCCACAAGATTAAATCATTAAGTTGTCTTGAAGAAGGTGTCTCAGTTTGGCTCATTGCCACTTTTCCCCAGCACTCCTGCCCCCTGGAGTGATTCTTGGGGCTCTGAAGCGGCAGGGGGCAGTTAGGCTGCTTCTGCACCCCTGAATCACAAGACTGTGTTTGGCCCCCACCCTGACTTGTGCCTTTGAGTTGTTCCAACAGCATCCATTGTGATCCTTGGTACCTATGTCCTCTACATTGAAAAATCGAAGGAGTAGGGGGACTTCCGTGGTAGTCCAGTGGCTGGGTTCGATCCCTGGTTGAGGAACTAGATCCCACATGCCACAGCTAAAGATCCCGCATGCTGCAATGAAGATCCTGTGTGCTGCAACTAAGACCCGGAACAAATAAATAAATAAAAATGAATATTTAAAAAAAAAAAATCCAAATCAAAGGGAAGCAAGACAACAGGCAAAGAGAAATCCAGAAGAATCAAATCCTCAGATTTTAGTCCTGGCTCCCCTGTTTGCTGGCTCTGTGGCTGTGGGCAAATTCCTGAAATTCCCCAAGCCTTGGCTTCCTCATCTCCGAAAGAGAAAGAGAATTTATGCGCCCAGTCTCATAAGGCTAGTGTGAGAGTTAAATGACAAAATGCAGACAAAGCACTCGGCAGACAGCACCAGGCGCTTGCAGGTTAGCCAGCAGTAGAATTTTCTCCACTAAATTCTTCCAAATGATCTTCAGAAGGCAACCCTACCTGCAGTTAAATGTTCAGGCAATTTGGGTCTCCTTTACTGAGAAGTGGGGGAAGGGGACTCACTAGGTCTGAGGCTGGAATAGTAAGAACAATTCATTTTCACTGGGCTACTGTTCTAAACACCTTAGAGGTTTGCCTCCTGTGGTCCTCACATTGATTCTGCAAGATAAACACTATTGCTGTCAACCTCATTTTACAGAAGGGCCCAGAGAGGTTACGAAACTTACCTGGGGCACACAGCTGTCTCACCCCTAAGGATCACCTCCCAGCCCAGTGCACTTTCCCCCAGTCTGTCTCTCTTGCACTGAGACTTGGGACCAAACTCTTTCCAAGAGGTTGTTAAACTAAGATGAAGCCCAGAGCATCTCGGGATGAGGCGAGAGACGCTGGCGCCCTGCCTGTAGCACTCAGAGGCCAGGAGCCCTCTCGGTGGGGAGGGGAGACACGACCAACAGGGCGGCCAACAGCAGACCCAGCCTCCTTGCCTCACATGCACCAGATCAACCGCTTCCAGTTAAATAAAAATATCAAACCCCGTAACACGCCGAAGAGCACCTGGGGATGAATGTATTACTGGGCTGTCATCACGGCTCTCACTCGGTGAGTTCCCGGCACTCGTGTGCCGCGCACGTGGAGCTCCTTGGCAATCGGATCACGGCTTCCTTCTAACCCGGAGGATCCCACTTCTCGGGCCAACCCCCCACTTCTGCCATGACCCTCCCACACTAGCCACCTCCCCATTCCACCACTATTCCTTTCACTTTCTGCACTGAATGAATCACTCACCTATTTCCTAGCAACTGGCCACTGCAAACGGGAACTTTCACTGGGCCCCAGCCTTTTTGGAACTGGAGGGGATTGGAAGGAGATGGACATTTTCCAGACGGGGCTCCTGGGAAGAGCTGGGGCATTTTGAGGGTCTCCACAGAGGCTGCAGCAGGGAGAAAGGGGCCCAGGAGGAGGGACTCTGGGCCCCCACCTGCTAGTATCTGGTTTACATTTTGGAACTCTGCGAAATTTTGTTTCAACAAAGGGCTTGGTGGCCAAAGCCCCATTAAGTAATTAAATAATTAATGCATAAGTCAAGTCAAACTGCTGAGCAACAAGATTTCTCAGGTCCCATCTAGCATGAAAAATCTCTGCAGCGTCAGCAGTGCACACTGAGGACATGGGGGCCAGTGCGGGAAAGCGAGCACCAGGCTGCCTTTTGTGTTAGCTGGGGCCCTGGAAATTAGCAGGAGCCACAGGAGTGGGTTCGATCCCTGGAGAAGGAAATGGCAACCCACTCCAGTATTCTTGCCTGGAAGATTCCATAGACGGAGGAACTTGACGGGCTTCAGTCCATATGGTCACATGGAGTCAGACACAACCGAACAACTGAGCTCGGAAATACCATGAATCATAAGTGAACGAGGCTGAAGACAATGAGAGGCGGGCCCCCAGTTTGGCAAGTGGCTAAGAGCTCTTTTCTGCTCCTGAGTAAGGACAGGCATGAGGCCTGGTGGCCTTGGGGAAGGTCTGAGAAGGGAGTGAATCTGACTCGGCAACTGGGGGCCAGTTCAACTGAGTACCCCCCCATCTTCTCCACCAAGATCATGATGTCCTTGATCCTCAGTTCTTGATTAATTCTTTCTAGATCCCAGTGGCAATAGATAGGATGTGATGGCCGGAGAAGGGGCCGGGGGGAGCAATGACACTGAAACTCATCAATGAGTTCTGGCCACAGAGCATCTTGTGCTAATTGGAAGAAACCTCACACACACACACACACACACACACGACTGTTCATTTAGGAAAAAAAAACAGATAATAAGGCTGGGTCTGCTCTTGGCCGCACTGTTGGTCGTGTCTCCCCTCCCCACCGAGAGGGCTCCTGGCCTCTGAGTGCTACAGGCAGGGCGCCAGCGTCTCTCTCGCCTCATCCCGAGATGCTCTGGGCCTCATCTTAGGGTTTATTTAGATGATGCCTTATGTTTCTTTCTAAACTGAGTTCAAATGGGCATAAAACCATGTATTTTGTTTTGTCTGGTGGCCTCTCAATCTCATTATCTGATCTTCTTTTGAAGATGAAGACACACAGCTATCACAGTGGACAGAAGCCTGGGAGAGGCACCAAGCAGCTTGGAGTGGTTATAAAGATAAGCTTCCAGAGTCTCTGGACACTTGGCAGAGCACATTTGTCCCTTAAAGGCAGAAGGATCCAGACTGTGTTTTAATAATATTGTTCTGAAGGAGGCCATGTCCCTTCTAAGTAATGGCCCTTGAATTCACTCTTATTTTATTGCCCCATTTTATTTTATTCAGGGCATTCTATTGCTCCATTTTATTTTATTCTTGCCTTACGCCTTATTATCTGTTTATAACCTTTCTTCTCTAGACCATAGCAGGGACCTTATCTGTCTTATTTACCAATGAGTCCCCAACTTAGAACAGTGCCTGGCATATTATAGGCACTCGACAAGTATCTGAATTGAATGAATGAGTGAGTGAATGAATGAATGATGTATAGTCTTAACACAAGTCTGGGGCAACCATGGTGCAGTGGAGATGTACCATCCAGGAGATCCAGTCTGCTACCCCATGAAAATCCCTGAAACTCATTTTCCATAACCACACCCACAAATGGGTGACATCTCCACCAAATGGAATTATGTGCGATCCTGCATTAAGTTCACATATTTGAAAAGTTCCCACGTGTTGTCTGGCATGTGGTAGGAATGACTCAAGCTTTGCTGAATCCAAGGTGCCCTCTGTCATTTCCCCCACTTCAGAGAAGAATAGACCTGAGGCTCAGAGGCTGGTGGACGTGATAAAGCCAAGACTCATGCCTGTGTGGTCTCGTTCTCAGATAACAGCTCTTTCTGCACTCCAAGCCACTTTTCCCAAACAATCTCTCTCTCTATCTCCCTCTCGCTCATGCACAAACACACACTTAGTGGATGTTAGTGGTTTAACATTTAATTTGAAAAGTTTAATTTAACCTCAATTTGACATTTTCCCTAAACATCCTCTTCACTATTCTACTCAGCCAAATCACACTTCCAAGTGAAGGTTTCATGCAGACAGATTGAAAGAGGGACAAAGGTCATTTTCTGAGAGTGGGTGCCCGGACTCTGAGTCTTTCCCTCCTGGTGGCCCTGGTGGGTTGCAAACAACTTTCCTATCAAATCCCAGTGGACAAACCCCTGAACCATGGGGCCCCAGGGGCTCCTCCAAGCCTTCCTTCCCTCCTAAGCCCCGCCCCTCCCAGAAGGGCAGCTGGTCCTCCAGGCAGGATGCAGAGCTAAGGCCAGGCCCTCTCACCCCCCACTCAAGCCTCCGTGGGATGGGGATGGAGCTTTCTCCTGCAGGCGAGGAAGATCAGGCAGAGGTTTCTGGGCTGTGCCCAAGCCAAGGTTTTGTTTTACATCATGCTAAGTAATGGCTGCATCCCACAGGGGAGGCTCTGAGTCTCCTTGAAGACTTGCCTCCCTCCCTGGTGTTTCGATAAGAGCCCTGGGGCAGGGGAGTGTGGACGAGATGAAGAGTCACATTTCTCCCAGCAGCTCCTGAGCACCAAACTAATCTCCTGGTAGGTCAGGGTGAGCAGAGATGGGCCTCCCTCCCTCCTCGCTATCTGAGAGTATTTTCTGTCACCATGGAGAATGACAGAGGCTGCAAAAGGTCAAAAGGACACGGCCAGCAAGCTGAGGAGATAGGGTAGTAGAAGTCAGCTGGGAAGGGCCAGCATCCCAGAGTGGACACTGAGAACCGAAGAGCCGGGTGCTGGGTCGGAGGGACGCGGGTTCAAAGTCTATCCCTGCCTGCCGAGCTGTTGATGCCGGAGAGTCAGTGTCCGTTTCTATACATAAAAGGTGTGGAGGAATGAAACGAACTGATCTTCAAGGGCCTTTGGTAGTCCCAGGAGATGCAGGTTGAAAGAAGGAATGAGTACTTGGTCTTAAGAAGGGGCATGACAGGTCAGGGTCATGGTTAGGAAGCTCACCACTCCTCCTTCCCCATTGGCTTTTAATCTATCATGATTTTGCAGCTTTCCCACTCCGAATACCAATTTCACTGAGCACTTAGCCTTCTTTGCCAGCTCCTTTTTTCTCAAAAACAAAGCTGCGTGGAGTTAGGGCCAGAGTGTGCACCCCTCCCTGCCATTCCCCACATACTTGATGATGATAAGAATCACAGGGTACCTGTTATTTAAAGAAAATAAGGGCAGAGGAGAAATGCAGGAAATTCCTGCCCCATTCCAAACAGACCCGGTCGGAATGACTGGCCAGGGCCATAGGAATCTGTATTTCTAGCAAGTTCCCTTGGGATTCTTAGTAGCAAGCAATTTTGATAAATATATTTCAGGACATGGCTTCACTTTTTTTTTTTTTTGCCAGGCTCAACAGTAAAGGATACGTTAATGAATAATGTACACTGCAAATCAACACACACACGTACACAGACATAAATGACCCATTTTTAAAAACTCCAAGATAGATAATTAACGAGAACCTACTGTATAGCAGAGGGAACTCTACTTAATGCACTGCACTGGCCAGAGTGGGGATGAAGTCCAAGAGCGAGGGGGCACATGTGTGTGTACATGTACATGTATGTGTACCCCCATTCATTCTGCTGTACAGGAGAGCACAGCACTGTGAAGCAACTACACTCTGCGCGTGCTCAGCCACTCGGCTGTGTTCGACTCTTTGTGACCTGATGGACTATAACCAGCTAGGTCCCTCTGTCCATAGAATTTTCCAGGCAAGGATACTGAAGTGGGCTGCCATTTCCTACTCAAGGGGATCTTTCCAACCCGGGGATCAAACCCAAGTCTCCTGCATTGGCAGGAGGATTCTTTAGCACTGAGCCACCTGGGAAGTCCAACTATAGCCCAATAAAAATTTTTAAAAAAGAAAACTGCTCTCCCTTATCATCTATGCTCCATTTTCTTTTCCTACTTCATCCTACTTCATCCCCTTCTCTTTTAGTCTTTCAGTGTGACTGTCTTGGTGGTCCCCAAAAACCAGTCTTCCAAAGCACAGCTTAAGAAACATCAGAGTTCCTGATAAATGTACAGATATCCAGGTCTAATTTTCAAGAAAATTAGAGATACCAAGGGAACATTTCATCCAAAGATGGGCACAATAAAGGACGAAAACAGTATGGACCTAACAGAAGCAGAAGCTATTGAGAAGAGGTGGCAAGAATACAAAGATGAACCATACAAAAAAGATCTTCATGATTCAGATAACCACGATAGTGTGATCACTCACCTAGAGCCAGGCATCCTGGAATGCAAAGTCAAGTGGCCCTTAGGAAGCATCACTATGAACAAAGCTAGTGGAGGTGATGGAATTCCAATTGAGCTATTTCAAATCCTAAAAGATGATGCTGTGAAAGCGCTGCACTCAATATGCCAGCAAATCTGGAAAACTTAGCAGTGGGCACAGGACTGCAAAAGGTCAGTTTTCATTCCAATCCCAAAAAAGGGCAGTGCCAAAGAATGTTCAGGCTACTCACAATTGCACTCACCTTCACACTAGCAAAGTAATGCTCAAAATTCTCCAAGATAGGATTCAACAGACATGAACCTCCAGATGTTCAAGTTGGATTTAGAAAAGGCAGAGGAACCAGAGATCAAATTGCCAACATCTGTTGGATCATAGAAAAAGCAAGAGAATTCCTGAAAAACATCCACTTCCACTTCTGCTTTACTGATTATGCCAAAACCTTTGACTGTGTGAATCACAATAAACTGTGGAAAATTCTGAAAGAGATGGGAATACCAGACCACCTTACCTGCCTCCTGAGAAATCTGTATGCAGGTCAGAAAGCAACAGTTAGAACTGGACATGAAACAACAGACTGGCTCCAAACTGGGAAAGGAGCATGTTAAGACTGTATATTATCACCCTGCTTATTTAACTTATACGCAGAGTACATCATGAGAAAAGCTGGGCTGGATGAAGCACAAGCTGGAATCAAGATTGCTGGGAGAAATATCAATAACCTGAGATATGCAGATGACACCACCCTTATGGCAGAAAGTGAAGAAGAAGTAAAGAGCCTCTTGATGAAAGTGAAAGATGAGAGTAAAAAAGCTGGCTTAAAACCCAACATTCAAAAAACTAAGATAATGGCATCTAGTCCCATCACTTCATGGCAAATAGATGAGGAAACAATGGAAACAGTGACAGACTTTATTTTCTTGGGCTCCAGAATCACTGTAGATGGTGACTGCAGCCATGAAATTAAAAGACGCTTGCTCCTTGGAAGAAAAACTATGACCAACCTAGACAGCATATTAAAAAGCAGAGACATTACTTTGCCAACAAAGGTCCATTTGGTCAAAGCTATGGTTTTTCCAGTAGTCATGTATGGATGTGAGAATTGGACTATAAAGAAAGCTGAGCGCTGAAGAACTGATGCTTTTGAACTGTGGTGTTGGAGAAGAATCTTAAGAGTCGTTTGGACTGCAAGGAGATCCAACCTTGGAGAAGGAAATGGCAAGCCACTTCAATATTCTTGCCTGGAGAATCCCATGGACAGAGGAGCCTGGCAGGCTACAGTCCATGGGTTGCAAGAGTCCGACATGACTTAGCAACTAAACCACCACCACATGGGCTAAGAAGCTGAGTGGGCAACACCAATAGTCTACAGAGATTATCTTCGAAAACTCAGGTGACACGTGGCTAAGCTTTCCTCTGCTGCTCCATCCTCCCCTGAGCTTTCCTAGGTGCCTAACACGGTGCATACAGCAGGCATCCCATATGTGCAGGTTGCATGGATCCAGGGCACACTTGCATTTTGATCACTGGTCTTAGTCACAAATGATCATGTGCTTTGTGTGCATAATTAAAGGTAAATTCCTTGGGGTCTGACATCTATGGATTACAAGAATCCAAAAGATTTTTATTTTATTTAACAAACCCTTTTACCATGTGCAAGGCACTGTTCCTGAGAGCTTTGCAAATGTTAACTTTTGAGGTCCACATAAAATCCCCGTAAGAGAAGTACTGTATGTGTCCAACAGCATTAGAGGTGCTGTACCATATTGTTGCGGCTTCCCAGGTGGCTCAGTGGTAAAGAATCCACCTGCCAATGCAGGAGACGCGGCTTCTATCCCTGAGTGAGGAAGATCCCCTGGAGAAGAGAATGGCTGCCCCCTCCAGTATTCTTGCCTGGGAAATCCCATGGACAGAGGAGACTTGCGGGCTACAGTCCACGAGGTCTCATAAGAGTCAAACACGACTTAGCGACAAAACAACAATGACAATCCATGTTGTTGCTAATCTTCCCACCCACCCTGTAAGGCACAAGGATTATTTTTCTCCATGGATGAGACACTGAAACTCAGAGGTTATGTAACTTGTCCAAGGTCCCACGGTGAGTAGCAAAGCTCCACTTTGAATCCTAGTAAGGAAGAATGAGTAATACCAGGAAGATTTTTGAAATGGCATTTAATCGTAGTTATCAGTAAGCTCATGCATGCTCAGAACAGCCACAGGTTGAAATGAGCCAAGCCCTGGGGGAGAAAGAAGCTCCCTTCTTGCAAACAGAAACAGAGGCACAAACCAAAATGACTCACGTAAGTTCCAGCCATGGGCAGGATGCCAGTGAACACATAACAAGCACCCCCCCCCATCCCCACCCCCACCCCAAGTGGTTGGCTGAAAATTCCTATGGCTTCGATGTGCCCTCATTCTGTTCAAATGTAGTGACAGAGAAATTCATCACTGCTTATATAAATGTTTTTTTCAATGAGAGGAAGAAAGCTCTATTCACTCATGGAGACTTCTGTTCGAACATCAAGCTCTATTTTAATTTTCTAAGCAGCAAGTGTTGCAGTCAGCCACGCTTTAAAACAATGACCCCAAATTCCTCTTTGCCTTCTTTGCAGTGACTATGTTGTCACAGCTGAGTAATAGTCTTTCCCAGTTTGTGTGGCTAACCAGCATTTTCTGAGTTAAATATGTCTCTCTGAGTAGCCCCAGGTAGGTTCTGGAATGGAAAATCTTGCTCCTAATTTGGAAGAAAGTTTTTGTTGTCATCTTTCAATAATATATAGGTACAAATATAAATTTATTTACAAATATAAGTGGGATGATTTGTGGGTAAAGAACTGTTTTTTTTTTTTTAAACTATTGGAGACTGATCTGTTTTCATGATCTTGGGTTTCTATTCAGTTTGGTATAGTGCCTGTGGTAATGATAGATTTTAATAGAAGGAAAGGTATTATGTTCTAAATTGTTTACAAAGATTACTTTTCCATAGGGGGCAGCTTTAAACGTGCTATTTATTCTCCCTGAATTTCCTTCAGTTGAATGTGCACATAAAAAATAATTAATTGTAAAGTGTATCAGTTATTCATTGCTGCATAACAAACCACCCCCAATATATTTGCTTAAAACCACAAATTATTGCTTCTCTTGGCTCTGTAGGTTGATGGGATAGTTGTTTTCCTGGTCTCACCTGGGCTCGCTCATATGGCCTCAGGCACTTGGCTTCTCAGCTGAGTGTGGAGAGTCTAAAGTGGTCTAACTCACATGTCTGGGGCCTTGGTCTGGCTGTTGGCTGTGCCTCTCTCTCCGATATCTAAGTGGGGTTTTCTATCATGGAGCACTAGTGGGCCAAGATGGAAGGTGGATGCTCCAAGGTTTCATGAAGATCAAGTTCTGGAACTCCTTATGTCACTTCTGCCATATGCTGTTGGCCAAAGTAAGTTACAAGGCCAGTTTAGGTATAAGGGGTGATGAAATAGCTTCTATCTCTAATAGGAAGGGCTGGATAATTCTTATCATTGGTCCTACACACAAAATACATTCTCCCACTTGACCAAAGATTTGATCCCATTACAGTGTCAATCTCAAAGTCCAGGGACTTGATCATCTAAATGCAAATACAGGTGAGATGCCCTAGAGGAAGATCCTTGGGTATCGTTCTTCAGCTGCAGCACCCCTTGAATCAGACAACTCAACTAAGCTGTTATCTGCCCCTGCTTTGCAACACACTTGGTAAAGCAGATCATCACAGTAGATATTTCTATTCAGAAGGGGAGAAGTGGGAGGCACATGGCTTTTGCTGGTCCATAGCATTCTGAAATCCACCCAGGCCCAAATTTCCAATTTTCCTACTCCAGGAGTATGGAACACTCCTTGATCAGGGCCCCTTCTGCTCGGACTGCACCTCGGTTAGGGCTGCTATCATAGAATATCATAGACTGGGGAACTTAGACAACACACATTTACTTCTCACAGATCTAGAGACTAGAAGTCTAAGACTGCACTGGAAGATTCCACGTCTAGGGAGAATTCTCTTCCTAATCTTTAGACGGCTGCCTTCTCACTCATTGTACGCAACTGGACAGAGAGAGAGAGCTCTGATCTCTTCATCTGCTCACAAGGGATCTCAGCACTGAACTCTACCTCCATGACCTGAAACAAACCCAATTACCTCCCAAAGGCCCCACCCCCAACACAACACAAAGGAGGCTGTGGATATTGGAGGGATACACATACTCAGTCCATACAGAGTGGGTCTATAACCTGTTCTTCTCCTTGGCTCCTGGCTCCATTCTCGGGGTCTTGGCTCTGCTCTTTGAGTTGTCCTTCCTTTCCCATTAGACATGGCACATTTTGCAACTGAATAGCTTTTTTCTCTGCCTGCTTTTTCCCCATAGAAATTTGGGGAATCACAGGCTCTTTTCATTTTGAACTATCTCTGCCTTTTTGGGTCCAATACAGTGTCTTTAAAACTTTGTGAATTTCCCATAATTCTGATTGCAGTGCCCCCCAAATCACATCCATTCTTTTTTGAGACAAACCTGCCTCTATTTGCTTCCCTGATAGCTCAGTTGGTAAAGAATCTGCCCACAATGCAGGGGACCCCATTCGATTCCTGGGTCGGGAAGATCCACTGGAGAAGGGATAGGCTACCCACTCCAGTATTCATGGGCTTCCCTTGTGGCTCAGCTGGCAAAGAATCTGCCTGCAATGTGGGAGACCTGGGTTTGATCTCTGGGTTGGGAAGATCCCCTGGGGAAGGGAAAGACTACCCACTCCAGTAGTCTGGCCTGGAGAATTCCATGGACTTTACAGTCCATGGGGTTGCAAAAAGTTGGACACGGCAGAGCGACTTTCCTTCTTTTCTGCCTCTACTTTGGGCTGAGTGTGAATCTGCTGTAGGATACCCCCTTGAGATTCTCAGAAGCCCTTTGCTAGCTGAGAGAGCCTATGAGGCAACAGTATACAACTTTCTGAGGTCAGCGATCAATGCAAAGAAATAGAGGAAAACGACAGAATGGGAAAGACTAGAGATCTCTTCAAGAAAATTAGAGATACCAAGGGAACATTTCATGCAAAGATGGGCTTGATAAAGGACAGAAATGGTATGGACCTAACAGAAGCAGAAGATATTAAGAAGAGGTAGCAAGAATACACAGAAGAACTGTACAAAAAAAATCTTCACGACCCGGATAATCACAATGGTGTGGTCACTCATCTAGAGCCAGACATCCTGGAATGTGAAGTCAAGTGGGCCTTAGAAAGCATCACTACAAACAAAGCTAGTGGAGGTGATGGAATTCCAGTTGAGCTATTTCAAATCCTGAAAGATGATGCTGTGAAAGTGAAGCACTCAATATGCCAGCAAATTTGGAAAACTCAGCAGTGGTCACAGGACTGGAAAAGGTCAGTTTTCATTCCAATCCCAAAGAAAGGCAATGCCAAAGAATGCTCAAACTACTGCACAATTGCACTCATCTCACATGCTAGTAAAGTAATGCTCAAAATTCTCCAAGCCCTGTCTCTTATACACATCTTTCCATTAGGAGGGCCTGATATCTTGTTAAGCTTCCTCTAGTCAGCCAATGATGCCCTTTGAACTTCATTCTTAATAAAGAATCTCATAGCTGGGATGAGGCATGTGTGTGCTGAAATGAGAGACAGTCTTGTTTTCTAATCAAATCTGTCCTGAGCCCTCTATATTCCCTCTATATTCTGCTTGTAAAATAAACAGTTCTTCATCTCATCTTTCTCTTCATGTGCACTATTACAGGCAACTAGGAGAAGCCAGTTGCTACTTTCAATATTTCTATCTAGAGATAGAAATGTTGAAATTTCCTTTGCCATATCTATGAATTCCACAGATAGTTTTCTAGCTTCCATATTACCTTGGTGATATTAATAGTTTGGACTGCCTGAGGCTATTGTTCCACTGGACATAACCTGGGTTGCCTTTTCTCTAGCCTTCAACAGTCATTTCTTTACCTTCTTTTTAGCCCTCACTAATAGTGCCCTGTCCACCTTCTGTCCACCTCCTAGTCCAATGTCATTAATTTTAGGTTTTTGTTACTGAAATAAAACCTATACTGGTACCAGCTATGATGATTAATTCTATGCATCAACAACATGACTGGGCCACAGGGTGCCCAGATAGTGGTCAAACATTATTCTGGATGTGTCTAAGAGGGTGCTTCTGGATGAGATCAATGTTTGAAATGATAGAATGAATAAAGCAGCTTGCCCTCCCCAAGATAGGGGCCTCATCCAATCTGTTGAAGGCCTGAGTAGAATAAAAAAGGCTGTCGTTTCAATGGTGTGAATTGCCTGATTACTTGAGCTGGAACACCAAGTCCTTTCTCACCTTCAAACTTGAACTGAAACGCATGTTCTTGAGTTTCTAGACAGTCGGTTTGGGAGTGGAACTACACCATCAGCTCTCCTGGGCTGATTTGCTGACTGCAGATCTGGGGACTTCTCAGCCTCTATCACCACATGGACCAAAGCTTATTGCTTCTGTTTCTCTAGAGAACACTGCCTAATACACCAACTTGGTTTTTTTTTTTTTTTTTTAACTGCATATCAAGGCACAATGGCTAAAACATGGGTAGGCAAGCTTTTGTTTCATACAGGACAACAGAGTAAATAGCTTTGGCTTTGGGGGCCACCTGGTCGTTGTAACAACTACTTGGTTCTGTGTTGAGGCATAAGAGCAGCCATAGACAATATGGAATGAATGACCGTAATGCTGTTCTAATAAAACTTTATTTAGAAAAGCACATGCCTGGTCAGAATGGCCTACGGACCCTGACTTAAAATCCCAATTTGTTGTTTCTCATGATTCTGTGTGTCGATGGGAAGTTCTTCTGGTCTTGCCTGTGCTCACATTTCATTGCAGGCAGGGACCATCAACCAGTGGCCCAGCTAGGGCTGGAGGGACTCAGATGACCTCACTCACATGCCTGGAACCTTGATGCTGATTGTCAGTCTGACCTTCCTCACCGCACAGTCTCAGTAATCTAGCCTGGGCTTTCTTATGTGGTGACAAGCATTCTGAGGACAAAGGCAGGAGCTGCAAGGCCACTTGAGGCCTGGGCTCCAGAACTGATAGAACTTTGCATATTCTATTGGTCATAGCAAGTCACAGGGCTGGGCCAGGTTCAAGGGGTAAGGAAAGAAATCCCACCTCTGGAGTCTAGAGGAAGCTGCCAAATTGCTGTCATTACTTTTCAGCCTGTCTCTGAGTGGACAGGATACCTGAGCTCTCACATCTTTACTCAGCGAACAAAATCCACAAGGGCCTGGGAGTCGGTCAGGCATCTTCCCCCAGCTTGAGTCCAAGGAAACCAGTTCATCCAGTTCAATAGTACATGAAGCTGTACTCCCTCACCAGCCTTGCCTGAGGCTTTTGATAGCTTTTCTTGTCTAATTATGAAGGTAGCCCAAGGTGAGAAGATACATTCACTGGATTCTGGAAAATAAAAACTGAAAGGCCATGGGAGGTAACCACGTCTGTTCAGAAGGGGGAAACTCGTTTCCCCAAGTGCCATCTGCCATTCCTTGTGCTCCTGCTCACAATAAAAACTGCAAGTAAATGAAGTTGCAGCTCGTGATCTTTTCCCTTTTCCCATCACCTTCACCTGAGGTGTTAGGCAGTGTTCTCTGCTGCTGCTGCTAAGTCTCTTCAACTGTGTCTGAAATGTGCGACCCCATAGATGGCAGCCCACTGGGCTCCTCTGTCCCCAGGATTCTCCAGGCAAGAATACTGGAGTGGGTTGCCATTTTCTTCTCCAATGCATGCCTGCTAAGTTGCTTCAGTCGTGTCCAACTCTGTGCGACCCTATGGACAGCAGCCCACCAGGCTCCTCTGTCCACAGGATTCTCTAGGCAAGAATACTGGAGTAGGCAATGTTTTCTAGAGAAACACAAAAAGGTTTATTTGCACCATGATACTAAACACTATTGGGGAAGGAAATGGCAACCCACTCCAGTACTCTTGCCTGGAAAATCCTATGGACAGAGGAGCCTTGTGGGTTACAGTGCACGGAGTCGCAAAGAGACACGACTTAGTGACTAAAGAACAGCAACGAAATGTATGGAATTTTAAAATTTTCAACTAGATTGAGTCCACTTCCTGTAAGCGCTTCCAACTTTCAACTTTCTCTTGGAATCTTCTCTCAACATTTTCATGTTGCCATTTCTCTCCAAAGGTGAAATCAGAGCAATTATTTTTTTCAAGAAAAAATTAAAATTCCTTGTTGATCTTGGCCATCAGCTACTTTCTGTGGAATATTGATCTAGCTATTTTGAAATAAAACTCTTTTTGATCAGTCTTCTAACAGATGTATTATGTAGCTGTAGGGTGTCTGTTGCATAAACCAAAAGACAAAACATATACTGATATTATATATGACACATTTTTATCTTTAAAATTAAATTCCATAATAAAATTTGAATGAATTAAATATACATCTCTAGAGGCTAAGAAAGTAACCTCTAAAAATGCCTTGCCTTCCTTTCTCCAAACTGCCCTTTTCTCAAGTAGCCATTTTGGAAATTCATCATTAAAAGAGATAAAAATGAAACCCTACCCAGGCACCTGTCATTTGTCTAAAGAGAACGTAAATGTGGCTGATTATTTGCTTTTTAAAAGTATTGATTTTTAATAACTCTTTGTTTAAAGCTATTTATCATTGAAAAGGCTATGCAAAACCAGATGCAGGACTCATTTTCAAAAGGTAACTTATACCAAAGAGCCTGCAGTGGACTCTTGTTCTCCGAGAAGGTTTTAAATCAAAAGTGTTAAGTGGAGTTTAAGCCCCATGTCATTTTAAATTCCAAGCTTTAGATCCATGAAGCATGGATTTTATGATGGAAATGACAACTGACCTTCATCTGTAACAGATACAGAAAACTAACTATGTGGCTTCCTGGGTAATTTCCAGCAAGTCGTGCAGGCAGATAAGTTTGAATGTTTAGGAAAGCAAGCATAGAACCTGCTGGTGGCTCCTGGAGGGTTCCCAAAGGTTCCCTTGATGCTTAGTCTGCGCTCCTATCCACTTCTGCTCCACAAAGGGCTCTCTGCCTCCCTGCCTTTCAGTAAATCCTGCCCCACTTTGAACAACAAAATTTTAAAATTTACACAGTAATAATGAAACAACTAGCCAAGACTGTTTATTGAATACTTACATATACTGTACACTGGACTATAGACCTTAGTGGTTTATGTCGTTTGATCCTTACAGAAACCTGGGAAGCACTAAGGATGCTTCTCCCAGTTTTAAAGACAAAGAAACAGAAGGTTGGGAAGTTAAATAACCTTCTTGAGGGTGAACAGGTAGTCATCATTGAAGCCGAGATTCAAACTCCGGTCTGAGTGCCCTGGAGTCTGAGCTCTAGTCTATTACAACAATATAACACTTAATTCATCACTCCTTGGTACAGCTTCTCAAGGGGAGAGACTGGTTATACACACCCATGGTATCTTCCAGGGAACTTGGCACAAACATCCAATAAAGAGACAGTATATCTGCTAGTAAAAGATGTGTGTGTGTGCGTGTGTGTGTGTGTATGTGGCTTCCCAGGTGGTGCTAGTGGTAAAGAATCTGCCTGCCAATGCAGGAGACATAAGAGACATTCGATTCTTGGGTTGGAAAGATCCCCTGGAGGAGAGCATGGCAACCCACTTCAGTATTCTTGCCTGGAGAATCCCATGGACAGAGGAGCCTGGCGGGCTACAGTCCATAGGGCCGCAAATAGTTAGATACAGCTGAAGCGACTGAGCATGCACGCACACGTGTGTGTGTGTGTGTGTGTGTGTGTGTGTCTGTGTGTGTGTGTGTACACAGGCATATGTCAGAGATATTTCAAGTTCCGGTCCAGACTGCAACAATAAAGCAAGTGACATTAATTTTTTGCTTTCCCAGTGCATACACAAGTTATGTTTACTCTGTATTGTATTAAATATGCAATAGTCTTATGTATAAACAAGAAATGTACCTGTTTTAATTTAAAAATACTGTTTATGCTATAAAATGCTAACCACCATCTGAGTGGTTGCTATCATCTTTATTGAATGGGTGGGTGCTATCATCATTTTGCAAGAAGTTCACTGATCATAGATCACCATAAACAAATATAATAATAATGAAAAAGCTTGAAATGTTGTGAGAATGATCAACATATGGCACTGAGACAGGAAGTGAGCAAATGCTATTGGAAAAATGGCACTGATAGACTTGTTTGATGTAGTTGCTGCAAACCTTCAGTCTGTGAAAAATGTAATATCTGTAAAGTGCAATAAAATCAAACACACTAAGTATGCCCGTGTGTGTATATATACATAATGTGTACATATATGTGTATGTATATGTTATGTATATATATATATGTATGTGTGTGTGTGTGTATGAGGAGGAGAAGGGGGCAAAAGAGGATGAGATGGTTGGATGGCATCACTGACTCAATGGACATGAGTTTGAACAAGCTCTGGGAGACAGTGAAGGACAGTCTAGACCCCCTGGCAGGCTGCAGTCCATGAGGTTGCAAAGAATCAGACACAACTTAGCTACTGAACAATAAAAACAGCGCGTGTATCCATTCAGTTCAGTTCAGTTCAGTCACTCACTCGTGTCCGACTCTTTGTAACCCCATGGACTGCAGCACACCAGGCTTCCCTGTACATCACCAACTCCCCGGAGCCTGCTCAAAGTCATGTCCATTGAGTCAGTGATGTCATCCAACCATCTCATCCTCTGTTGTCCCCTTCTTCTCCCACTTTCAATCTTTCCCAACATCAAGGTCTTTCCCAGTGAGTCAGTTCTTCACATCAGGTGGCCTAAGTACTGGAGTTTCAGCTTCAGTCCTTCCAATGAATATTCAGGACTGACTTCCTTTAGGATAGACTGGTTTGATCTCCTTCCAGTCCAAGAGACTTTCAAGAATCTTCTCCAACACCACGGTTCTAAAGCATCAATTCTTCAGCGCTCAGTTTTCCTTTAGTCCAACTCTCACATCCATACATGACTCCTGGAAAAAGCATAGCTTTGACTAGACGGACATTCAGAAAACTAAGTGTGTGTGTGTATATATATACACACATACATACACATATATGTAAATACACACATGCATAATTCACCAGTTTATAACATCCATCCGAAAAGTCCGCCTTTTTCAGAGAATTTTTCAGTACCAGGGTACAAAATATTTTTCTTTGGCATTCAATTTAATCAACTCAAAACTTGCAAACTAGCAGGCGATGCTTCTAGGAAGACTCTAACGAGGCTGAAACTACGCAGGGGGTGAGGGGCTGGTCTCCACAAGGAAGCACAGGAATGCACCCAAATGCATGAGTCAGCCAAGGCTTCGGGTTATCAGTGTCTCCTTTGACGCGCCATGAAGCTCTGGGTTTGAGAGGAGTGTTAGCATTAAAGCTTGATAAAGTTATATTCGTCTAACAAATTCCACTGTCACCTCATTAGATATGAAAAATAGAATGCTTTAGGACACTTGGAGATATTTTTGGCAAAAATAACATTTTTTTTCTTTATAAGGGAATTGAAAAATGCTGCCTAATTGCATGGTGAGCAGTCATGACAGGCCGCCCAGCCAGTAGGGTCAGGACCAGAGGTCTGGTAGTGTAAACTGTCCTCCATCCTATGAGCACTTCCTCCCCCAAAAGAAATTGTTCTTAAAACCTTAATTGAGAGGTCAGTGGTCTTAGGACAGGCAGGAGATAAGCCACTAGCTATGTGAAGTCATGTTGACTTTGATCTGCTAGGCCTTTTGGCACCGAAAGAAAGGCAGCAATGAGCCAGAGGTCCCCTAATCTCCTTAGAGATAAGCTGAAACCGCTTGGCTGGGGTAGGGGGATCCAGGCTTCTCTCTGTGCAGTGAGGCCAGACTCATGAATGAGTCAGTTACAGCCTGACATCTCTGCCCAGCTCGGTAACCACACTCCCAAATGGGGAGGCAACCTGTCCTGCGGTGCTTGTTCCAAGGAAGAGGCTATGGGAGTTGCCACCATCGTTTTCCAGAGGTGGTTTTGGAAGATGTCCAGCTCCAAGACTTCACCCAGGAAGCCAGAATCAGCCAAAGGCTGGTCAGAGTGTACAGAACAGGAAATGAGGGAGGGAGGGAAAAGAAGAGGAAGACACTGAAGGACTGAGTTATTCTGAACCTGTGTACTTGAAAATAGAAACCACATTGCACTGAAAGGAAAAATATGTACAAATTAAAAGGCCATTTTTCTGGGTGGGGGGAGTCTCAAATCATCCAAATATTTGAAGTTAAAAAAATTAGTCGGAACTCAGGATCCACTCCACAGCAAAAGATTAATAAAAATTAGTGGGCTATATCCAAGAAAGGCCATCTATCTGCTGGGAAAGACAGATAGTCTTACTTGCAGACAGTTGATAAGTGCTTCTTTGCCTCCCACTGTCTCAGAAATTGCCAAGATGATTGATTTTTGAGACTGGATTCCTCACAAATGGGACCTACCAGGACCAAAGGGACTCTCAGGGGGAAAAAAGGACCACTGTCCTAGTAGACCTGATTCTTGGACCCTCCTGGTTTAGGGTGTTTCCTTAGTGGTCATTTTGTAGAGATCAAGCAGATGAGGTAGACGTTTCAGGTGTTTTGCAAATGGATGAACCAAGATGCAGAACTCGGGTTTGGTAAAGCGGGCCTAGCTGCAGGGAGCACAGTTATGAGGAGTTGCAGGGCCTCCAGTTCCTGAGTTCAGAAAGCGCATCTTACTCCATCCAGTGAGGCCACCCGGCCCCTGACCCCATCAGAATGCATTCACCATCTACACCAACCCTTGGACCACCCATGCCAGCAACCAGGAGCAACCAATGCCCTTTATACCTAAGAATGACGATACTGTATTGACACTGCTTGGACTGCATTGCCACAAACACCATCTTACTTTGCCTTTAAAACTCCTCCAAAGGGTCATAAATAAAGTGGTTTATTTATGAAGTGGTTGTCACTCCACTTGCAGATTTTCGGAATGGGGGTTCAGGAAGATTAATGATTTGGCTATGAAGCTTACACAGCTGATAAGACCAAATCTCCCCCTAGATATTGATCAGGAAACATAGTATGGAGGCATCGCCCAGAAAGATACCATAGTTAACTTCCAACTTGAAATTTCACAGTGATTTGATATTTAGAAGAAATCTTCAGAAGGCTACTCCTACCCAGTCAAGAAATTCTCCACAGAAGGACATCCAGGCCTGCACCCCTACCTATCTGCGATTACTTACATCATGTAACAGATGCCCGTCACAGATCAGCAGGGATAGGCCTGCTGATGGAGTCGTCACCTTTGCAGACATTGCTGGTTGCCAGGATGGAGGGAAAGAGACCGGAGCAGATTACACTCAGGCTCTTAGCTTTGCCGTTGACATGTCAAGAGTCAAGTCAAGTCACACGGTCAGGCTTAACTTCAAAGTAGGTGAGGAGATGCAATCCTACTATGTGCCAAGAGAAAAGGAGAGGCATTGGGTGTCTTAATGACCTTTCCAGTGCCCCTGAATGAACCTAGGGTGAATGGTTTTCAAATCTGACAGTTGATACACACAATTCAAGACTGAAGGTCATAGATTTAGCTTTATTGGTGTTTTTCTTGAAATCCTTCACCAAAAGTGTTGTCTGATGTTCAACTGGAGGAATATTATCTTAATGGTTCTGGAGGAAAGGAAGCCACAATGACACAAGTGTTCCCCTTGGAAGAGATATCTTTGAAGATCTCAGAGATGGACAATAGACCCAAGAAGGATGCTCAGATGTGAATGTTTCTCCTTTTGGAAGTGCTGGGGTCATAAACCATGATAAACATGCTCCTGTTTTTCCCCTCCCAGCACTGGCCACCCTCCCAGATTACCTTTCCCACAGAGAGAAGACAGAGAGAGAAAAAAGAAAAAGCAAACAGAAACGGCGAGGAAGAAATCTGGAAGTAGCCACAGAGAAGGTTCTAAGAAGTGCAGCACTGTACTTTAGAAAAAACAAAGAACGTTCCAAAAACAAAAGTCCTTGGCTCTCCAGAGGACACAGAATTTCCAAATAAACCAAAAAACCTCATAACTGGTCTCCCCTCTTCCATCTTGTGTTCCTGAGCTCACTCCTTGGAGCCACTGCAAAATGGACCTCTAAGTACGCAGAAACTTAATGACAATTTCTAAGCATCCCACAATTCTTGAAAGAGACCAAAGCCACACATTTTCATATTATTTATCTTCAAAATATGCATTGCTTCATTATTATCATCAATCGGATATTTTCCCAAAGGAAAGAAATTAATTGCCCACCAGAAATGTTTTGAAATGTTTACATGTGCTTTCTGTATAAGCTCCAGAGTGAGTGTGTGGGAGCCTGTTTATAAGTTAGCAAAGTGTTAGTAAACTCTGGTTTGACACTGATAAGGTTCATATGAAAGTCATCACTGAAACTGTTGCCTAAATAATAAACAGGATCTCTTGGCCTACCCACTTTCAAGCTTCCCTCATTAGATTAAAAAAAAATTATATTGTAACCAGAAGAAATAAAAAATGAATGAAAGAAATGGCTGAATTATTTCTCTGTTCAGTGCAACATTTAGGAAGAAACAGCTTTTCTTGGGATCCGGGGCCTCCTGGGTCAACCATGGGTAAGTCACTGAGCAAATATTCTCTTTTGTGAAACAGTGGCAATAAGAGTGCTTCATCTTGAGGGTTTATGCCAGAATTAAATGAGACAAGGCTTGAAAGTCACCTAAAACAGTCCTGGCATCGGGTGAGTCCTCAGCAGGTTACTATCATCAAAGGAAGTTTGATGGGTTTTCTCACAAGGCAGATCAATTGTCATGATGCCTCAGAAGGGATCTTTCTTCAGCCACATCTTGCCAAGAGGAGGCCTTGCGACTGGTGTTCAAAAGGCAGGGATGGGCGCAGGAGGCCCTGGGCTTTTCTCTATGATGTTGGAGTTGGTTCTGGATTTGCCAATAACCGCTGGGTGCACTTGGGCAACTTGTCACAAATCACACGGACCTAGCTTTACAGACAAAGACCAAGGCTGATTCTATTTTAGATCACAGCAACTCCTCTTCAAATGGCGTCTTATAGGAGCTGAAATGGAGACAGCTGACAAATGTCGTGCTGCTCCGGCTTTCATGGAGTGGCGGTTTCACAGGTTGGGGAGACAGAGACCCGCTGGCCAGGACCTGCCTTCCTCCACCTCCAGTCCATACGCTTATGTTAAGAATGGTGCCCCCAGGCTTGCGCTGTGCAGCCAAACTGCCTGTCTTGCACTGTGGCACCCAACACTGTTATATGGGAAACAGTGAAAAATGCTTGTGGACACCTCAGCCACTGGGTTCTCGCCTCTGCACTTGGTAGGGTCCCTTTGCTCCCTGTGTACTTTGCTTGGCACAAGATCACGCCTAGAAGCACAGCTGTTTGGTCATCAATGAATATTTGAGAAGTGACAGTGGGCGAAGCACAGAAGAAACAACAACAGTGGATTTGCCAATAACCGCTGGGTGCACTTGGGCAACTTGTCACAAATCACACGGACCTAGCTTTACAGACAAAGACCAATGCTGATTCTATTTTAGATCACAGCAACTCCTCTTCAAATGGCATCTTATAGGAGCTGAAATGGAGACAGCTGACAAATGTCGTGCTGCTCCGGCTTTCATGGAGTAGCGGTTTCACAGGTTGGGGAGACAGAGACCCGCTGGCCAGGACCTGCCTTCCTCCACCTCCAGTCCACACGCTTATGTTAAGAATGGTGCCCCCAGGCTTGCGCTGTGCAGCCAAACTGCCTATCTTGCACTGTGGCACCCAACACTGTTATATGGGAAACAGTGAAAAATGCTTGTGGACACCTCAGCCACTGGGTTCTAGCCTCTGCACTTGGTAGGGTCCCTTTGCTCCCTGTGTACTTTGCTTGGCACAAGATCATGCCTAGAAGCACAGCTGTTTGGTCATCAATGAATATTTGAGAAGTGACAGTGGGCGAAGCACAGAAGAAACAACAACAGTACCTCAGCCACTGGGTTCTAGCCTCTGCACTTGGTAGGGTCCCTTTGCTCCCTGTGTACTTTGCTTGGCACAAGATCATGCCTAGAAGCACAGCTGTTTGGTCATCAATGAATATTTGAGAAGTGACAGTGGGCGAAGCACAGAAGAAACAACAACAGCAACAGCAACAGCAACACAAGACCTCAGGGAGGACCATTCTAGAAGGGAGCATGGGGGAATGGCGCTAGTCTGGCAAGGTTGGGATAGGACCCTGGTTCTTCTACCAGCTTTATGAAGGCAACAACTTCAGGTAGCTCTCTAACCTCTGAGTGTCTGCTTCTCCTACACAGCGGACATAATAATGCCCACTTTCTACATTGTTATGAGCCTGGATCAAGCAGCCTACTGCAAACAGCTAGCATAGAGCCTGAAACCTGTTGGCGCTCAAACAATGCAAGTCCGTTTCCCTTAGGGGTTGAGTGAGGACAACTTTTATTTGTCCCAAGATTTGAACAACGCATGTCTGTATTTGGGACTGCTTTGCCTTGACCCAGTTTTAGGAGCATGGCTGTCCAATTGTGTTCGTGTTGGCACATTAATCACCGGGCTCCCTAGAACATTTCGGGGCAGGTGGTAATGTTCTTAAGCATCATGACAGCATGCGTTTTAGAGCAATGCAAACATTTGCTACCTTCCCCTGCCAATTCCACTTCCATGGAACTTTCTCTGCCCTTCCATGTAGGCTTTATCCACACTTAGCCAAAGCAGAAGTCCTTAAGCTGGTGTCTGTCTCCACCATGTAGCGGGGCACTCCAGGAAGACATGGACCACGTGCCCTGCTTGTTCCCATTTTTCTCCAGGCATGTTGGCAGAATGCACTGCAAACACTTGGTGTTCATAATCTTTTCTGAGTCCCTGCAACCCACAGACCACTCCATTGTAGTATCTTAGGAAGATTCTCTGCCCCTTACTAAGCATCTGTAATCTCCGTGCTCTCAGATATTGTCTCCGGTCCTAACTACTCCCATTTTATAGGTAAGGAAACGGAAGTTCCTCTGAAATTCCAGGGACATGTTTGATTTTGAAAAGATGTTTTTAGACATGGTAACCAATCTCTGTGCTTCTTTGGTTGCTCAGTTTTAAAGAATTCGCCTGCTAATGCTAGAGATGCAGGTTCAATCCCTGGGTCAGGAAGACCCCCTGGAGAAGGAAATGGCAAATCCCAGGGACAGAGGAGCCTGGTGGGCTATAGCCCATGGGGTCACAAAAGAGTCAGACAGAACTGAACGACTAAATAACAACAATCTCTCCCACCAAATATCTCTACTGACCCCTGCCCCCAACCCCCCTTCATATACATTGTCCTCATCTTCAGGGTCATGAATCACAGGTGGGTCAAGTTCTTTTGTGAGTTGCTCCTCAAGTAATATTTGTTACTGAGAGTTTAAGCAGTTATGTTGCTAAAGTTTAAAGGACAAAAATTTATCTCAGATTTTAGGTTAGCCATGAATGACCTGTGACCACCCATTTGCATTCTTGTCTGCTTTATGGAAGAGAAGGAGGTGAGATATGGAGTGTTTGAGGGGGAAATTCCATCACTTTCTCCACCCTTTCTGTCCTAGGCACCCCCTAAGCCACAGGGAGTCACAATTACTGATGCCCTATTCCTAGTTATGGGAACACATTCAAGTAGGATGCTACATCCCAAAGAATTTGGAGTGTGAAACTTTAAGGATTCTGGGCTTTCGTGCAGGTTATGACTCTCATGCATGCTGTGGTTGGGAAAGATTGAGAACTCCTGTGATCGGGAAAGATTGAGAACTCGGTCCCATAAGACTTGAGACAATGGGCTTTCCAAAATGGATTTACGTAGTTCAGAAAGTTTCTCACCCCTCAACCCCATTTGTGTAGAACTCTTCACAACCTCATGGACTATACAGTCCATGGGATTCTCCAGGCCTGGGAAAGATTGAGAACTCGGTCCCATAAGACTTGAGACAATGGGCTTTCCAAAATGGATTTACGTAGTTCAGAAAGTTTCTCACCCCTCAACCCCATTTGTGTAGAACTCTTCACAACCTCATGGACTATACAGTCCATGGGATTCTCCAGGCCAGAATACTGGAGTGGGTAGCCTTTCCCTTCTCCAGGGGATCTTCCCAACCAGGGATCGAACCCAGGTCTCCCACGTTGCAGGCAGATTCTTCACCAGCTGAGCCACAAAGGAAGCCCAAGAATACTGGTGTGGGTAACTTATCCCTTCTCCAGCAGATCATCCTGACCCAGGAATTGAACTGGGGTCTCCTGCAATGCAGGTGGATTCTTAACCAACTGAGCTATCAGGGAAGCCCACTCAACCCCATTAGAACCCTCCAATCCCATGTTATAAAGGATACTATGGAACAACTACCTTTAGGAGTATTTTAACCTACTTTTTCATATCTCATATTTCAGCTTATTCTCAAAGTTGCCCTTTGAAGTAAACTGACACTATAGCAACCATGCCATTTTTTGGATAATAGAATTGGAGTTATAGACATGTTTTAAATATCTTTACAGTTTTGCAAGCCCAAATTGCTTTGTTGTGTTTATTCTAAGAAGGCATCAGTTGGACAGATGTGGCAAGTACGCACCAGCTCAAACAGTGCAGCTTTAAATGAACAAGAAATAGTGAAGTCTTTTTTTTTTTTTCCCCAAATAGAACTAAGAAAAAGTTTTGACCAGAAACTAGAGGTACGGTAGTACAAGACAGACTTCTGTGTTAATTGACTGGAGGACTCTCTTATTATTAGAAATAAACATTTCTGGATGAATCCATAACTAGCACTCAGGGACACATTAAAAGAAGGACAAAGTACTCTGGGAAGTAATTAATTATAAGTTAGGTCTTCTTAGTTCCATCTCTATATTATAAAAAAGGGATTGTGAATAGATTCCTGAATGTAAGAACAGCCTGAAAGACAACCCAGGAAAGTAAGGAGGTTTTCAAGACCTAATTTTTGCTGTTGAGAGCTTTTTCCAAATATCTCAGCAGAAAAACCAGGTGAACTTTTTTAAAAATGTGGACAAAACCACAGGATTTTTGCCTCAACAAGTAATTTTATTTGAAATTTTAAAAAGTCAAAAAGAAAAATAAAAGCAATAAAACTGATCAATGTAGGAATTTAAAATGCCTGAAAGGATGGAAAATTACTGCAAGATTGCAAATGTGTTGAGAGCATTTCATTTCCGTATATGGGGTGCTATCCTGTGAGACGCACAGAAGCAATGTTCTTGCCTTGTAGTCCCTGCCACTGACCCTGAATTCAGCAGAGTCACACACAGGGCCAGCAATCGCACTTCCGGGTGTGTTTGCAATGCCTTTCAGTACAGCGGGCACCTGACTTTATGTTTCATCAGGGCTGTGTGAAGACTTGGAGGGACTGGCTGGTGAGGGGTTCATGTTGGTGAGATCTCTTTGAACCATGAGGGGCTCAGATATTGGGTCAAACCTAGTCTGAGTGTGCTGTGAGAGCGTTTACACATCTCACCTGACTTTATGTTTCATCAGGGCTGTGTGAAGACTTGGAGGGACTGGCTGGTGAGGGGTTCATGTTGGTGAGATCTCTTCCCTCCTCCCTTAGAAAGGAGGATGGAGCTGGGGATTTATTGGCTTATGTGTGTGAAAAGACCCAAGGGAAAGAATGAGGCGTGGCTAGAAGTAGAGGTGCCCCCGACTGATTCATTCATGTGATAGCATCGCTCAGCTCTACTCTCTGATATCGTGATGGTTAATTTTATGTGTCAATTTGATTGAACCATGAGGGGCTCAGATATTGGGTCAAACCTAGTCTGAGTGTGCTGTGAGAGCGTTTGGGGATGAGATGAACATTTGAATTGATAAACCGAAGAAAGAAGATTGCTCACTTTCGTGAAGGGGAGCCTCATCCAATCCACTGAAAGCCTGAGTAGAACAAAAAGGCTGATCCTCCCAAGAGAAGGCGGGAACCCCTCCTTCCTGATTCCTTGAGCTGGGACATTGATCTTTCCAGCCTTCAGACTCATGACACATCAGCTCTTCCTGGGTCTCCAGGCTGCCAGGGTTTGAACTGGAACTTATATCTTTGGCTCTCCTGGTTCTCAGGCCTGTAGACTCAGACTGGAGCTCTACATCATTTCTCTTGAGTCTCTAGCCTGCCAATCCAGATGTTGGAACGTCTTTGCCTCTGTAATTCCTTAAGCCAAATCCTTATAATATATATAAGGGTCATGTGCCCATCCTTGGACCAATCCCTGTGGCTGAGGTTTTAGGAGGTGCTCCTTGATTGGTTGAACTTGAGAAAGAGGCCATCCCTGGAGTCAGTAGTGAGAATGAGCCATATGAACTGAGAGTGAGAGATGAGTGATCTCCAAGGGAGAGTTGGGGTGCATGTGTGCTAAGTCACTTCAGTCGTGTCCAACTCTGTGCAACCCTGTAGACTATAGCCCACCAGTCCTCTACCCATGGGATTCTCCAGGCAAGAATGCTGGAGTGGGTTGCCATGCTCTCCTCCAGGGGATCTCCCTGACCCAGGGATTGAACCCATGTCTCTCATGTCTCATGCATTGCAGATGGGTTGTTTACCACTAGTGCCACCTGGGAAGCCAGCCGCTGCCACCCTAAGACAGAAAGAGATGGTGCCAGGCAATCACACATGTCCATTGCAGGGCTTTGCCCCAGTTGTTCAAATTGATAGTGATCTTTTTTATTGAGCTTCGGAGGCTGGAGAGCTAGGATGCAAATCACAGCAGTGCCACTAATAGGTTGTCTTGGACAATATGCTTCACCAAGCCTCCAATTCCTCATCTATGTATGCAAGTGCATAGCAAAACAGCTAATGCATATACATACTCAGCAACGGGTACCTAATCTTATCCTAGAAGACAAGAGAGTTAAGTTACAGTGGCCTAGTTCTTTAACTGCAAAATTCATTCAAGTTGGTAGTTCTCAGCCTATGTATATCCCCACGATAGCTAAAGAATATTATTCTATCAGTTATTGAAAGTGGTTTGTGCTAGCAAGGAGTAGGGGGGAATGAATGGTCTCCTTTCAGCTAGATGCCAGAATCTCCAGGGGGACATTGACATTGAGAAGTTACCCCCCGCCCTGGGTCTGATATGCAGCTTATCCTCCCGCCCAATTTAGGAATCACTGATACACCATTAAACCGGCTTCTTAGAGCATTTCACAGCAAAACATATATATCTTTAAACTATGCCTCCAGCCAAAAATAATTTTAAAAAGGAAAAAATATTTGGAATCGTTATGTACTCTTTCCCTTCCCCTCAAACAGCAGAAGGAGGATAATTCACAGTTACACTTAAGGCTCTAATCATAACCCGTCTCTATTATAACCATGGTGGTTAAAGAACGTGCCTGCTATTTTAAGTCCATAATTATTTTTTAATAGTACTATCATTTCTTTTCATTAAGTCGGTGTCAGTGAACTAGAGCTTGGCCAAAAAAGAGTAAAAATACATGTAGTCAAAAGTTGACTGATAATAGAAGCATGCCTTTTTTCTTAATCTCTGATACCGAAATGAAAGGGGATAGGAGAAACCAGGAAACACAACAAATGACAACTATTAATTTAGAGGCAGCGCGATTTGCATAGTAATGCAGGAAATGTGCCGCTGATTATTGCATTTGCTCTATCATTAGAACCCCGAGAAATGCTTCGAACTTGACTGCATTCTCCAGTTAACACTCTTTTGATAACTAAACCATCTTTAGGATATGAATTATTCCATCTGTCCAATTCAACGATTCTCATTCAGGATACTTCCCTTTTTAAGAAGCATCTTTTCCCCCTGTTAACACACATTTCAAAAATATATAGAGAAAACACATGAAATCATATCACATTCACTTTGGTTTTGCCTCATAGATGTTGAAGCGCTTTATTTACCTTTTTGTGCCCCTTTTCACAGAGATAATGGACTCAGTTCACCACCTCAGTCACCCAGAATTTTGATTTCAGGAATTATACTACCTGAGTCCCTCTTCAAATCTTACCCAGGAATAATAACCCAATAGGCTCCTAATCGATGAGAACTTAAATGAAGAGAAGCTGTATAGATAATTGAAAAGTCAGAGAGGGTCAGTGGGGGGAAAAAAAGGCAGAAATATCAAAAAAAGGGACCAATAGTCTTAGAAATATAAGATTCTATTTCAATTTAGTTCAACTTTTTGGTTAATTATATACTTTTCCCACTTATGCTCTACTAACCTTTTAGTTAACTGGTCCACTCAGAATTCTAGGGCTTCATTTCATTGTTTCCTACCCTTATTTATTCAGTCTTAGTCTCTCTCATGTGGTCTTCCCTAGTGGTTCAGCGATAAAGAATCTGCCTGCAGTGCAGGAGACTGGGGTTCTATCCCTGGGTAGGAAAGATCCCCTGAAGAAGGAAATGGCAGCTCACTCCATTAGTCTCGCCTGGGAAATCCTATGGACAGAGGAGCCTGGCAGACTACAGTCCATGGGACTGCAAAGACTCCAACACGACTGAGCATTGGATGGACCGATGGACTGTATGGACTGGTTCAAACCTTGGCAGGCTGGAGACCCAGGCAGAGCTGATGTTTCAGTCTGAGTCTGAAGGCTGGAAAGATCAATGGCTCAGTTCAGTGGACTGATGGCTACATTGAAAAATGAATGTCAAAGTACATCATTCTTCAACACATCGCCTCCCTTAGAAACTTCCAGGGGTAAGGTCGAACACAGGAGATTTTTGTCTTAGGGGCCTTGGTTCCCGAACTGATCATCTAAGTATGATGTTCCTCTAGGGGAAGTTCCCTGAGGGATGGTTTGGGTCATTCCCTCTCTCAAGGCTTAGGCCTGTGAGAGTGTCTCACAATGGTCATTGCCTAATAATTTCCAGACTTGCAGCCACTTGAAGACAGAGGGGTCAGACCAACAGTTAAGACAAATCTGGAAGGTCTTGAGAATCTACAAGAAGAGTTGGGATCCCAGGGGTCTCTGGATACTTGAACTTGGGGGGTTGTTTTGTAAGAGAAGGGGAACAGAGTCACTGGGCATTCGGCCACTTCCAAGCTCCAAGTTCCTCCCCTGTCTTCCCCCTTGTTCCATAAAGAGTGGCTTTTAATAAGAGGAATTCTCACAATCTAACTTTTCTGGAAATCTTTCTTCACGTGATGCAAGTCCATGGCATTTCTCCCAAGGACCCCTGGTCCTATCAGAGGTGGCACAGACTTGGTGAAAAGAGAGTTGGGTTTAGCGGTAAGACACTCATTTTATCCCATGTTTTCCATTTGACTGGCCAGCATCTTATCTTCTCCTTAACTGCATTTTGCTCCAGCATTGGCAAAGAAAGAACAGAAAGTGTGAGCTGCATGCAAATTTCACAGAAGCCTCGCATTCTGAACCTAGATTAAGATCCTCCAAGACCTATTTTTGTATTTGGAGTAAATTGCCTATTGTACAAGGCTATGGTTTTTCCTGTGGTCATGTATGGATGTGAGAGTTGGACTGTGAAGAAGGCTGAGCGCCGAAGAATTGATGCTTTTGAACTGTGGTGTTGAGAAGACTCTTGAGAGTCCCTTGGACTGCAAGGAGATCCAACCAGTCCATTCTGAAGAAGATCAGCCCTGGGATTTCTTTAGAAGGAATGATGCTAAAGCTGAAACTCCAGTACTTTGGCCAGCTCAGGCGAAGAGTTGACTCATTGGAAAAGACTCTGATGCTGCGAGGGATTGGGAGCAGGAGAAGAAGGGGACGACAGAGGATGAGATGGCTGGATGGCATCACGGACTCGATGTACGTGAGTCTGAGTGAACTCCAGGAGATGGTGATGGACAGGGAGGCCTGGCGTGCTGCGATTCATGGGGTCGCAAAGAGTCGGACACGACTGAGCAACTGAACTGAACTGATGGCCATTTCCATATCAAAGAGCCACTGAATTTATGATCCTGACCCTGTGGGTCCTACTCTGGAGCCAGTGAGGAGAAGACACCTGGAAAACACTTCGGAGATGGAATCCCTGAGAAAACCTTCCAAAAGCACCATCTAATTTAACACTTAATCCATAAAAAGGAAGTTCTGAGAACAGTTCTGCTACTTACAGAAATAAGAATCAAAATGGATCTATTCTTATATTACCAAAAAAAAAATCTTTCAAACAAGATCCCAAAGACAAAACTCAGCCCTGACCAAAAGTCAAGACTTAAACACGAGCTCAGCAAAACAGCATGGAAATAAATCAATCATCTATGCTACGTGTTTAAATAAATATGCCAACAATAATAAAATTTTAGATGTGGTCTTCAAAAGTCAATGCTTTTTATGTTCAATTCTCTGTAGCACTTCTGAATTGAGTTGAATATCAAAATAAAGCAGTTTGTATATGGGATTCTTTTCTTCAGAAACTTTTTAACTCAAGAAAAATGCATCCCATATGTGTGATAACTAAACTGCAATTCCATCAGACATATATTTTTCTTTCACACCATTTTTCCGTTAATGAAAACTGTTTTAAGGGACAGTTTTCCAAGTTCTCCTCCCACTTCCCTCAGACAAGATGTTTTAAGGCAAAAAACTAAGAGAAAATATTTCATTGCTATGTATAAACAAGTATAGTTCAGAAGGAAAGTGGGAAGCCCATTCATTTTCTTCCACCATCTCCAATCCGAGTAAATCACTCCAGTGCTTTTCATTATCTGATGTTCCAGGGTGATATTCAGAGATCAAGAGGGATTCTTTGTAAAAATCAGACCCTGAAGGATATTAAAATAAAAACTAAACAAAGATTCTTAAATGACACCACTTTCAGAAAGACTTCTTTTAAAAGGAAACAAAACAAAGAGCTCTCAACTATCTTTTTTCTGTCCCTTAGTTCTACGTTTGAAAAGATTGCAAACTATCTTAGATTCATTTAGTAAATATTTATTGGGCATTGACCACATGTGGGCCCATTCTGGGCTCCAAGGATGTAGTCCACAGATGGGTTCTTACAGAAGCGTTCAGTTCAGAGAGGGAGTTGGTGGGTGAGCTCTGGCCCAGGTTTTCTGGAGGGGAGTGTAGGGAGATCACCAGAGGAGCTGGTATCTGAGTTTAAAGTGGGAAGGTAAGAAGGAGAGAGGGCAGCAAAGGTGCCAGGTGGGACGAGGGTGCTCATCAGAAGGGAGGAGAGGAAATAGCCAGGTAGCTTCTCCATCGGCAGCCCCAGTGGGAGAGGACATGACAAAGATGAGGCTGAAGAACCACAGGCCCAGAACGCCAGGGCCTTGGGAGGCATGCGCAGGAATTTGGGTTTCATCCTGGAGGGGGTAGGGGAGCCACTGAAAGGCTGTAGCCATGCAGTGACAGGCGACATTTGGGATTTCATCAGGGGAGTGACAGAGTCAAGGTTATGTTTCTCCAGAATCAGCTGAGCTGTGGTTCCGAGACTGAATCAGGGGGAGCAGGCCCAGAGGCTGAAAGGGCCTTTGCAAGGCATCTTTGCTTAGAGCTCTTGGTGTGAAAACTCATAGCCACCGTGCAGCGCCCCCTTCCTTGCCACCTGGCTTCACTAGCTTTTTGGGGAGCGAGTGGGTCATGTGACAGGGTATCCCCCCAAATGGCACAGTCCGCAGACAGAAACCATAAGGGGATTCAGCTGACATCAGAGGATCACCAGCCACTGCAGGCAAAACAGTCAACCCGAAAGGCTTTCGAGTCATCAGATATCAGGCAACTTGCCTTGGGTTGTCTTAAAACTTTGAGATCCCAATTTCCTTATCTCTTAAAAATGCTATTTAACTTCTAAATAAAACTGAGTACAAAGGACAAGTTGGAAAACTGAGAATTTCACTGTATGCAGTGAGATAGCCTCATCTGTACCTCCTCCTAAGCTTAAGACTCTTTGACACAGATGCCTGTTAAAATAATAATTAGTCATTGTTGTTTTTTTCCTTGGCCTCTAGGACAAAAGATAATGTGTCAGTGGGATGTTCTGGAAATATCCCAGAAACATGGGTTAGACACTTAAGAGCCGAAAGAAAAATCTCTGAAGTTCTCAGACCTGTTCTTAATCCTGAAAGTATTAAACTGAACACCAGCCTCCATACATCAAACTGGGATGAGAGATCTGTGAAACTCCTCAGATGTGGAATTTTATTTAATTTTTCACTTCTAAAGGTTAGATGTGAGAATACCGTGATGATAACCTCTTTATCTACCAGGACAGCACAATCCAGGCTAAGGATGGAACGATGCTTACACTGATTAAGAGAAACGAACCAGTCTGTGCATTTGCCTTAAAAGTTCCCAGATAACCTGAGAAGTGACAAGAAACAGAGATCATAAATAAAGTTAAGTGTCCCAAAGAAAGAATACACCCCGACTGACTCTGCTCTGTCCTGCAGAATAAGTCTTTTCTCGTGCTACATAACAAAGGAGCTCAATCAGTTCTTTCTAGTTTCATCTGGTTTACTCTAAACAGATTCCAGATAGGGGTCTCAGACCCTTTCACCTGCATATTCTCTAAAGATTTAAAGCTTCTCAGATAGAAGCTGTATTAGTAGAACCTCATATTTTTCAAAACTCAGGGATAATAGGAAGGGATAAACTGAGCCAGCAGGAGGCCTTTGTAGCCTTCCTTGTAACATTTTTTTAAAAAGAATATGACTTTTATTTATTTATTATTTATTTATTAAATATCCCAAATATTTATTTTTAAATGGATGTATGATCTTAATGACCACAAGAGATACTTTTCATTTTATTTTTATAAAATGTGAACACTTATTTTACCTTAAAGAACCCTGGAATGGTGATTGGGGCCTAGGACCATCCAATATTAGATAATCTTGTATCTGATTATCTGTCTTGGGAGATTCACGTGGATTCTTCTAGGATGCTTTCTGTAGGTCTTAAGACATACCCTGAAGGTCAAGTGATACGCAGAAAAATTAATGGCATTCAGGACTTTGATTTTTATAGTAATACTTGGAACTAACCAGCACACTACTCTGAGGGAAGGAATTGTCCGTTGTGCTACGGCCTTCCAAAGTCTGAGAACCTGTCTCCCTATTCATCACATATTCATGTAGCAAATTCCCTTTTGTGTCTGTTGGGCCCCACAAGAGACAGAAAGTCTGAAATTTTTTAGAAGCCATAGCCTTGAGATAAGATGTTAAACCACAAAGTGAGATAAACATGGAGGTTCAGACCATGAGGACAGTGACAGTTTCTTATGGGACTAGTAGTACACAGAGCGATTCATGGGGTCGCAAAGAGTCGGACACGACTGAGCGACTGAACTGAACTGAACTGAATAGTACACAGTAGCTACCATTTAAAATCAAATATGGAGTTTCAACTCCAATCATGTTGAAGAAGCTTATGCTTAACTAACTCTGAACAGGATATAAAATCCCAACAATTTAAAGATGCTCGAGGGCAAACAAAATCAGGCAGAACTGGAAGAGATTCAAGCCTTAGAAGACGGAGATCATTGGGGTGAGATCCTTATTTATATGACTTTTTCCTGAGGGCACTTTCCAGTCTACAGAGTGCTGGGTGGGTAAAGATCAAGCAGAAAAGTACAAACTTATTGGCATGAGATGTTAGAAGATGGAATTTAGGGCTATCATAGCATCTGAAAACAGGAGGAAAAATCACAGAGCTTGAGTGGAGAGCCCCCAAATATGCATATGTATTTCCCCAAATCTTTGGCTGACTCCTAAATTGTTCATGGATGGAGACACTCTAAAGATTGGCAAAAAGAAAGCGCTAGAAGCCTGAAAAACTTGAGCCTTGATTTCAGCTGTTGGCTGGATCATGGGAGATATTGTTGAATTTAAACCCTGCCAAGTTATAGTGTCTTTAATAGCTCAGGCTTTTTCACTGAAATACCAGAAAGGTTATCCTTAGGGATAAACACTATGTTCTAGAAATAAGGATTTACCTTGAGACAAAAATCAAAACCAAAATGGACACATCTTAAAAATGTATAAAACTAAACCTCCACAAGTTCAAGATTATTAGCTAGTAATTTAACTCCGTACTAGAATGAAAATCCACACTCTTCAGAGGAAGATAACTGTATCCCAGGGCCCTACAAGGTATCTGCTGCAATGTTCAGGCTGTAATAAAGACAAAAGAAAGAAAAGTAGATATGAAAGAAACAGGAAGATGTGACCCATACTCAGGAGTCACTGGGTAGTCACTGAAACTGATCCCAAGATGATACAAATATTAGGGTCAGTGGACAAGGACTTAAAAATACCTAGTAAAAATGTGTCTGAAAAGTTTTAAAAAATACTGTCATAGTGAAAAGGTGCGGAATGTCAGCAGAGAAATGGAAACAAATGAAAATTGTGTAATAAAAATGCAATATAGTAAATGAAAAATGTATTGGGTGTGCTTAACAACAGATTAAAGATAGCCAAAGGAAGGATCCGTAAATTAAAGACAGAGTAATAGAAATGATTTACTATGAATAAAATTTTAAAGTTGGAAAAATTAATCAGTACCAAGTGACCTGTTAGATGATATCTAGTAGTTTAACATGTATTTGTGATTGTGGTCCCAAAAGGAAAGTAGAGGGCAAGTAGGGCAGAAAAACATATTTGAGGAAGTCAAGGTCAAAATTTCCAAATATTTGGTGAAACATCATTTTATAGATCCAAGAAGTTTAGCAAAACTGGAGGGTAAATATAATAGAAAAAAAAATCAAATCAAGGTGCATCATATTAAATTACTAAATCAAGAATAAAGAGAAAATCTTGAAAGCAGCCAAAGGAGGAAAAAAAAAAAGAAACACATTATATTCAGAGGAACAATTATTTGAATGGCTACTGACCCCTTTCCAAGAATAATAAAGGCCATATTGACACTGAAACATCACTGTTAAATTGCTGAAAGGGGAGAAAAACCTATCAATCCAGAATTCTATTAAATATTCAGAGTTACTACCTTTCAAAAGTTAAGACAAGAATAAAGACACTTTCTGATAAATATAAGCTGGGAAATTTTTTTTCCAGCAGACGTGCTCTATTAGAAATGTTAAAAAGAAATGACAATAGAAGGAAATTTGTAACTACAAGATGGAATGAAGGGCACTAGAAATGGTAAATATGAAGTAAAATATGTTTGTATACCTGCTATCAAGATTTGAAATAATCCATCTAAATACAGAGTTTTAAAAAATTCACAGAGATGAGAAAGCAATGAAAAAAAGCTATAAAGATAGAAATCAGAAAAAATGATCCAACATAAAAAAACTGGTATCTTATAATAGAGGCTACAACTGAAAATACAGATACATTTAGATATAGAGTATATCGGGAAATGAAGAAAGACCCAAATCAATCAACTGAAAGAAACCTACAGTATTCCAGGAAAATGGGAAGGAGCATGCATACCACTGACATGCAGTTTTTAGATTATTAAGCTTAAAGGATAAAGAAATAATTTGTCATGCAAAAAAGCAAGTTAAGAAGTATCTATAAGCAGGGGGGCAATGGGGTGAGAATCAAGTTGGCCTCTGAATTTTCCTTAGTAAAATTTAAAGCCAGAAGACATCAGCACGATGACAAATGCCCAAAGTAAAGAAAATGTGTCCTGGGAGAATTTTACCTAAGACATATTTCAAGTATAAAAGCAACATAGAAATAATCTGAAACTAAAAGAAAGAACATTGGGCATACACTAATAATGAACAATTTTGAAAAAGCTGCTCGACCACAAAATCCAACCAATTATGATAAGTCAAAGTTGAGAATAGAGAACCACATTAAAATGAGTAGTAGTGAGCCCTGACTTCATTTTTATGTCAGACCAACACTAAACAAAACTGTGGGAATCATGATAATAAATGTGTGAATGTTGTAAATCTGGATGATGTAGAGAACAATCATGAAAAACTGGCATCTAGTAGGCAGAGATCTGATGATCCTGCTCCTATCTTTGAGACTAGAAAGTTGATGAATTGGAGCATGTGGTTCACCACAGAAGATGCAACTACTCCAATCTCTTGACAATTCCAGCATCTATATTTTAGGATAATATAAGTATGGAGTTGCCCATAGCAAGGTTTGCCACCACACATTCATGAACCAAACCAGAAGAAAACAGAGCAAGACACATGGGTGAAGGGAGAGCTATATAGACACTTGATAATCTTGTTGCCATTTCTAGATTCAGCTGCATCTGGAATTAACTCCTTCTCCTTGGACTTCTTAGTGATATAAGCCAATAATTTCCTTTTTTTCATAAACTAAAACATTAATTTTTTATCCTTAGAGACTGCCATTAGAAAAGAATCTTTCATAACATACAAAAAGTTTGTGGCCTAACAAAACCTTCTATTTCGATTTAGATTTTTTTAAAACTCAGAGTTAAATTTAAATCCTTAATAAGAGAATACGTACAGATCAAATCCATCTTTGTCAACTATTTATACCCATCAACTTAAAATGTCTGTCAATATTTCTGCATGTATATGTGGAAGAAACAATATTCCTTTTATTCTAAGAAACTTTGTTTCTGGAGGATGGGATTTCATGTTTGTTATTTTAACTTTCATCTTTGTACTTTTCTGCATTGAGTGTGTAAATTCTCATTTAAAATGAGCAAATATCAGATATCAATAGTATGATTTTTAAAAAAGGGCAAGAGGAGAGAAAGAGATCTAGATGCATCTATGTCAACTTATCAATTTGAGGTGATGTAAAGACAGTGATTATTGATTTTGTTTTTATTTTGTTTGTTTAAAAATTGGGGGAAAACCATGAGTAAACCAATAAGGAATAAACGAACAGCAGCATGAAGCCGGAATTCAGATGTATGATAGATGGAAGGCTCCACCCCTCCCCCCAATCTAAACATCTAATCTCAAGTCCTGGGATGTAGATGAGGGAACAGGACCCAGCAGGGGAGCAGTCACTGCAGTGAGACGGGCTACCTACAGCCACAGAGCCCTGACCTCTTCACCACCAGCCTCCTAACCTGTACATTCTCCTAACAAGTTCACTTAACTTCAGTCACTCAGTTGTGTCCGACTCTTTGCGACCCCATGGACTGCAGCAGGCCAGGCCTCCCTGTCCATCACCAACTCCCGGAGTTTACCCAAACTCATGTCCATTGAGTTGGTGATACCATCCAACCATCTCATCCTCTGTCATCCTCTTTGCCTCCTGCCTTCAATCTTTCCCAGCATCAGGGTCTTTTCAAATGAGTCAGCTCTTTGCATCAGGTGGCCAAAGTATTGGAGTTTCAGCTTCAACATCAGTCCTTCCAAAGCAAGAGTTAATTATATTTTTCTCCAGATTTCTTATGGGTAAGGCCAACTGAAGTGTCCACATTGTACTTGGTCTGCATGTGTGTGTTATTTTTTGACGGTGCTTGAAGCATGGTTGAAGTTTCTGTGACAGAGCCCTGATTGTTTCGGGGAAGGCAGCACTGGGAAAGCTGGAAGAATGTGTAACATAGACCCTCCCCAGTTGGCTCAGTGGTAAAGAATCCACCTGCCAATGCAGGAGACGTGGGAGACATGGGTTTGATCCCTGGATCAAGAAGATCCCCTGGAGCAGAAAATGGCAACCCACTCTGGTATTGTTGCCTGAGAAATCTCATGGATAGAAGAGCTTGGCAGGCTACAGTCCATGGGGTCATAAAGAGTCGGACATGACCGAGTGCTTGAGCATGAACGCGTGTAGCACAGAAATTCGGTGTAAAGGGGGCTGTTGTTCCTATAACTTATCTTCACATTGCCTCTTTTATAGTAAAGGAGTGGATGTAGCATCAGTTTCAGTTATATCAATAAAAACCTGACATTTTACGAGGAGGCCAAACAAGACACAGTTACAGAAATCCTCACTTGCAACCTGGTCGCACAGAAAATGTCCCCTATGTTCTCAGTCAGTGAAGTGAAAGATGCTCAGTCGTGTCCGACTCTTTGTGACCCCATGGACTACACAGTCCATGGAATTCTCCAGGCCAGAATACTGCAGTGGGTAGCCTTTCCCTTCTTCAGGAGATCTTCCCAATCCAGGGATCGAACCCAGGTCTCCCACATTGCAGGCAGATTGTTTACCAGCTGAGCCACAAGGGAAGCCTCCACTATGTCCTTAGAAATGAACAAATCTCCTAGAAACCTGTCCTTCTACTGGTATGAAGAGAATGGCTAATAAGAAGAGAAAATCTCACTCACACACACAATGTGTTTACACAAAACCAAGAATTATAATCTACTACTAACTTCAAAAAGAAGTTAGACCACAGACTGTACAATTGCAAGAGAAGGAGAGAGGGAAAAATGCTGAAAGACAAAAATTTTAGATTTAAAATACCGGAAGGAAATAGTTCCTACTTAGCATTTCCACAGTCTAGGAAAGCTGTGTTTATCCCAGTCATGCTTCTAGATGGCTGCTTTGCCACATGGGTTTTAGCTCGGAGGGTGTCAGCTTCTGAAATTAAACATGAGTGGGGAATGCCAGAGGGTTCAGAGCAACACCATGCTGTCCACAGGCCTGGAGGTCTCTGGTGGTTGATTGAACAAAAGACAAGGTAAAGCCTGACATACCGTGCACCTCCCCGCCAGACACATTTGGCTGAAATGAAGCTACAAACACCACCACACCATCTGTTAGTAAATCTCCAGGAGTTGCTTCAGCAAAACCAAGAGACGAAGCGTCTTTTCTGGGGAGCGTCCCTCCCCTCCCTTCCTGTAATGTGTGGCTTGTTCATTCCAAGCGGCAGTCCTTTCCCTGACAATGTTCCTATTTTAGATGACGCCTTGTACAGCAGAGTGGTCTGAGAACAAGAAGTGCAGGTTAACAAAAGAGCAGAAGTCACTGGGCTGAAGACTAGCATAAAATGACCACACGGATGCAGACACCTTCAAAGTATATGAAGGGCTTAACCATCTGTTGGGCATCATTGTCAAATGATTTTCATGTGTTATCGTATTAATCCTCATGGAAACCAGAAAAGGTAGACTCTGTCGCTGTTCCCATTTTGCAGATGAGGAAACTGAGGCTTGGATGAATTAGGTAGTTTGTTGAAAGTGGCAACACTAGTGTAAAGGACCAGAATTAGAGCCCTTGTCTACCAGACTTTGGCTCCTACTCAGGGAGTGCTCTAGACTGTATGCTTGTGTCCCTACAGATTCATATGTTAAAACCTAATCCCTTCCTCCAATTAAAAATAAATAAATAATAAGCAGGGAGGGAGGCTGAAGAGGGAAGGGACATAGGTATAATTAGGGCTGATTTTCATTGCTGAATAACAGAAACCAACACAATGTTGTAAAGCAATATTCCTCCAATTAAAAAAAAAGCAAAACACCAGACCACCTTACTTGCCTCCTGAAAAACCTGTATGCAGGTTAGGAAACTACAGTTAGAACTGGACATGGAACAACAGATTGGTGGAAAATTGGGAAAGGAGTACATCAAAATTGTATATTATCACCATGCTCGTCTAACTTATATGCAGTACATCATGCAAAATGCTGTGTTGGATGAAGCACAAACTGGAATCAAGATTGCAGGGAGAAATATTAATAACCTCAGATGTGCGGATGACACCACCCTTATGGCAGAAAGCGAGGAGGAATTAAAGAGCCTCTTGATGAAGGTGAAAGAGGACAGTAAAGCTGAACTAAAACTCAACATTCAAAAAATGAAGATCATGGCATCTGGTCTCATCACTTCATGACAAATAGATGGGCAAACAATGGAAACAGTGAGAAACTTTATTTTCTTGGGCTCCAAAATCACTGTGGATGGTGACTTCAGCCAAGAAATTAAAAGATGTTTGCTCCTTGGAAGAAAAGCTATGACAAACCTAGATAGCGTATTAATCAGAGACATTACTTTGCCGACAAAGGTCCATATAGTCAAAGCTATGGTCTTTCCAGTAGTCATGTATGGATGTGAGAGCTGGACAATAGAAAAGGCTGAGCACTGAAGAACTGATGCCTTTGAACTGTGGTGCTGGAGAAGAACTCTTGAGAGTCCCTTGGACAGCAAGGAGATGAAACCCGTCCATCCTAAAGGAAATCAACCCCAAATATTCATTGGAGGGACTGATGCTGAAGCTGAAGCTCTAATACTTTGGTTACCTCATGGAAGAGCCGACTCATTGGACAAGGCTCTGATGCTGGGAAAGATGAGGGCAAGAGGAGAAGCAAACAACAGAGGATGAGATGGTTGGGTGCATCACCAACTCAACAGCCATGAGTTTGAGCAAACTCTGGGAGAAGGTGAAGGACAGCAAAGCCTGGGCTGCTGCAGGTCATGGGGTCACAAAAGTCGGACACGACTGAGAGGCTGAACAACAACAATCCCCAGGGTGACCACCTTTGGAGGTGGAGCCTTTTGGAGGTGATTAAGTCGTGAGGGTGGAGTCCTCATCAGTGGGATAAACGCCCATATAAAAGAGACCCCTGAGAGCCCATCATCTTTTCCAACAGGTGAGAATACAGTGGGAAGATGGTCATTTATGAACCAGGAAGCCAGTTCTCACCAGACACTGAATATGCAAGCCCCTTGATCTTGGATTTCCAAGCTTCCAGAACTGTGAGAAATGAATGTTTATTGGAAACACAGATCATGTGTAGGAAAAATTTGCCTCCACCCATCACTCCAATGACTTGATAGTTGAAATTCCACTAATGGAAGCAGTAAAGCATCCTTTTCTACGTTATCCCTACATTAGCTCTGCTGCTGGCTCTGCACTGGGGGTGGTGTGGTAGGGGAGGGGGTTGTAGGGAGTCGGGGTGGGAATGCTGCATGGCCAGGCAGAGGGCACTTCCCACACTGAGCTTTCTTCCTTAAATGTAAAATCATAAAATGAGAAAATTGGACTAAATGATCTCTAAGGAGTGTTTAAACTCTCCTGTGTTATAATATTATGAGAAAGCAATAAAGCCTCTGTCATTAAAAGACCTTAATGTTTAATGCGGCATCTTTCATTCATCAGACTGGCAAAGATTGAAATTCAAAACACATTGGGCTGATGAATGGATAACAAAACAGGTGCTCTTGGCTCACAGGAGGGTGAGTAAACTGGCTTTGGATAGCTATGATAAGTCACTTCAATTGTGTCTGACTCTGTGCGACCCCACAGACAGCAGCCCACCAGGCTCCCCCGTCCCTGGGATTCTCCAGGCAAGAACACTGGAGTGGGTTGCCATGTCCTTCTCCAATGCATGAAAGTGAAAAGTGAAAGGGAAGTCGCTCAGTCGTATCTGACTCTTAGCGACCCCATGGACTGCAGCCCACCAGGCTCCTCCATCCATGGGATTTTCTGGGCAAGAGTACTGGAGTGGGGTGCCATTGCCTTCTCCATTGGATAGCTATAAAAATATAATAATAATAAATGATGGCAATGACAATCTAGGCCAGAATACTGGAGTAGGTAGCCTTTCCCTTCTCCAGGGAATCTTCCTGACCCAGGAATTGAAGCGGGGCCTCCTGCATCTCAGGCTGATTCTTTGCCAACTGAGCTATCAGGAAAGCCCAATAATAAATGATGACAGTGATAATCATAATAAATTTGCAATGCATATACCCACTGACAATGATAAGCCACACCTAGGAGATTCTCCTAGAGATATATCTGCACATGGAAGATAAATAACTGTGCTATTTGTTGTAACAGAGAGCTGGCAGTGAACCACATATGCTTTGATAAGAGTTGGTGCAATAATTGTATGACATCATACCTTGAACACTACACTGTCATTAAAAAGAATAATGTAAATGAACGTGAGCTATTAGAGGATGAACTCCAAAATAAACCATTAAGAGAGAAAGGTGGAGAACAATATAGTATGTTACCATTTTGTTTGGCTGTATGGTCTGAAGGGCTGTATGTGTGTGCATGCACGCACGAACACATACACCCACCCACATGTTCATAGAGCTACTCTGGAAGTATATGCTTGAAAAATAATTAACAGTGGTTGCCACGTGGAGGGAACTTGGAGAAGCAGGATGAAGAGGAGAGCTATTTTTTATTGCAGAGTTTTGTGTACTCTTTGAACTTTTTGCTTTGTACATGTAATGACTTTTCATTAAAAAAAAAAAAAAAACTAGTTCAAAAACTGTTTTCAGTCTATCAGAGGCTATGACAGACTCTGTTCAGCAGAGAAATTATGTCAACCAGGTCCCATCAAGTACTATCCACATACACATATAGCATTATGCATAGTATTACGTAGTATGTGTATGTAATTACTGTCAACTGCGTTATATTTATGTGTCTGCATATATAAACACACATACCCATACACATAGCATTTGGAGATTTTGTTAGCCCAGCTGGTTAGAAGTAGCAAGCTAATGAAATTTCTAGTTACTAGGAGATACTGGGGCTTCCCCGGTGGCTCAGTGGTAAAGAATCCACCTGCCAACGCAGGAGATGAGGGTTCATTCCCTGGGTCAGGAAGATCCCCTGGAGGAGGAAATGGCAACCCCTGGAGTATTCTTGCCCGAGAAATCCCGTGGACAGAGGAGCTTGGCGGGCTGCAGTCCATGGGGTCACAGAGAGTCGGACACAACTGAAGTGACTAAACAAGAGCAAGGAAACGCTGGTCCTCTCCCAATCCGGAGACACGGCGTCCCCCTTCCATAATCAGAGGGCAGAGCCCTGGTCAGTCATCTGGCACGATGGTCTCCCCAGGATGAAAGATCAAGCTCCTTTCCCTCTCATCCGGTGCCCAGGCCTCTCCCCGACACCCCTGAGAGCGAAGGGCGGACATCCAGCTTCCATCCCCGCCTGTGGTCAGAGGACATGGGCAGAAAGAGGCCTCATTGTAAGCCGCATGGCAGGCAAATGGGCCAGCACTTGTTGGCCGTGATCTGAAACCTCCGACATAACACACGGAACAATAAAGCATCTCGGATTCACGTTTGTTGAATGTTCTCAAGCCCTGAGAGAAAAGAGGCAAAAATAGCTAGGAGTCTTGGAACCCGTTAGGAAAAGGCACTTTTTGGCATACTTGTTTTTTCAGCATTCAATGAACAAAAAGGTTCACTGTTTTCGACCACCAAGAGAACAGCCAAGTTTTCAGAACTGCAGTCACACTTTTGGCCGACAGAAGAGATTTTCCAACTGGGCTTTCATACGCATACTTACGGGTGGTCTGTCCTACCTACCACAGGCTTTCCTGTGCCAACAACTTTGTTTGTAAATCTAAATGTAATAACAAAGCTTGTATACTCATTGAAAGCTAGATGTTCAGGACTTGTGAAAGAGTGAATACAGAAGTGCGTTTAGATGCTTCTGTGGGGAAGAGAAAACCTCTCCTTTGAGAGAGGTAAACGTTGCTTTAAACAGATCCTTTACATCTTTATGGAGAAGGGTGGCTGACTTGCAATTCCTTCAACAGAAACTTGAGATTGATTTATTTCTACTGGGCAGATTAAATACACAACGTCTTCGTGGGGATGACGGGGCTTCATAAATTTGTCACTGCCGGGCCATGTGCAGCCTTTGATCCTTTCAGTGGGGCCTTGTTTGGAGCCGGGAGCTGCCTGGGTGTGACACATGTGTCTCTGCAGCCATCCCTCCTGCGTGTTGAACTTGGCCGTTCTCATCAGAAGGAAAGATGGGACCAGCTTTTGAGAAAGGGCTGCACTGTAAGGGCGGGCCATTTCCATTTTAAAGTGAATCTGTTCAGGAGCCCTTGAATCTATTACCCTGCCTTCCCCCATCTGAAAGGCAGAGGCAGCCTGGCTACCACACGTGCAGCTTCCTCTTCATCAGGAGGGCAGATTCTGCTGCTCAGCTTGTAGGGTCATCATTGTCTCCTCCCATCCCAATCCTTTAGCACTCTACTTATAGAGGATGCCCCAAGAGAGGAACACTGTTTAATCCAACCCATGCAATTCACTGAAGGGCTGAGAGTGGCCACTGAGCTTTCTAAGGGCCAGGCGGAGTGTGGGTGACCAGGAATAGAAGAGAATAAGACACAGTCCCTGCCTTTGAGATTCCGCTCAGCTAGCAACCAGGTGAGCAGTGCATGGAGAGAGGCTTGCTCTGAGGACTGTGAGCTATTACCAACCAGGGATCTGTCACAGCCTTAGAGGGTGTTGGCCAATCACGGAGAGCTTCCTGAGGAGGTGGCTCCCGAGCTGGCTCTTAGAGGATCTATAGGAGTGGGACCGGGGCAAAATGGTGAGGGGAGGTTTCCAGGCAAATGAGAGAATGAAGAAAGGCACAGGTATGGGGAACAAAGGGCTTCCCTGGTGACTCAGCAGTAAAAGAATCCAAGAGACATGGGTTTGATCCCTGGGTCAGGAAGATCCCCCGGTGTAGGAAATGGCAACCCACTCCAGTATTTTTGCCTGGAAAATCCCATGGACAGAGGAGTTGGCGTGCTACAATCCAGGGGGTCCCAAACAGCTGGACTTGACTTAGTGACTAAGCAACACCAACAAATTGAGGAACACTACAGAAGAGTCGAAGATGCTTGCAAGGCTATGGGTGTGAAGTGCTAGGTGGTGGAAGGCCAGGGCAAGAAATAATGGTCACATTTGGCAGCATGAACTGACCTCTTCCTCTTTTAAAAATAATAATGATGATGCTGTTTGGAGTTTTATTCTACTTTATAGATGAAGAATCTGAGGGACCAACAAAGGTTGGGATTTGTTCAAGGTCTTCCAGCTAGTACCTAGCAACCTGTGCTCAGGTCCAGGAGCACGTGTGCATGCTAAGGCGCCCCAGTTCAGTTCAGTTCAGTTCAATCGCTCAGTTGTGTCTGACTCTTTGTGACCCCATGAAACGCAGCACGCCAGGCCTCCCTGTCCATCACCAACTCCCGGAGTCCACCCAAACTCATGTCCATCGAGTTGGTGATGCCATCCAGCCATCTCATCCTCTGTCGTGTCCAACTCTGCGAACCTGTGGACCACAGTCCACCAGACTCCTGTGTTCATGGGATTCTCTAGGCAAGAATACTGGAGTGAGTTGCTATGCCCTCCTCCAAGGGATTTTCCCAACCCAGGGATCAAACCCGTATCTCTTGTGTCTCCTGCACTGGCAGGAAGCTTCTCCACCGCTAGTGCCACCTAGGAAGCCCAAGTGCGGGTCCTTGGGGTGCTAAAACCCTTGATGGCCACGTATAGGTTCCCAACAAATGGAACATGATAGAGACCTTGCAATCACACGGAGGTCTGAGGAAACAGAGAAAAGTACCATGTTGCAAGACGAAAACCAAAGTGTGATGAAGATTTCAGTTATTTCCCAGTAACTTGTATGTGGAACTAAATTTAAAAGACAATTTTAAAGATCTTCTAGAAGAATAAATAGGAAGAATAGCTAAGAATTATTTTGGAATAATAAAAAAACAATGCATATCTAGTCCTATCAGAGTTGAAAGCAATATTTTGCTAGACCAAGGACCAAGAGCAAATCAAAGAGAGCCGACAGCCCTAAAATGGACTCTACAATGTGTGTGTGTGTATCTTGATTAGGTTAGCAATAATCAGTGTAACTTACTGCCAGAGGAATTACCATTCAATAAATGACTTTGGAAAATTCAGCCATTAACCCAAATTGTTATCAAACATCAAAATATCTGTAGACTGATTTCAGTGTTAAATGTAAAAGGAAGGGAGGGAGGGGAACTAACTCAAAAATGTAGGTGAACAACTGAACTCTGGAAAGAGCATTTTCTAACCAGAAATGGTTCATGAGATCACAAATGAAATATTTAAAAGGTCTGACTACATAACAATTGTATAATTTCCAAAGCAGAACTTTTAAAAGGCAGATGATAACTTAGAAAATTATTTTCAGCCAGTATTATAATTATTCCTAATGAACCATAAGATGTTTTTAAATCCTAAGGAAAACACTACCTTTTAAAATGGGCAAGTGATATGAATAAACCACCAAAAAAAAGGAGGGTCATCCATTTGGTGGGCAGTTGATGCTGTCTCTGGGCTGGGAGCTCGGCTGGGCTGTGGATGGGATAATCTAATATGGATTTTCCAGCACAGAGGTCTCAAGGGGGACAGAATTCTCGCATGGTGGCTGGCTTATAAGCAAGTGTAAAATGACAACCAGTTGGCCACTTCTGATCAAACCTGGGCGGTCACATAGCATCACATCCCTGGCATTGTACGTCATTGTATTAGTGGCAAGTGAGTCACTACAATCAGACCTGGTTCATGGAGAAGGAGTCAGATCCCACAGCTCCATGGGAGGAGTTAGAGGAGTTACAGACGTGTTTTAAAACTGCTGCGGAGACATAGGAAACAGGCTTGTGGTTACAGAAGGGAAAGGTGGTAGGGAGGCATAAGTTAGCAGTAAGGGATTAACAGAGGCACACTACTGTATATAAACTAGATAAGCAACTGTATAGCGCAAGGGACCATCTGCAATATCTTGTAATAACATATAGGGGGAAAGGAAAGAGAATCTCTTTCCAATCCTATATATATATCTATATACACATATATATATGTTTAAATCAATCACTTTTCTTTACACCTGAAACTAACACAAAATTGCAAATCAACTACATTAAAAAAAAGACATTTCCGAATGAGATATTATTCCTATTACATTTTAAATTAAATTAAAATGAAATAGCTTTTAACAGTAATACTCTGTGTTGCTAGAACTGTGATCGGTATGTTTTTTCCTAAGGAGACAATGCATTTCCAGAGCTTTGTAAATGCTTGAATCCTGTGCTTCAGTAATTCCCCTTTTAGTTATTATCCTAGGGTATGATCAAATTTGCAGTCAGACATTCATCAAATATTTATCTACCTGCCATCATTCATGCTTTTTTAAAAAAGTACAATTATGTTGAGCAAGAGGATGATGGTTAAATGGATTGTGTTGAATCCATACTAGAGACTATGATGCAGTGTTTTTAAATCTTGTTTTTGATAAATATGTAATAACATAGGAAAATGTTACAGTGCTGTGGAAAAGGATGATATAAAATTAAAATTATACATATGTATATGTATATATACATATACAGGGCATATGTATAGAGTTTGTTTTTAATGGATATCAATTTTATGTGCACAGAAAAAGACTGGAAGAATAAGCAGCCAAATATTAACAATGATTATTGCCCTAGTGGAGAGAGAAAAAGGATGATTTTTGTTTTCATATCATATAATATATTATACTTCCTTATATTTTCCATGTGTTCTATAATGCATATTGTTTTGCCTTTGTCAGTTCAGTTCAGTTCAGTCGCTCAGTCGACTCTTTGCGACCCCATGAATCGCAGCACGCCAGGCCTCCCTGTCCATCACCATCTCTCGGAGTTCACTCAGACTTATGTCCATTGAGTCCGTGATGCCATCCAGCCATCTCATCCTCTGTCGTCCCCTTCTCCTCCTGCCCCCAATCCCTCCCAGCATCAGAGTCTTTTCCAGTGAGTCAACTCTTCTCATGAGGTGGCCAAAGTACTGGAATTTCAGCTTTAGCATCATTCCTTCCAAAGAAATCCCAGGGTTGATCTCCTTCAGAATGGAATGGTTGGATCTCCTTGCAGTCCAAGGGACTCTCAAGAGTCTTCTCCAACAAGACAGTTCAAAAGCATCAATTCTTCGGCGCTCAGCCTTCTTCACAGTCCAACTCTCCCTTTGTATATAGAAAAATAAATAAGAAGCATTGTCTTTTAAAGTAAAGGGGAGAATATTTCATCTACACTCACTCCTGAGTGGTAAGAAATTTCTCTGTAGATTTAGAAGCAAATTATTCAGAAATGTGCCGCAAATCCATTTAAAGATCCTCCTCAAGGTGAGATTTCTCTAGCTGTGTTTCAGTAGCACTTGAAGCTATAATTTTAGATCCTCTAGATATGTCCAATAAGGTTACCCTAGCCACAATTCAATATACTGAAAAGTTAATAAATAAGAGAAAGCAAAACAATTAACTCTAAATCAGAGAAGTTTTCCAGAGGGGGAAATTCTTTAAAGAATTATATGGTCTCAGAAATGCTGCAAGGAGTTCACAGAGATCTGGAAGGACCAAGCAGAGCATCACTTTCCATGGAGACTGAAACTGGCGGCAGCGTCCAGAGATAGCCTGTGGTTAGTGGAGATGAAATGCTGCACCTCTGGGGGCAACCGCAGCCCTTTCCCCTTATTAGAGGTCTTCTGTAACATGAGCTTCATGACCTCCTCTTCAGGGGTGGCGAGCAGAAGGGGTGCTTAATGAACAGGAACCATCCCGCCAGGATGTGAACCCCACAAATGCCACACAGCAGCAGAAGGGTAGACATATACACCCCGTGCACCACTTAGAAGGGACACAGTTTTACCCAGGATGGCACAGAAGTGTCACACACTCGCCCACTCCACTCTCCTGGGACTTTGACAGACAGCGATCATCAATCAGAACACTTTGCTGCCAAGTGTAGATTCTTCCTGAAAACCCTTCTTTCGATGGTGCCTGGAATTGACCTGTGGGTAGAAACCAACTTGACAGATTCCCCCAGATTCAGAATAGACTGGATCCACCTAAAAAGAGCCCTCACTGATGTCTGCAACCAGTTCCACCAATGGATTGCAAAGTCTTGGCTAAGATGTCCTTAAATGGACCATAGATTCTTCATTTATATTCTAGACAATCACAAAGTCTGTTGGGGAACCGGGAAAATTGCACAGTGCCCAGCTTCTCATGGCACCACACCTCAGGGCCAGCAGGGTCTATTTAAGCCCCTCATCCACCACCTCATACCCTTCATTTCACAAAAGAGTGGGCTCTGTGTGTCTTACACGTTGCCCTCAGGCTCCTCGGGAGGTTGTGTATTCTCCCTTCTCTTCTTGACACCACTCCACTCAAGAGTCTTTGGGATCTAATTACATTGTCAAGAACATGATGGACACTCAAAAAAATGTTAAATCAATTAATTCAATAGTTGGGGGGGGGGAGTGACACCTCCATTACCTCCATCAATTTAAGTGATCAAACTAGAGAAAGATGGGGGTTATTCCATGGAGCCAGCTCATTAAAAAAGACCCGGATGCTGGGAAAGATTGAGGGCAGGAGGAGAAGGGGACGACAGAGAACAAGATAGTTGGATGGTATCACTGATTCAATGGGCATGAGTCTGAGCAATCTCCGGGAGATGGTGAAGGACAGGGAAGCCTGGCACGCTGCAGTCCATGGGGCTGCAGAGTGTCAGACACGACTGAGCGACTGAACAACAATTTCATGGAGGGGGTTTCCCAGGTGGCATTAGTAGCAAAGGAACTGCCTGCCAATGCAGGAGATGTAAGAGACTTGAGTTTGATCCCTGGGTCGGGAAGATTCCTCTAGAGGAGGGCATGGCAACCCACTCCAGTATTCTTGCCTGGAGAACCCCATAGACAGAGGAGCCTGGCAGGCTACAGTCCACAGGGTGGCACAGTGTCAGACAGGACTGAAGGGACTTAGCACGCACGTATACTCCATAGACATTCAAAAATGTTAAATCAATTAATTCAATAGTTGGGGGAAAAAGTGACACTCCATTAATTTAAGTATCAAACTAGAGAAAGATGGGGGTTATTCCATGGAGCCAGCTCATTAAAAAAGACCCAGATGCTGGGAAAGATCGAGGGCAGGAGGAGAAGGGGATGACAGAGGCACGTTCCATTCCACATATGTCTTTTCCTAGGCTCTATCCAAATATATGGGCCTCATGGGGTATGTTCCTGGTTTGGGATGCCTTAAACAAGCTTTAGGGACTCTTTGCCACACAAGAAGTATGGTGACCACTGACACTCAGGGTTATCTGCCTTGACAGCGTTCCACTGGCCAATCAATCCACACAGGAAATGCCCTACAGCCGGAGATTGAAATGCAGAGCCTTTACAGCTGGGCATGCAGGAGCCATCTGCAACTAGGAAAGGTTAAAATAAATAGTGGCTTGAGCATGATCCATCTTGATGAGAAGTCTGTGCAGTATCCAAAGCCCTGGAATGCTCAGCCACTTCAGAAGGAGACTAATTGCCAGATATCTGCAAATGGGGCAAAAGCCTCAGGCCACTTGCTTTGCACGTCTGCATGCAAAGACTGCCTGGGACCCTGGAGCCCACAGGCAGATGTTTGACCACCCGGCTTCCCGGCTCCTCTGGTGAAAGACCAGGCATGCGATCCAGGCCTGGGCCAGGGACCACCCCCCGCAACCAGATGTTCACTAACGAACCTCTAAACCCATCAGCAGTGTCCATGCCTGCTGGAGGGAGAATGCTCTGTTTATTTGAACTCTGCTTGCTTGTTGCTGGTGGACAGGGGGAGACCTATTTGTAATTACCAGGCGCTTCTCCACTCCACACTCTCCCTCCCACCGCAGCTCCTGAGCTGCATGTTCAGCATGTTGAGGCTGGACATCTCTGGCCTGCCATTGGAGGATTGGACACGACGGTGTAACTTATCCCTGAGCTTCAGCTCTACCACGAGTGTCTTCTAGTTGACTCAGGCTTCACTCCTGATGTTCACAGATCTGTTTTCCAGTCACCTCCCACTAGAAACTAAATATGAATTTGTCCTGCTTCACTGACTCAACCAGTGGTAAATTTGAGTCCAACACAGAGTGTCTTGCTCTTTTACACACACACACAGACACATGGGCATGCACACTTCTTCATCTTCATTCTCTGAGAACAGTTTCTCTGTCTTAACCCCGTTCACATTTTGGGCTGGATGGTCCTCTGTGGCGGGGCCTGGACTGGGCATTGTGAGATGTTTGGCAGCATCCCTGGCCTCCATCACACCACATACCAGGGGCACTGCCCCAGTGGGACAACCAAAAATCACAGTAGCCCCTGGGGAGTCAAATCGTTCCTGACTCCACGGCAAACCGTGGTCTCCTTAGACCTAAAAGGTCCATATCATTGCTAGCTTTTTGTGAAGCCAAGAGATATTACACATTGAGTAAGAAAGTTCCCCTTTTACAATTTATTTCTTGGATTAAACAAATCAAGGCATTTAAGTAGTTGGGAGAACTTCCAAGAATTCATCTGAGGAACAAGGCCTCTTCTGGAGGAGTCAGTCATCATTCCTTGAGGTTGAACGGATTTAACATACAGGGCATGGGGGCCTCTGTGACCCATGCCTGCACCTTCCTATCTTATGGGGGGATGACTTATGAGAACAGATGTCATAAGAGGCCCCCAGCATCTCCTCACCATCCTGCCTTCTCCATCAATGTTGCTTGTATCCCAGCCAGCCTCCTCTGTTACGTCGGAGTAAGAACAGGAAGGGAGAGTTCTCACCAAACAAAGCATGTTTATCAGAAATAAGAGGGATTCAAGGACAGCCGCTGACAGGGGTCTGTTGGTATAGGTCCCCTCCCCTGGGCTCCCTGAGCCCTCTGCAAACTTAGTTCTCAGACCACTTAGCATCTTGTACTGGGGCCGCAGGTCTGTCGTCTGTCTCTACCTAGACTGTGACCTTCCTGAGCACAGAGGTTGCATTTCATTCAGTGATCACTCCTTGAGCTCAGCACAGAGGTTGACACACACTTTTAAAAATAACTGATATGCAAAACCAATACAATATTGTAAAGTAATTAGCCTCCAATGAAAATAAATTTATATTAAAAAAATAACTGATATATATTTAGTACTTGCATACTGTGCTATGCTAAACCATTTTAGTCGTGTCCGACTCCTTGCAACCCCATGGACTCTAGCCCTCCAGGCTCCCCAGCCCATGGGACTCCCTAGGCAAGAATACTGGAGTGGGTTGCCATTTCCTGCTCCAGGATTTAGTACCTGTACCAGGTACTAAATACTATACAGTTCATATACATCATCTCATTCAAATATCCCCCAAACCCTGAGAGGTAAGTACCTGATTATCTCCACTTTGCAGAGTGGAAATGGAGTTTCGGGGTTAAAAAGCTCATTCAGAGGCTCCCAGCCTGTGATGGAGACAGAGCCAAGTGCCCAACCCAGGCTGTTCAGTCAAAGCTCTTAATCCCTGAACACTACCAGGCACTTGATACTCGATGAACTAATGGGTGAAAGAATAAAGTGCCCCCCCAGTGATCTTGCAATCAGAGAATGTTCACTAGACTGTGGTGACCGCCAGGTGACCCTATTCTCTCATCAAAGGAAAATCTAGGGAACTACGATTCTATCTCACCTCTCCTTGTTGTGCTGAACACACCCTGAGGGTAGCTAGAAAACATTTCCTTGGAGCTTGGTGTTTTTTTCTCCTTTAGGAAGGAACAGTCACCCCCTCAGCACTGCCCCCTCTGGGCCCACATCCATGATTGTGCTCACCTGCTCTGGGGCTGGGGATGTTCCAGACTGTGACTTGGGGAAAGTCAAAGCAGAAGCTGGGTAGTAAACAACCCTGGCCAGTACCAAGTCCACTCATTTCAGCAAACATTGATTGATGATGACTTAGCAGCACCTAGGCTGGAAACTGTTCAGATCATAGCTCTTGCCCTCAAGGCTCCCAGGGCAGCAAGGGAGGGGCACGCACCCAAAGAAAGCTAAGACAAGCCAAGTCTTGGTAAAAGTCATAATCAAGGTCCAAACAACTCAACAAAGCAGGAGGAAGCAGTTCCTTCTGCTCTGAAAGACCAAGAACTGCTTTGGAGAGGAGGGTGGGTATGAAATAGATTTGAAGAGAAGATGGAGGATTGGGAAGTTCTGGTGGAGGGGATGCCAGCGGGAGGGGGTTCCAGGAGCAAAACCATGGTGGAGTTGGGTGGGCTCTAGGGGAGGGTGAGGCTGAAATCTAGGCTGGGGCCAGACCAAGAGGACACATATTTCTCCAGCCAGTGGTGAATTCTGCCCACTTTGTTCAAAGAACAACAACTGATGGGTTTATCTAGCTTTAATTTGGATTCCACTAGAAGCATATCCTGAAACAAGTATTTGGGTGCAAGTTATTTATCTGGGAGGTGGTCCAAGGAAGCACTGGGAAGGCTGTGGGGGATGCAGACAGGGGTGGGAAGGCTGCCAGGGCAGGGTGTGTTAATGAGCAGGTTACCAGTCGGGGCAACTGGGCCTCCATCCCACTGGCAGGGATGTGCTGGAACAGCTCAGACTGACTCACCACAGCCAATTGTGTACGTCTCTCCCCAACTCTGAGTTCAGTGGCATCTTGAATTCTGCCACAGTGGGAGTTTCACACCACAGAAATTAACAAATGCCACAGATTAAGGCTTTATCTGTGCCCATCCTCCCTCAAAGAGCTTGCTTACCAGCACACCACTGCCTGCTGGGGGCCCTGAGAGATGATGGGTAGGGGGCAGAGAGCACTGGGGAGCCAGGGTGTGCAGCCATAAACAGTCACTGGCTAAGAGCTGCTTAGGGTTACCTGCCCTGCATTCCGAAACAAGACGAGTACAGTCCCAGCTGGAGAATACCCTCAGGTGGCATCTGAGTCCAGTAGTGCTGCTCTGACACATACCATGGGCTTCCCAGGTGGCTCGGGGGTAAAGAACACCCCTGCCAATGCAGAAGACTCAGGAGACTTGCGTTCAATCCCTGAGTAGGGAAGTTCCCTTAGCGGGGGAAATGCAACCCTCTCCAGTATTCTTGCCTGGGAAATCCCAAGGACAGAGGAGCCCGGTGGGCTACGGTCTATGGGGTCACAAAGAGTCAGACATGACTTAGTGACTAAATAACAACAATACATACCATAGGCTGGGTATTTTTAACACTCAAAATTTATTTCTCACAATTCTGGAGGTCAGAACCTCAAGATAAAAGTGACTGCAAATTTAGGCCTGCTTCCCAGTTCATAAATGACCTGTCTTCTTGCTGTGCCTCACATGGCAGAAGCAGGGAGGGAGCTGGCTCTCTGGGGACTCTTATGAGGGCACTAATCCCATGCACGAGGGCTCCACCCTTATGACTGAGTCATGACCTCCCAAAGGCCCCACATCCTCGTTCCATAACTTTGGGGGTTAGAATTTCAACACATGAATTCTGTGTGCATGCTAAGTCACTTCCCATGGGATTCCCTGATAGCTCAGTGATTAAAGAATCTGCCTGCAATGCAGGAAATACAACAGATGCAGGTTTGATCCCTGGGTCAAGAAGGTCCCCTGGAGGAGGAAATGGTAACCCACTCCAGTATTCTTGCCTGAAAAATTCCATGGACAGAGGAGCCTGGCAGGCTACAATCCATGGGGTCACAAAGAGGTCAGACATGACTTGGCGCATAAACACACAACACAGACACTCACTCGCTCCCAGGTGGTCTCATCCAGCCATATGGGTTTAAACATGAATTCTGGGGGATCATAAACATGTAATGTACAGCAGACGGGGAGCCTCAGAGGCTTGCAGTAGAAAACCACTGGCATGTAAGGGTCTAGAGAGAACTGAGGGGCCATGGCTAGGACCCTAACAGCATCTGCTGTGGGTCTGAGCTGCCCAGGGGTTACACTGAATAAAACATCCCCTGCCCCAAAAAAGATTGCTAAGTATGTGGAATGCAACCCACACACCACCTCCATCAGTTGGCTCTCTTGCCTTTTCCCCGCATACACATCTGTAGCCTTCCTCCTGGTGGCAGACAACCAACTGCTACAGATTTAGCAGATTAACAAATTATTCTTCACTCAGGAACTCACTTTTCTTGGGCTCTAAAGTCACTGTGGATGGTGACTGCTGCCATGAAATTAAAAGATGCTTGCTTCTTGGAAGAAAGCTATGACAAACCCAAACATGGTATAAAAGCAGAAACATCACTTTACCAACAAAAGTCCCAAGTCAGAGCTATGACATTTCCAGTAGTCATGTACGGATGTGAGAGTTGTACCCTAAAGACTGAGTGCCGAAGGACTGATGCTTTTGAATTGTGGTGCTGGAGAAGATTCTTGAGAGTCCTTTGAGCAGCAAGATCAAGCCAGTCAATCCTAAAGAAAATCAACCCTGAATATTCATTGGCAGGACTGATGCTGAAGCTCCAATACGTTGGCTCCCGCTGCTGCTGCTAAGTCGCTTCAGTCGTGTCTGACTCTGTGCGACCCCATAGACGACAGCCCACCAGGCTCCCCTGTCCCTGGGATCCTCCAGGCAAAAGTACTGGAATGGCTCGCCATTGCCTTCTCCATTCTTTGGCTACTTGATGCAAAGAACTGACTCACTGGAAAAGCCCCCGATGCTAGGAAGGGTTGAGGGCAGGAGGAGAAGAGGGCAACAGAGGATGAGATGGTTGCAGGGCATCATTGACTCAATGGACATGAGTTTGAGCAAATTCAGGGAGATAGTGAAGGACAGGGAAGCCTGGCGTGCTGCAACCCCATGGGGTTACAAAGAATTGGACACGACTTAGTGACTAAACAGCAAAAGGAACTCACACTACCTAGGGATATTTTCACTGTACTAGGGCTCCAGAAAGATAGAATAGTCTTCAGAATCTCCTAAGGTGCTAAAATGGCATTTGTGGAATAGATATTTCAGTCTAACAAGCCCCGTCTCCACCACACACCCACACATGCCCAATAATTGATATTAGTTTGGTTCCCCCCCAAAGTAAAATTCAACATGCAGAAAGTTTAGGGACTGGAAGATGACAGCTTCCTTAAATAAGTAAGGACATCTCTTCCCAGTGGCAGATACGGCACTGCCTGGATCCTGCAGAGAACGAGGTCTTGCTATTAGACTCTCCCTCTCTGTGCCCCAGTTTTGCCACTCCAGGAAGCTCATAAGAGGAGGCTGTGACACTTGAAAGATTTTGGATTCAGCTCTTATTTTCATCCAGCGAACTCTGACACGCTCTGTTCCCCCACTGCTCTGGGACTTCGTGCGAGTAGAGATATTCTGTCTTCGAAGTGCTGAGAGCTCCTTGGAAAGAAAGCCTTGGAGCAAGATAAGGAAGGTCGGACAGCAAATCTCCTGTTACTGGGCTTTGGAAGGGCCAGAGCGGCAGAACCCTGGGTAAGGGGCGACGAGGATGGGGAAACAGCTGATATATATTCCTTCATAGGGGCTGAAGCAGAAAAGGCAAAACAAAGTCTGGAAAAGAGATGTATGTTAGAGGTCACAGTGTCCAACTTCTCACATGTCCACCCCAAGAAATGGACGATTACAAGAATATATTCACTGATGAGGCATCCCCCCCCCCCCCCCCCCACCCCCCCCCCCCCCTCCTCACCCCCCCCCCCTTCTTTTTTCTTTAAG
>SJYT01052376.1:96003-158616 GCA_006410635.1 Cephalophus harveyi | reverse complement strand
TGGGGCCCCCCCCCCCCCCCCCCGCCACATCATTCCCTGTAAAGTCATCCCTTTCCAGTTTTGTCCCAAAAAACTAATATAATAAACAATGTCTCCTTTACTCAGCACTCCAAAAGCCATCCTTTTGTTTAACCACAATTTGAAAAAACAATTTCTTCACTGTAAATAAATCCCTGGACTCTACAATATGCCCTGATCCAGGAAAATACAAGAACATATTTTAAAAGCTCCATGTATTTTCAAACAAGGGACATTGTTTCACCATAGAAACGCTATTTTAAAGAATCCTCCCGAGAGTAAACTCTAGACAGCATCTTCAGGTGCAAACATTAAGGCAGCACAGAAGTGAGATGCATGGTGGAAGAAGAGATGGCAAGGGAATTCAGGGTTGTTTGTTGCATCTATTCTGCCCATCACCAAGGGTCTTAGAGCATGACTGGAAACCCTTATGCCAAACTGGAGAGGGCCTGGCTGAACCAGTCTGCACTGGCTGGACAGCAAGTGTGATCAGCCTGGACAGGCAGTGACAACCTCCATGCCATGGTAGGCAGGTTTCCTTCCTAGAGCCAGAAGAGGGGGTGTCGGTCCCGGTACATGGACACTCAAGTGGGCTTCCTGTAGGGAAGGCAGAGCTGCCTGTATTGTCAGAGATGTGCGTGTGCTCAGTTGTGTCTGAGTCTCTGCGAACCTGTAGACTGTAGCCCACCAGGCTCTCCTGCCCATAGGATTTTCCAGGCAAGTATACTAGAATGGGTTGCCATTTCCTCCTCCAGGGAATCTTCCAGACACAGGGATCGAACCAGTGTCTTCTGGGGCTCTTGCATTGCCAGTGCGTTCTTTACTGCCGAGCCATCTGAGAAGACCCTGTTGTCCAAAGGAACGCACAGAAGTCCTGCCTCTTTCCCTCTCTCCTAAGTGGAGGTGGGAGCGGGGTGGGGCTTGACTGGATAATGGAGGTGCTTCCTCTGCTCCTTTTCCCCAGCTGAGCCTGTTCACCAGCACCCCACCACCTACTGAGGACCCCTGAGAGGTGATGTCCTCTTGAAAGCAGACAGCACTGTGGGAGCTGCGGTATTGATCCACCGACACCTGCCAATCACGGGCTGAGGGCTGCCCCTGACCAGCATCCCACGCTGCCCTTTACTAGGAGGTGCACACGCCAAGCCACAGATTGGGAGCCTCAGCTGCTTGCAGTAGTGAACTCTTAGCAGGTGAGGCAACAGGGAGGGTGGAGGGGCGTGGCCAGGGCCCCAACAGCATCTGCTAGGAAGCTGAACAACCCAGGGGCTACAAGAAAGCAAGGTCCCCTGCTCATGCTCCAGGGTCTTAAGATTACAGCTCTTTGCCCCCTAGAGAATCCTCAGGACCTAACCAGTGCCTTGCTTTTGCCCAGTTACTGAGTCCACGCAAGGCAGTGGGGCCAAGAGCTGGATGTAAGGTCCGTCCTCAATGTCAAACCACGTATCCCTCAGGCTGAAGCTCCCCAACCAGTTGTCTGCTGCTGAAGCTCAGGAGACAAGGCGCCTGGGGGAGGGCAGACCTCTCAGCTCTTCAGCAGCAGGGGAAGGACCAAGGACCCCTCCTCTGAGAGGGGCCCAACCCTCATCAGTGCCTAGGGAATATTCTGGGACCCTGACACTCAGGAGCCTCAGACTCTGAATCTTTCCTAAGGGTTCAGTCTCCTCCTTGTCACTTGCTCTGATTTTCCTGCAGCCCAATATTTCTGTTCCCCTGCCCATTGTGAACAGGAACAGCCATGACTCAGGAGACAGTCTCAAGGATTTAGCACGCTTTACTTTCCACATCGTTCTCAAGTCAGTAAGCCCTACACCAGGGGCTGCACTCACTTGTTCCATGAATCGGTAAGCCCCACGGGGATTGTGCACATGTGGGGTGGGGGTGGGGCTGCTTGCTGCTCTCGATCTGTCTGCCTATTTTCCAGTAGCATCCCTGACTTCTGTTCAGGCCTGCTCTCTTGGGCGACAGCTTAGAGTAGATTTCATGACCCAGGCCGAGCTGTTCAACTCCTTTCATTTCATATCCTTAGTGAGAGTAGGTGTGGGTGGGGAGGTGAGAAAGGGCTGGGATTGATCTAGGCTGGTCTCATCAGAATTGTCTCCATGTTTTTTCTGGGCATTCTAGGGAAAGGTCATTTACTCTCCTCTGCTGGGCGTGGGGCCGCTGGCACACAGGGCAGGAGAACAGAGCTCCTCAAAGGAAGTGAGGCCAGGAGGTGACGTCCTCAGAGGAGCTGTGATGAAGCCAGATGTATCCCCTGGACTTTCAACTTAAAATAAACATAAATTCTCTCCGGGCATAAGACACTTGGAACTGGTTTTTCCATCACTCACATCTTCAAATGAAGTCTTGGCCAACGGGCTTGGTAACAGACATTTTCCTTGCATTTTAGAGGATTTTCCACCATCTTCGGAGATGACAGCTGTTTCCCAGCGATCAGCTTTGCTGGTGGCAGGTGGGATCCTCTGTGCGACAGCCACATGGCTGGGGCCCTGCCTGTCTCCTTCCTAGCCTTTGCTTCCATCCTCTGATCGAGCCAGAAACCTGGGGGGTCATCCCTGATTCCTCTTTTTCCCTTGCTCTTTGAATCCAATCAATCAAGTCTGATTAATTCCACGTCCAGACAGCTCTCCACTTCACCCATGACTTTCCTTCTTCTCTGACATCACCCTGATGTGAGCACCTGTCTCCTATGAGGGCTCCTAAAATAGCCCGGCAAGAATCTCTCCCTCCACACCTGCCTCCCTCTAACTTTTTTTCTGCTGAATATCCAAGTGAAATTGCAAAATGTAAATCTTGCCCTATGTCTACCCCTCTCCTGTTTAAATCACTTACACGTTTGTATGTGTGTCTCACCTACACTGTTCTGGATACAGCAGCCCCTTCGTGGTCTCTGGAATGTACCAAGCTCTTTTCTGCCTCTAGCATGTACGAGACTCTTATCACTGCTGAAACGAATTATCACAAACCTAGTGGCTTAAAACAACACACATTTATTTCTTAGGGTTCAGTAGGCCAGAATCTCACACGGGTCTCAAGTCCACATGTCAGCAGGAGTGTATTCCTTTCTGGGGCTTGGGGCAGTGTGGGAGGAGAGGGGCGGAATCTGTTTCCCTGACTCTCAAACTTCTAGAGGCTGTCTGCATTCCATGGCTCATGGCCCATCCTCGTTCTGCAAGAACTGCATCTCTCTGACCCTTTTCTAGTGTCCTATCTTCTTTTGCAGTGGGGAAAGGTTTGTGCTTTTAGGCTCATGTGATAAGACTGGGCCCTCCTGGGTCATCCAGAACATCCTCCATCTCAAGATCCATAACCTTTATCTGCAAAGTCTCTTTTGCAACATCTCGTAAGATATTCACAGGTACTGATTTTGTACAGATTTTGCTCTGTGCCTGCAACAATATCAGTCCTATGGTGGATGCTCTACAAAAATCTGATGAATGAATGAATGAGATTGGCTCTGAACTTAAAGCTTAGCCCTGCCTCCTTCTTCAGGACAAATTCTCACCTGAGGCAGAATGGCTTTAGGGAGCTCTGACCTGGCTTTCTGGAATTAAGTACCCAGCCTCTCTTGCTGTGACCCCACCTCTGCCTTGTCCCCAGTTAGGATCCCAGGTGTCCTCTCTGACTTTATGAGCCAAGTCTCCGCCTGAGTCACTGCCTTATCCACTCTAGTCCACATGACCGTTGGATTAGAGTCTACTCTTTTGTTGCTGTTGTCTTCATTATAAAAGTTTATTGTTAGAGTTTATTCCTATCTACTGAGGGTACAACTATTAATATTAATATTAATTAATATTAAATTAATATTAATATGTCTCAACATATGCAATAGTAACTCTAGGGTAATAGTCATTCTGCAAGTAATTGTACTGGGGCTCTGTTAGGCATGGATCATAGTGGAATCAGAGGAAGAATGATCCCAGAAAAATCTCGACAGTAGAGCCGTTGCTGTGGGAAAGTTCCAGTGTTATGCAACCTGCAAGGCATCATCTATCAGCTGATGATGAGACTCAAGTAGGTGTTCATGGGATGAACCTAAGGAGGATCTGCTCTTTTTTTTTTAACTTCTTATTTTGTACTGGGGTATAGTGGATTAACAATGTCATGACAGTTTTAGGTGAACAGCGGAGGGACTCAGACATACATATACATGTATCCATTCTCCCCCAAACTCCCCTCCCATCCAGGCTGCCACATAATATTGAACAGAGTTCCATGCACTATACGGTAGGTCCTTGTTGATTACACATTTTAAACATAGCAGCGTGTGCAAGTCCATCCCAAACTCCATAACTATCCCTCCCCCGGGTCCATCCCCCAGGCAACCACAAGTTCATTCACTAAGTCTGTGAGTCTCTTTCTGCTTTGTAAGTTCATCTGTATCATTTCTTTCTAGATTCCACATATATGGGGTGTCATATGACATTTCTCCTTCTCTGTCTGACTTGCTTCACTCGTATGACCATCTCTAGGTCCTTCCCTGTTGCTGCAAATGGCATTATTTCGTTCATGTTAATGGCTGACTAATACTCCACTGTATGAATATATATGCACCACATCTTCTTTATCCATTCCTCTGTTGATGGACATTTAGATTGCTTCCATGTCTTGGCTATTGTAAACAATGCTGCAATGAATACTGGGTGCCCGTACCCTTTATCTAGGGTCTACCCTTGACTTCTGCTGGGCAGGGGTGCATCTCCTTCCAAGCGCTTCTCAGAATTACTAATTCTACACATCATCCTCTGTCTCCCTCGGCAAACAGCGTGTACCTGGAGGACAGTGTCTGCTTCTCTTTTGTCCCCTCTTGGATCTGCAGGACCCCCTAGTGCCCGGTGTCCTGCCCAGACACTCAGCGGCTGCTGTAACCACACGGAGGCCCCAACACTCTTGTCTTGTCTGGATCTCCCAGGACTGCCCATGGATCAGTGCCCATCTCCGTGCTGGAGTGCCACCCCCGACCCCACGCTGACCGCTCTGCTCACTGAGCCCAGGTCCTCCAGAGGCCAGGTCTGGACTTTCTCTTCTTGTTTCCAGTCCAGTCCCCTTGCTCTATTCCATGCTGTGGGCATTTTATCTCTACTGCATATTCTGGAATGAATACGAACCTCAGGAGTAGGCATCAGTTCAGAGATAATATAGGATTTACTCATGCAATATTTGTTGAGCCCCTGATCAGTGCCAGATCCTCTGCTGCAAGTTGCTCAAAACTGAGCAACCATAGGAACTCCCCTTGAGAGTCCCCTTGAATGGCAAAGAAACAAATAACTACCCTAGAGTGATAAGTGTCCCCAGTTCTGCTGCTACAGCTATGGGGGTGGGGCCTGGGGGGAGAAAAGCCAAGTGTCTCCGGTTGTCTTTCCAGCTAGACCATCCTGCTAAGGGGAGCCCTCAGGAATAGGCTGCCCCACCCTGGCTTAGGGGAGAGCCCACAGACAGGTTAAGGGGGTGAAACCAAGGAGCGTGGACGAAACATTACTTCTCGTTTAAATGAAATTCATGTCTAATTCCAGCAAGACAGAAGCTCAGGCTCCGATGTTGCAAAGATTTGAGAAATTGACAGGTCTGTTCTCAGATGAGGATGTGCATGTCCGGCTTCACGGAAGGTCTACGGGAGGAACGAAGCAGTCTAAGCAGTGTGTCTGGAGCAGGGCCAGACTTGCCAAACTAGGAAAGAGGATACAGTTCCCCTGGGCCCTACTTCTCAGAATCTCTTCCTCTGATGCCAAAGCGCTCAGTGGGGAAAATCGCAAAACAGTAGTTAAAAAGATTTTCAAGTTGGAAAATGCAGCCCTGAAGTTAATTGCTAGGCACTAGCCAGTTCGAGGAGTTCTCTTATTTGTCAGCTGAGATGGGCCGTTCTGGGAGCAGCCAGAGTGCCAGCAAGCAGGTGAGATAGAGATGAAACGCATCATTCATCCCCTTGGTCTTGCTTGCCCATGGACCCCCATCAGAGGCTGGATGGGAAGACAGTTGCCGGCCTGGTGCATTTCTCCGACTTGCAAGCTGACATTAGTCGTCTACTCCCAGCTTCAATTGTGGCTGACACAGAGTTTTACTAATGCAAAGTGATCTGCCAAACCATTTTGGCCGTGTCTTGCTGGAAGCCGGAGAGAAGACAAAGAACGCTAAAAAAATTACAAGCAAAGCAGAATGCCCTGCCTGTCTCCCTGAGGTGACACCAGCTATTTTCCCATGGAAATAAAGAGAGAAAAGGAATAATTAAGAGGGGGGAAGGGTGGAGAGAAGCAGAGAAACCCATCTGTAAAAACAGGAAGGTTTTCCAAGACTTCAGTAGCGAAAGAACAATTATTACATTCTTCCGAGGGGATTCAAAATTCCTGAAAATTGAAAGAACGCAAAAGTGAATCAATGCTGTTGTTTTTGTTGTTTAACCAGTCTTCCCAATTGTTACGTGAGCCTCAAAATAAGTTTTAAGAACGCCACTCTGTTCTCTGATGTGAAGGGGCCTCCGTGGGGCTTCTCCCCTAATCCGGGTAAGTAAAGAGTGGATTAAGCCAGTAATTTTCAGTAGCTAAAAAAGAACTACAAAGGCGCAAGTGCTACCAATTATATCTCAACACAAACCAGTGCCTCCTTAAGTCTGGACGCAGAGAAGGCAAACAATTTCATTGTCAAGCAGGGTGTTCTGGGGCGAGGAATGGCCTGGCAACATGCTGTGTGCATTAAAGGGGAGCTATCTTGCATGTGCAATTACTCAACACATCTTTAAAACTGTAAACACTTGTTCACATGTGGAGAAGTTTAGAAACTGCGAGGGCTTGGAAAACCCACCTGGCAGGCGGGCTCCCTCCTTTTCTTCCCAGTTGAGTAACCCGGCTCGGGCGCCCGCTATTCCTCTCAGAGCCAAACACAAGTCATCGGAGAAATCATTAAGGATGGGGGGCAGGGTTGGGGCAGAAGTTCACACGCGTGCTATTTTTATCCCGCGGCTCCCTCTTCCCCTCTCTGGATTGATCCTTTCCCATAAACCGTGCCTCCCTCTCCTCCCCACAACGCGCCCCCTCCCCATCTCCCTGGCTGCCCCGGGGAGCTGGGACCTCGCCGAGATGCCATCTGGCCTGGACTGGCTGCTCTCTCCACCTCTGAGTGGCTCGGAGGGGACTGACGTTTCCAAATAAACCCAGCGGAGAAGGATGTCTGCCCAGCTCTGGTTTTGGAAACTGCAGACGGTGTGACCCCAAAGACTACCCGCCATGCATGGAAAAATAATCTCCCCCAACATGCTCAACCAAAGAAGGTGTAGAACCCAAGGACCCCAGCTTATAAAGATGGGAATCGAATGGAAATAAAGCGAGGGTGGTTCTCTGCTGTTGGCCACCCCCTGGCCTGGCTCACTTGACAACCACACTCCTGTATATGTCAGGGATGAATCACACGTCAGATTGGAAAAGATCCATGAGATCACCCTGCTCAGCTGGCTGCCCAACCAAAGGGCATGGCTGTTCCTTCTTTCCGGGTCTGATGTTCCATCCCCCGCAAAGAGCTGCTCCTTTTGTATTGAATTTGTCCTTGTGAGACCACCGGGGAGGGAGCAAAGCCCAGTCTCTGGCCTCTCAGATCCCCCCACATTCTAGGCTCTGCTCTGGAAGATCCAGCACTTCTAAATTCAGAGGAAAATACAACCAGCAGTGGAAAGATGGCAATAAATTCATGAGAAATTAAAATTTCACTCGAAATGGAAATTTTGCCATCACCAAAATCTGCCAGATTTTGGATCGGGGAGCTGGTAAAGAGGTTTCCAAAATGAAATGATGTCTACAAGTTGTTTGTTTTAAAAGACGTAATATATAGAGTAAAAATGAAATAATCATCCCACCCGAATAAGAGTTATTTCTTTCCCAGCAGACCTTTTCCAGGCTCTATAATTTTACTGTTAATGGGCAGAGTGAACGTAATCAGCTAGGTAATGGGCACCCCTAGCACTGAAGTCATTTAATTAGCACCAGTAAATGAGAGTTACCCAGGTGCTGGAGTGCAATTAGCTGTGCCCAAAACATCTCCCACATCAGCCAGTAATTAGAGCTGAGGATGGGAAGCTGAGCACCCTGGAAGAAGAATATGACACAGCCGAGGACTGGTCCATGCCAGAGGTCCAGCTCTGCAACTGGCTGAGCAATGCCAGTGCCCCACATCCTTGAGGAAAGGCAAAGAACTGAGTTAAAGAATCACATAATAAATGATCACAATATAGTGTTTTCTGAGTGCTAATAGAAGTCATCTGGGCTCTGAAGCCATTATCATCTAGGTTTGAATCCTAACCAGAGGCTTTCAGTAAGTGACTAAGGTCTTTTTGTCTCAGTTTACTCATCTGCAAAGTGGGTATAATAATAAAATCTACCTGCAGGTTAAATGAGTTAATATATGTAAAGTGCTTAAAAGAGTGACTGGGAAGGGACATGGTAAGCTTTTCATAATGTTGCTGCTGCTGCTGCTAAGTCGCTTCAGTCGTGTCCGACTCTGTGCGACCCCATAGATGGCAGCCCACCAGGCTCCCCCGTCCCTGGGATTCTCCAGGCAAGAACACTGGAGTGGGTTGCCATGTCCTTCTCCAATGCATGAAGTGAAAAGTGAAAGTGAAGTCGCTCAGTCATGTCCGACTAGTAGCGACCCCATGGACTGCAGCCTACCAGGCTCCTCCATCTTGCCTGGGATTCTCCAGGCAAGAGTACTGGAATGGGGTGCCATTGCCTTCTCCTTCATAATGCTGTTATTCTTAATATATTAGTTTTATTATTAATCTTGTTATCATTATATATTAATCTCATTGTCTTTTGACACAGCCAGTGCATCATGGTAACCCTTGGTCATCCCGCCATGGTGGTGGAATAAGCAGAGTAATAGTTTTAAGACACATATGTGGACTGTAGAAAAATGATACAGATGAACCTATTTGTAAAGCAGGAATAGAGACACAGACATAGTATGGACACCAAGTGGAGGAAAAAAGGGGTTTGATGAGTTGGGAGATTGGGAATGACATACATACATTACTATGTATAAAATAGATAACTAATGAGAACCTACTCAGGGAACTCTACTCAATGCTTTATGGTTACCTAAATGGGAAGGAAATCCAAACAAAAGGGGATACATATACACTTACGGTTGAATCACTTTGCTCTACTGAAGAAAATAACACAACGTTGTAAAGCAACTATACTCCAATAAAAACTTAAAAACTAAACAAAACATTAGTAAAGTAAGTCATATTGCTTATATGTAAAAAATAATAATAGGTTCTAATTAATGCCTACCATGTGTCAGATTTTCACCTAGATTCTCTACCAGAGTTGGGGCCCACAGATAAACTCCAGCCTGCCACCTGTTTTTGTAAATGAGATTTTGTTGGAACTCAGCCATGCTCATTTGTTTACATAATGTCTGTGGTTGCTTTGCTGCTGCTAAGTCACTTCAGTCGTGTCCGACTCTGTGCGACCCCATACATAGCAGCCCACCAGGCTCCGCTGTGCCTGGGATTCTCCAGGCAAGAACACTGGAGTGGGTTGCCATTTCCTTCTCCAATTCATGAAAGTGAAAAGTGAAAGTGAGGTCATTCAGTCGTGTCCAACTCTTTGCGATGCCATGGACTGGAGCCTACCAGGCTCCTCTGTCCGTGGGATTTTCCAGGCAAGAGTACTGGAGTGGGATGCCATCGCCTTCTCCGTGGTTGCTTTGGGCCTTGACAATAGGCTTGAGTAGTCCCTAGAGACCATATAGACTGCGAACCTAAATATTCCTATCTCGCCCTTTCAGCCTACCAGTTCAGTCGTTCAGTCGTGTCCAAACTCTTTGTGATCCCATAGATTGCAGCAGGCCAGGCTTCCCTGTCCATCACCAACTCCAGAGCTTGCTCAAATTCATGTCCACTGGCTCGGTGATGCCATCCAACCATCTTATCCTCTCTCTCCCCATTCTCCTCCTGCCCCCAATCCCTCCCAGCATCAGGGTCTTTTCCAATGAGTCAGTTCTTTGCATCAGGTGGCCAAAGTATTGGAGTTTCAGCTTCAGCATCAGTCCTTCCAATGAATATTCAGGATTGATTTCCTTTAGGATTGACTGGTTAGATCTCCTTGCTGTCCAAGGGACTCTCAAGAGTCTTCTCCAACACCACAATTCAAAAGCATCAATTCTTCAGCGCTCAGCTTTCTTTACAGTCCAACTCTCACATCCATACATAACTACTGGAAAAACCATAGCTTTAACTAGATGGACCTTTGTTGACAAAGTAATGTCTCTGCTTTTTAATAAGCTGTCTAGGTTGGTCATAGCTTTTCTTCCAAGGAGTAAATGTCTTTTAATTTCCTGGCTGAAATCACCATCTGCAGTGATCTGGGAGCCTTTAGTTAGCCTAAATTCACCCTCATAATAACCTATGAGGTAGGTTTTCTTTGTTTCCTCTTTTCAGATAAAGAGACCAGGACTCAAAGTAGGTAAGGGATGTGCCTAAAATCTCTCCTCCAGGGGCTGGACCTCATTTGACTCTAACACCTGCCCCTTCTGGCCATGCACTGCTAGATCCAGGAGCCCAGAGTGTGTTCTCAGCTCTGGGTCCAACACTGTCCACCGAGGTGGTAGGGATGTGAGCTGGAAAGAGGCAGGCAGGTGGCTGCTGGTCAAGGTGCTCTCTGTCCCCTGGAACAATCGATCATTTGCAAAGTGAAGTGCTTCGGGGCAGGGACCATCTGAGTCAAGCATCCTCCCCTGCTACATGCCGGTAGCTTATTCACAGTCCCTGCCCGGGCTCCATTATTGAGGCATGAGGGTGGCAGAGCAGGTGCTCGGCTGGGGACAGTTTCAGGGAATTGGCATTGAGTTACTCCTTAGATACCGGTAGGTAACACTCGCTTACCAAATGATGTGGTAATTACCCAGAGATCTGTCAAATTTCTGATGTGTTCAGAAAGCACAGGTTATTGCTACCACATGTGGTGGGTGTGAAGAAGCGTTTTCCTTGTTGGAAAAGTGCTCTGGATTTCAAAGTCCTGGAAGAAAAAAAGGTTCATCTCAGCTCCCTTTAGATGGATGCTCATGTCAGAAACGCCAGCCACCGCACATGGCAGGTGAGTGGGAGGGCTTCCAGGGCGGGGCTTGGAAGGTAGGACATGGCCTGGGTTGTCTATGTGCGCTTGAGCAAGCCACAGCCCCTTTCTTCAATGACAGAATGATCCTAACTGTTGACTACAAGGTAGTGGCAAAGAACCCGCCTGCCAGTGCAGGAGACCCAAGAGAGGTGGGTTCGATCCCTGAGTCAGGAAGATGGCCTGGAGGAGGAAACGGCAACCCATTCCAGTATTCTTGCAGGGAGAATGCTATGGACAGTGGAGCCTGACAGGCTATGGTCCACAGGGTCGCACAGAATCGGACACGACTGAAGCAACTTAGCACGCATGTTGACTAAAAGGATGAACAATGTGAGAGCTGTGGGTTAAGTTTATTTGGGGCAAAACGAGGACTGAAGCCCTGGAGACAGCACCTTAGATATCTCTGGGGAACTGTTCCGAAGAGGTAGTGGGGACAGGTCGATACATAAGATTTTGGTGAAGGGGGAGTTCAATGCAAGCAAGTACTTACTTTACAAAAGGTTTTCTATTAGTCGCAAGGAGCCGATGTCACTATGAAGGAATTTATTGCTTTTCTAGATATGAGGGGGCTTCCCTAGTAGCTCAGTTGGTAAAGAATTCTCCTGCAATGCAGAAGATCCCGATTTGATTCCTGGGATGGGAAGAGCCAGTGGAGAAGGGATGAACTACCCACTCCAGTATTCTTGGGCTTCCCTGGTGGCTCAGCTGGTAAAGAATCTGCCTCCAATGCAGGAGACCTGGGTTCGATCCCTGAGTTGGCAAGATTCCCTGGAGAAGAGAAAGATTATCCACTCCAGTATTCAAGCCTGGAGAAGTCCATGGACTGTATAGTCCTTGGGGTCGCAAAGACTCGGACATGACTGAGAAGCTTTCATTTTCACTATATATGAGGAGATGCAAGGATTGGGATCATGAAATGAGTTCCTGAAAATATCTAACTATCTAAAGACCTGTTTCACAAGTTTCCCTGGAGCACAGAGTGCCTCTCTCTCCACCCTGAACTGCCTTCAAGGTGTGTCGAAGGTCAACAGTTGCAGCAACACAGGATTCAGTCTCCGCAGGGGCAGATGGCAAATGCTCTTGTTGTTGTTCAGTGACTGGCAAATGCTCTTGGCAAGGGCCGATTTGTAGTTGACAATACGAATCTGCAGTTCCCATGCTGTAAAATCAGCTTCCATTTGCTGCAAGGGAGGCTGTCCTAGGCATCCTAGAGTTTAATGAGAGCGTGGCTGTTGAAATGATATCATGCAGATTCATACCCTTGTCTGCTGTGTGACCTTGGGTAAGTTAGTTAGCTACCCTGTGCTTCTTTTTCCTCACTTGTAAAATGGTGAGCATGGAGGTACCACCTCTGCGATTTTTATCCTACTTTGAATAAAGGGACAAGCCCAGTATCCGGTCCATGATGAACACCACGCATGCCATACAGGTACACACCTTATTTTTTACCATTACAACCAAATTTTCCCAGTCAGGATAAGCTCTGAGATCCTTTTATGAGGAAGTCAATTGCCAGCCTGACTAGTCAGGACCCTGATTTTGCTGTGGAATCTTTCTTCCACTTTCTGATCTCAACTTCCGTATCTGAATTGTGAAGTTGGGTTGAAAAGTCTGGGGCCTCTGGGGGAAAGGGTGGGAGATTTGTGTGTCTTCGTTTGTCCCTCCCCTCCTACTTTGTCTCTGCCACTTCTGGGTCCTGCCACTTGGTCTCGGGGCTTCCTGTCGGGTCAGTTTGTGGAGCTGACCTTTGAGCCCTCAAAGGTGGTAGAAGCCAGAAGCACTCAGTGTAGGCACTGGGTTTGGGTTCCGTCGTGCTTTTCTCACCGCCTGGAACATCCCTGCCTCCCCTGTCCTGCTCCGTTTACTCCTTCCGTCCACAGAGGCTGATTGAGCATCTCCTATGCGCCATGGTCTGCTCTAGTGAATAGCGATCCCTTCACTGGCACCGTGTTCTATTGGAGAGTGTGAAGGAGATATATAAAAATCTAGGTAAAGAGATATTCTAATACAGAGGTGCCCAACCCCCAGGCCACAGATAGGTACCCGTGTGCAACTTGTTAGGAACCGGGATGCACAGCAGGAGGTGAGCAGCCGGCAGGGGAGCAGCGAGGTTTCATCTGCTGGTCCCATCACTCCCCACGGATTACTGCCTGAATCACCTCCCCCCACCATCTTTGGAAAAACTGCTTTCCATGAAACCAGTGTCTTGTGCCTAAAAGCTTGGGGATTGCTGCTGTAATACATGATGGTAAGTGATGAAAAGAATAATTAAACACCAGCAGAGGTATTGATGAGGCTTGCTCCTCATTTCAGTTACTTGGAGAGGACCTCCTCGATCAACAGAGACCAGATGGAAGTGAGGACAGGAAGCCAGTAAATATCAGGAGAAAGAGAATTCTAGGAAAAGGCATGAACAAAGGCGATGAGGTGGGAGCACACTTGGCGGTTAGAGAGATATTAAGGGGCCAGAGAGGTGTGGGGGGCGGGGAGAGAAGCAGGGAGCTCGTGGGGAGCCAGGTCCGGCAGGGCCTTTGAGTCCATGAGGACTCGGGCCCTGTGCTTTGAGCCTCTGGAGGCTCTTGGGGCAAACCTCTGAAATCCAACTCAAGTTCAAAACCCAGTTCTGGCCCTCACTAGCTACTTGACCTTGGCTACTTCACCTGTTTTGTACCTCGGTTTTCTAATCTGTTAAATGGGGCTGGAAGCCCAGTCAGTAAAGTGATAATACTTGTTTTGAAAATACTAATTTACTCTAATGCAATTTATCATGTGCCAGGGAACAATCTGAGCATATTTGAGCAATTTCATGCCTGGTTATCCATGATTTCAACTGCAAAACACACAAAGTGAACAGAAAACTGCACCCAGTTGAGTTCCGTCCAGATACACAAACGCACACACCTCCAGCCTCTCCCAGCTGCCCCGGGGCACTGCCCGTGTGGGGGCCACACCCTCTCCGGGTGTGTCTTCCCTGTTTCAGAAAGCCCTCCTCTTACCGCGTCACAGTAACTCAGAAGCTGACCGTGTCTGACTCTTCCGACATCCATGTCAACAAGTACCCTTTGTCTTTTCCAAGGTAAAGGGTCATATCTAGAGCACTTGTTATGTATTTTGCACAGCACATTGATTTTTAGGAATGCATATGCCACAATACAGCGGAACTAACTGTAGTACTCACCTCCTGGAAGTACCGTGAATATTGAAAGTAGTTGGGCTTCCCAGGTGGCGCTAGTGGTAAAGAACCTGGCTGCCAATGCAGGAGATGTAAGAGATGTGGGTTCGATCCCTGGGCCAGGAAGATTCCCTGGTGGAGGGCATGGAAACCCACTCCAGTATTCCTGCCTGGAGAATCCCACGGATAGAGGAACCTGGTGGGCTACAGTCCATAGCGTTACAAAGAGTCGTACACAGCTAAATTGACTTAGCACGCACGCAGACACCTTGAAAGTAGTTAGTACTTACAAAGCAATTACATGCCTAGCCAGCACATACTTAGGGCTATAAGGACTTGCCATGCTTATCGTTGTTGCTGTTGTTATTATTACTGTAAATGCCATGCCCCAAATGGCCTCTCTGGCAGCTGGGTTGATAACAGGCTGTAAGGGAACAAGAATGGAAACCCAGAGACCACTTAAAAGAATGCTGCAAAACCCCAGAGGGTTGTAACAGGAAAGTGGGGAGATGTGCTTGGGTTCTATTGTGAAGGTTTATCCCACCAAATTTACTGATGGACTAGGTATGGGTGAGGGATGGGAGAGAAAGGATGACTCCAAAGATGTTGGCCTGAGCCAGAGAAGCATGGCAGTGCTCTCCCCTTCAGTGGGGGAAGATTGTGGAAAGAGCACTGTTTTGGACCTATTCACTGGGAGGCCTGTTAGCTTCCCAAGGGAAGGTGCCGCGGGGCAGCCCTTTCCTCTACTCCTTTCTTTGCTGACCCTGGATGAAGGGAGATGTCTTGCCTCAGGTTCCCCATCACCCCGGGGTTTCTTTCCTCCCAGCAGTCCTCAATTTTTTGGTACATATTTACTAGCTAGACTGTAAACATCATGAAGATGGAACCAGGTCTTATTCGCTCCCTTGATTCATAGAGCAATAGAAAAAATAGTTCCCGAAATAAACGAATGGGTGAGTAGCATGGAGGCATCACAGCTCTTTACAGAGCAGCTTCCCCATCACTCCCAGGAATGGCTCTGTTCTGCCAATGGACTGGACCACCAACCCATCAAGGAGTCAGACCAGGAGGTAGACAGGAACCTTGCTAGATCCAGGCTCCTCATTGGAGATGCTACTGGCATTTTGGATGAAATTACTTTTCTTACAGGACACTTGGCATCCCAGAGCCCAGACAGTCATGCCTAATTCACTCCCTGGGCACTGTGAGAACAAAACTCCCCTGATAGAGAACCACAGTTGCAATATCTTATTAAAGTAGCCACCATCATTTCTATTGAATACATCCTGCAATCTGAAAAATATATACCACCAACGAAGCACAGAGTTTTTACTAATAAAAATGCAAATGTTATACCAGTCCTCTGGCTTTTACTAATACAAATATTTAGAAAGATAGCATAAAATTTTAGTGATAATGTGACCAACTGTCCAGATTTGCCCCTGATTTTCCCAGTATCAGTATCCCTCAAACCCAGGCAAACCTGGATGGTTGGTCAGCCTGGAACCACCCTGGACCTCACAAGGTTCATGCATTTTTCCAAAAGTTGATCTCTGGTCCTAGTGTACAGACTCCCTTCCCGATTGGAAAGAGGATCGATCTCAGAGAGGCAAGTGACTCTGCCAAGGTCACCCTGTGACAGATTTCTATGAGGGCCAGTCCCCACTGGCAACACGAACATACAAACTAAAACGCACTTTCAGGAGAGCCCAGCCATCCTTCCATCCATCTCCTTAAGGAATGAATACACTGTCCATTCAGCTCGGGCTGCCTCCTGGCTGTTTCCAGGAGTCTCTAGAGCGGGGTAGATGGCAGGGACCACACAACGAGATGATACCCAGGCTCCTGCGACCTGTACCCCATGGCTTATTGGATCAGCAGTGAAGCTGTACCCAGAGATGACGAAATGACTCTGGGAAAATATGACATAAGCAAATTATATTTCAGGGGCTTTTGTTTCTTGCTAACTGCAAAGTAAACTCAGCTGCTTGTTAAATTGCACATTGAGATAGTTAAGAAAGCAGGAGGAAATTAGCAACGACAGCCATCTTATTTAAATTTTTAAAAGCAGATATACAGGCATATAAGCCCTGTTCCCAGGCTCTGAGCATATCTGTGTGTCAGGCTACCTTTACCTTGGTTATTAAAATGCAGAGGGGAGCGCCTGGACACGGCCCCCTTAGAGGCTATCTCACAGTTGGCTGTACTCCGCAGAACAAGAAGGGCCTTTCATGCAGGGGTGTGGGTGCAGCAGGGCTTGGCCAACTCGGTGTTCCAAAGTGGGCCTTCATATCAGAGCCACTCAGGTGGAAAGGGCGCAGCTGGCCTGTCCCTCCTCTGCTGCTGCCTAAGGTCACAGATGAATAGAGCCCGATTGAGGAGTCGAGCTGGCCTCACAGGCGGCTCAGTGATGTGCAGAGGAGGGTGTCCTGTTCAGAGATAAGGCTGGAGTCGCGGAGGCTGTGGGCTTCCTGGGGCGGTCGGTTGATAGCGGCAGAGACAACGCAGCATTGTCGAGAATGGCCAGCTCGCTCTCGGGCAAAATGAAGCCGGGACGACAGCATGGCTCACGTGAGTGCTGATGGGGATGATGCCTGAGACTCCTTCCAGGAGGCTTAGCTTCCAAGAAGTCTTAGTTTTAAACGACACCCACACCCACACTTGTCTTGTGTCTTCCAATCATTTTCCATCCTATGCAACTCAAAAAATATAAACCGCTGTTTGTTTAGTGCCTGGGCCAAGCACAGTGGTTAAGAGCACAGGCTCTGGAAGCAGATGCCAGCTCCTGGATGTAGTAGATGCTTAACTAATAGATGTTCAGTCATTTAGTCTTGTCCAACTCTTTATGATCCCATGGACTGTAGTCCACCAGGCTCCTTTGTCCAAGGGACTTTCCAGGCAAGAATACTGGAGTAGGTTGCCGTTTCCTTCTCCAAGGGGTCTTCTTGATCCAGGGATTAAACCTGCATCTCTTGCATTGGCAGGAAGATTCTTTGCCACTGAACCACCAGGAAAACACTCAACTATCAATAGCTATTCCTTATTATTTTGGCTAAACTCTGATGGTAGCAGCATCTGGTAGCAAATGCCCCTCTAAAAGAAACAAGCAAATTAGTGCAGTCCTGGAGTAAGGGTCAACGCAGATGACTGCAGAATCTTTGCCCACAATGCTGATATCCTTGCAGGAGGGAGCATCACACAGAGAGTTCTTGGCCCCTGATCATCTCAGTCATGGGGCTAGCAGCTTCCAGCCAGGAATGCCGGGAAATGAGGGCTTCCTCTGTATCCAGTAAGAGGGAACTCTGGGGAAAGGCAGAGCACCACTCTCTGCCACAGGAGTTTCATCTGCACTGGATCCTGCCTCTGAGCACTGACTCAGGGCCCTTTTGATCTGTTCTTCATCTAATGATGCCTACCCACAAGACTGGCAGCATGTCATAGACATAGAACATGATCGATAAATGTTTCTTATTAATAAATTTAGATTAGTTGGGGAAATTATATTCATTTAAATACCTAGGTTAAAATTCTGTAATTAGAAAAATGTAATTAAGCAAAATATTCTTGAACCTATAGAATAAAATTTATACCAACCGGACAGTTGGATACGATGGCACTATTCAACAGAAGCCATCCATCAACAATTGAATGTCAGTGTAATTGACTTCTTTTCTACTCTGTTTTCACACATGACCCTTCTCCTTCTCCTCTGCCTCCAGGAAATTAGTTCTTTTCCCTTTGTGAAGTCAGAAAAATATGAGAAATGATTTGCAAATTTTTCCAATTGTAATTAACATACTTTTCTATTAGAAGAAGACTCAAATTAGGCAATATATTATGGAGGAAATCTCTTAATAAGCCCACGAGGTTTAGAGTAGATAATTAAGAATTGAAGAATTACTTATAAAAATTTCCATAGGGATTAACTGTACCAGAAAATGCAGTAGATAAAAGTCAGGAGTGAGAATTTCTTGATTAATTATGAAGAAACTTTTTTTTTTAATCCCAAAAAATGACAGAGGACAGTGGAAGGGAAAACCACAAAGAAACTGAGAAGAACCCACAGACATGAGGGAACAACTCTGAGAGTAGTTTTCCACCAGCCAGGGAAATGTTCGAGAAGGCCAATGACCAGTAGCATCCAGTGACTTACCATCCAGGGTAAGGATGGAAGAGAATTTGGCATCTAGAAGCCTAAAGCTGTCCTTCCTCATAGCATTCTCAGTGACATGACGGGGGCAAAAGGTAAGTTACAGCATGGGGAGGGAAGAAATCTTAGGAGACAACAAACAGAGAATCACAGAGTTATTATTAGTCAGATCTGGAAACTTCTCTATCAAGACCAGAGAGAGCTTGGCTTAGAAAGAAGAGGCAAGGCAGAGGATTTGATTCAGGCTAGATTGGAGACTGGTGTTTGGGGTGGGGGGATCAAAGATGCTTCATAAAAGTCAGTAATGGTGAGTCCATGCCAGGTAAGAAAGGGTGCTGCTACACAGAGAGGGTGGTGGGACTGTACAGAGTGAGGCTTGCAAAGATCAAGAGGCAGGTTTGTTGGAAGCCAAGGACAGAGGGGAGCCCAATAGGAGCTTGTGAGCCGAGAGTAAACTGTTCAAACTTATATTTACAGAAGCAAAGAAGACATGGAGCTGCCTCTTCCCAGAGGTGTGAAGTCTAAAGACAGTGTTCAAGGACGCGAGAGCCTTCAGTGTTAGAGGGATTATCCTCAGGGACATTCAACCTGACTAGACTGTCTACACCCCTAATTTGGGAAGGATGTGAACCAGACATCAAAGACATAGGAAATTATGTACATCTTCAGGTACCAAGAGAGTACCCCACAGGCAGTGGCTTCATGAATCTCAGTGAAGTTGAATCAGAAAATTTGTAGAGTTGTTCCAGGCACAATGCCCAGGTTCGGTAAACGGCTTTACCAGTCAATAGGCCACAGATCGAAAGGCTTGGCACTAACTATGGCTTCTCTCTTGTACCCTAAATACGTCAGCTGTATCTTCAAAATAAATCCTGAGTCTCACTGCTACCCTTAGTCTATGCTACTGTCCCCTCTCCCCTGAAATCTATAAAGGAGCATTTGAACTTGTCCCTGAATTTCCAACATTTTCTCTTTGTCTGTTCTTGATTCCGCAGGCAGATGTTTCTTGTGAAATGCAAATCAGATCATACCACACAGTTCAGTTCAGTTCAGTTCAGTTGCACAGTCGTGTCTGACTCTTTTCAACCCCATGAATTGCAGCACGCCAGGCCTCCCTGTCCATCACCAACTCCCAGAGTTCACTCAGATTCACGTCCATTGAGTCAGTGATGCCATCCAGCCATCTCATCCTCTGTCGTCCCCTTCTCCTCCTGCCCCCAATCCCTCCCAGTATCAGAGTCTTTTCCAATGAGTCAACTCTTTGCATGAGGTGGCCAGAGTACTAGAGTTTCAGCTTTAGCATCATTCCTTGCAAAGAAATCCCAGGGCTGATCTCCTTCAGAATGGACTGGTTGGATCTCCTTGCAGTCCAAGGGACTCTCAAGAGTTTTCTCCAACATCACAGTTCAAAAGCATCAATTCTTCGGTGCTCAGCCTTCTTCACAGTCCAACTCTCACATCCATACATGACCACAGGAAAAACCATAGCCTTGACTAGATGGACCTTAGTCGGCAAAGTAATGTCTCTGCTTTTGAATATGCTATCTAGGTTGGTCATAATCAGAATGTCTAAAATAATCTGTTTAAATTTATCACAGAATATCTAAGCATACAGAGGGTTTAATAATTATCGTAACACCATCAAAATCCTATGATAGTAACTCAAACTTCTATAATTCCTTTTTTTTTTTTTTGGTTCCATTTCTAGCAATAGAGATTTGGGCAGATCTTTTTCTTCTTGGCTCATTTTTGTTAACTGTTCTCCTTCAGGATATTTTTTCTTAGACACAAAAACGTCCTCTAACATGAAGCCGGACAGAGACTCTAACCAGGCATTTCCCTAAATTCATGGTGAACCTCTTTCTATAGACGTCTCATCGCCCAAAGAGCTGTGTTTGGAGACGGCAGTCGCTTTTCTTTTTCTTCTTGGCTCATTTTTGTTAACTGTTCTCCTTCAGGATATTTTTTCTTAGACACAAAAACGTCCTCTAACATGAAGCCGGACAGAGACTCTAACCAGGCATTTCCCTAAATTCATGGTGAACCTCTTTCTATAGACGTCTCATCGCCCAAAGAGCTGTGTTTGGAGACGGCAGTCGCTTGTATTGTTCATGCACTGGCTTACCTTGTCATCAGGAAGTTTCCCTCTGGTAAGTAACACAAACCTGATAATGAGTTTCACTTCTATTAATGAGTGTACAAAGCTAAATTTATTTTAACACCTGCCAAAGAAATTCGCTATTAATGATAAAGCTGTGAAGGAAAATGAACTTACCAAATCGGATCCATTCTGTTTATTACATAGGCTAAAAGCAGTGGTGCGTTGGAGCCGGTTTGCGCCAGCCAAGATAGAAGGCATGGCTCACATTTCCTTCCGTTTTGGTATTTGCGTTCTAGAATTGGCGTGCTGAGAACATTCGTATGATGGAAATCATCAAACGCTCAACATATTAGGTTTTTCTTCTTCCCTTTCTACCAAACTGGTTGCTTAAACACTTACCAGCACAGCACTATTAGCAACAACAGATTTTTATAATGAGGAAAAATACATGAAGGCTGGGCTCGTTCTTGGCTTCTTTTTTTTATTATAATTTTATTCATTTGTTTATCTTTGGTTGCGCTGGACCTTTGGCCGTGCTGTCTTTGCTGCTGCACATGGGCTTTCTCTAGTTGGGACGCGCTCCAGCTTGAACATCAGGAAGTTCACGGTTCACGTATTGCTGAAGCCTGGCTTGGAGAATTTTGAGCATTACTTTACTAGCATGTCAGATGAGTGCAATTGTGTGGTAGTTTGAGCATTCTTTGCCATTGCCTTTCTTTGGGATTGGAATGAAAACTGCCCTTTTCCAGTCCTGTGGCCACTGCTGAGTTTTCCAAATTTGCTGGCATATTGAGTGCAGCACTTTCACACCTTCATCTTTCAGGATTTGAAATAGCTCAAATGGAATTACATCACCTCCACTAGCTTTGTTCATAGTGATGCTTTCTAAGGCCCACTTGACTTCACATTCCAGGATGTCTGGCTCTAGGTGAGTGATCACACCATCATGATTATCTTGGTCATGAAGATCTTTTTTGTACAGTTCTCCTGTGTATTCTTGCCACCTCTTCTTAATATCTTCTGCTACTGTTAAGTCCATACAATTTCTGTCCTTTATTGAGCACATCTTTGCATGAAATGTTCCCTTGGTATCGCTAATTTTCTTGAAGAGATCTCTAGTCTTTCCCATTCTGTTGTTTCCCTCTATTTCTTTGCATTGATCGCTGAGGAAGGCTTTCTTATCTCTTCTTGTTATTCTTTGGAACTCTGCATTCAGATGCTTATATCTTTCCTTTTCTCCTTTGCTTTTCGCCTCTCTTCTTTTCACAGCTATTTGTAAGGCCTTCTCAGACAGCCATGTTGCTTTTTCGCATTTCTTTTCCATGGGGATGGTCTTGATCCCTGTCTCCTGTACAATGTCACGAACTTCCGTCCATAGTTCATCAGGCACTCTAACAGATCTAGTCCCTTACATCTATTTCTCACTTCCACTGTATAACCATAAGGGATTTGATTTAGGTCATACCTGAATGGTCTAGTAGTTTTCCCTACTTTCTTCAATTTAAGTCTGAATTTGGTAATAAGGAATTCATGATCTGAGCCACAGTCAGCTCCTGGTCTTATTTTTGTTGACTGTATAGAGCTTCTCCATCTTTGGCTGCAAAGAATATAATCAATCTGATTTTGGTGTTGACCATCTGGTGATGTCCATGTGTAGAGTCTTGTTGGAAGAGGGTGTTTTGCTATGACGAGTGCATTATCTTGACAAAACTCTATTAGTCTTTGCCCTGCTTCATTCCGTACCCCAAGGCCAAATTTGCCTGTTACTCCAGGTGTTTCTTGACTTCCTACTTTTGCATTCCAGTTCCCTATAATAAAAAGGACATCTTTTTTGGGTGTTAGTTCTAAAAGGTCTTGTAGGTCTTCATAGAACCGTTCAACTTCAGCTTCTTCAGCTTTACTGGTTGGGGCATAGACTTGGATTACTTTGATACTGAATGGTTTGCCTTGGAAATGAACAGAGATCATTCTGTCGTTTTTGAGATTGCATCCAAGTACTGCATTTCAGATTCTTTTGTTGACCATGATGGCTACTCCTTTCTCCTAAGGGATTCCTGCCTGTAGTAGTAGATATAATGGTCATCTAAGTTAAATTCACCCATTCCAGTCCATTTTAGTTCACTGATTCCTAGAATGTTGATGTTCACTCTTGCCATCTCCTGTTCGACCACTTCCAATTTACCTTGATTCATGGACCTAACATTCCGGGTTCCTATGCAATATTGCTCTTTCCTGCATCGGACCTTGCTTCTATTACTAGTCACATCCACAACTGGCCGTTGTTTTTGCTTTGGCTCCATCCCTTCATTCTTTCTGGAGTATTTCTCCACTGATCTCCAGCAGCATATTGGGCACCTACTGACCTGGGGATTTCCTCTTTCAGTGTCCTATCATTTTGCCTTTTCATACTGTACATGGGGTTCTCAGGGGAAGAATACTGAAGTGGTTTGCCATTCCCTTCTCCAGTGGACCACACTGTGTCAGACTTCTCCACCATGCCCGCCCATCTTGGGTGGCCTCACAGGGCATGGCTTAGTCTCATTGAGTTAGACAAGGCTGTGGTCCTAGTGTGATTAGATTGACTAGTTATCTGTGATTATGGTTTCAGTGTGTCTGCCCTCTGATGACCTCTTGCAACACCTACCATCTTACTTGGGTTTCTCTTACATTGGACATGGGGTATCTCTTCATGGCTGCTAATCTTTTCATTCTGGCAGCCATTCACAGATGGGCAGGGTCAGATTATCTCCCTGTGAGCTGAACAAAGGAAGTTATATATATTCATGTTGAGGTTTGACAGAAAACAACAAAATTCTGTAAAGCAGTAACCCTTCAATTAATAAATAAATAAATTTTTAAAAAATGTCAGGGAGGGGGCAGGGTTCCCTGAGGCAGGCCATTATGTATGATTATATTAACAACCACCTCACGCTAACGATAAGCTTGAAGAGCTGGGGGGATGTGAAAAACACAAGAGGTAGTCATCCGCCACATCCGCCCGCCGCCCCTTACTGTAAATGAGAAATTCGGGTGTGGCCTGATGGCTGCCTTTGCGCTTTCTCACATCCTGCTCGCTCCCACAACCAGCTCCTCAGCACTTACTACTTACCGTAGGGGATAACTGATAGCTGCTGGATAGCGGCATTGTTCTTCCTGGGCTCGGAAATGTACGTTTAGGAGGCTGGAATCCCGATGAAGACCGTGACATCCTTGTTTACCGCTATGGCAGGAAAAATTCCACTTCACAGTACCATCTTAATCGTATGTGCACGTGTTTTTCTAGAAGCTGTGATTGGCCTATAAGCAAATTTTATGTTCACTTTTAAAATTTATCATCAGAACCATCATCCATGTTACTACAGTCTTCATAATGAGTGTTTTATTGGTTGCAGAGTAAATGATTTCCCCAATGGGCATTTAGGTTGTTTCCAGTGTTTGGTTGTCCAAATCAAATTATGTTTTCTGCTAAGTGTTTTGTTGCTACTAAATTATTTCCTTAGAATAAATTCTCAAGAGATATATTATTGAATAAAGGGCTGTTTTTTTTTTTATAGCCCTACCCAGATGGTGCCACATTATTAGGCAAAAGGGCTCTATGAATCTAAGTGACACACATAAGTGCAGAGTCAGATATTTTCAAAGGAAACCACCCTGTTTCCCAGTCCTAGTAATTTGATGAATTAGAAACTTTGAAAGACTCTCCACATGAAAACAACCAAGATACTGAATAAAATGTAAAAGCCCTTTTCTTAAATGAATTACTGAACTGACAAGAAAATACAGAATCTGAGATCCTCAAAATGGATTAAAACCAACAACCCCAGAAAGTAACTAACAAAGCTCTTCTTTACCTTGAGTACTGCCCAACACAGAAGAGTATCACACTGATAATTTGTATCTTTCCTAAGCATGATATCATATAAAGAGACACATGATTCAATTTGATGCCTTATTGGTGACATTAAGATTGATCACTAGATTTAAGGCAGTATCTGTCAGATTTCCCCCATGTAAAGGAACCTCTCCCCATCCGTAATGAATAAGTTATCTCTAGGGTGTTTTACCTTAAAACTGTATAAATAACTCATTCTCTTTACTGAATAGTATCTTTCAGTTCAGTTCAGTTCCCAGTAGTAATACATCCGTTCATAACACTTGCCTGAAAGAAGGTGATTTTTTCCCCTATAATTTCAGTTCAGTTCAGTCGCTCAATTGTGTCTGGCTCTTTGCGACCCTATGAATTGCAGCATGCCAGGCCTCCCTGTCCATCACCAACTCCTGGAGTTCACCCAACTCACGTCCATCGAGTCAGTGATACCATCCAGCCATCTCATCCTCTGTCATCCCCTTCTCCTCCTGCCCCCAATCCCTCCCAGCATCAGAGTCTTTTCCAATGAGTCAACTTTTCACATAAGGTGGCCAAAGTACTGGAGTTTCAGCTTCAGCATCAGTCCTTCCAAAGAACCCCCAAGACAGATCTCCTTTAGAATGGACTGGTTGGATCTCCTTGCAGTCCAAGGGACTCTCAAAAGTCTTCTCCAATACCACAGTTCAAAAGCATCAATTCTTTGGCACTCAGCTTTTTCACAGACCAGCTCTCACATCCATACATGACCACTGGAAAAACCATAGCCTTGACTAGACAGATCTTTGTTGGCAAAATAATATCTCTGCTTTTTAATATGCTATCTAAGTTGGTCATAACTTTCCTTCCAAGGAGTAAGCATCTTTTAATTTCATGGCTGCAGTCACCATCTGCAGTGATGTTGGAGCCCAAAAAAAATAAAGTCTGACACTGTTTCTACTGTTTCCCCATCTATTGCCCATGAAGTGATGAGACCAGATGCCATGATCTTTGTTTTCTGAATGTTGAGCTTTAAGCCAACTTTTTCACTCTCTTTCACTTTCATCAAGAGGCTCTTTAGTTCTTCACTTTCTGCCATAAGGGTAGTGTTATTGATGTTTCTCCCAGCAATCTTGATTCCAGCTTGTGCTTCCTCCAGCCCAGCATTTCTCATGATACCCGCTGCATATAAGTTAAATAAGCAGAGTGACAATACACAGCCTTGACATACTCCTTTTCCTATTAGGAACCAGTCCGTTGTTCCATGTCCAGTTCTAACTGTTGCTTCCTGACCTGAATACAGGTTTCTCAAGAGGCAGGTCAGGTAGTCTGGTATTCCCATGTCTTTCAGAATTTTATTGAAGAGATCTCTAGTCTTTCCCATTCTGTTGTTTTCATCTATATCTTTGCATTGATCACTTTCTCTATTGCTGCTTTGCAAATAAATTCATTGGTACCATCTTTCTTGATTCCATATATGCATTAGTAAAAGATATTTATCTTTCTTTTTCTGACTTACCTCACTCTGTACAATAGGCCCTACATTCATCCACCTCAATGGAACTCACTCAATGTGTCCCTTTTTATGGTTGAGCAATATGCCATTGTGTGTATATACCACAGCTTCTTTATTCATCTGTCGATGGACATCTATGTTGCTTCCAGCGCTGCTGTAAATAGTGCTGCAATGAACCCTATGGTACGTGTGTCTTTTTCAATTTTGGTTTCCTCAGGGTATTTGCCTAGGAGTGGATTTCTCGGTCATATGGTGGTTTTATTCCTAGTTTTTTAAGGAATCTCCATACCATCTTCCACAGTGGCTGTGTCAATTTACATTCCCACCAATAGTGCAAAAGGGTTCCCTTTTCTCCACACCCTCTCCAGCATTTATTGCTTGTAGACTTTTTGATCATGGCCATTCTGACTGGTATGAGGTGATATCTCATTGTAGTTTTGATTTGCATAGAAATGCTAATTTTAGACTTAGCTATTCAGAGATAATCAGCCAAGGCTAGCTATGTCAGGTGGCAACTAAGAATTTGCTTCATCTTTAGAATAGGAATAAACAATTCTTGAAAGTGAAGTGAAAGTCACTCAGTCGTGTCTGGCTTTTTGCGACCCCATACAATCTATGGATAGGCTAGTGGATAGCCTATCCCTTCTCCAGTGGACCTTCTAGACCCAGGGATCAAACCAGGGTCTCCTCCACTGAAGGCGGATTCTCTACCAACTGAGCTATCAGGGAATTCCCTGATACAATTTTTAGCAAAGCCTTAATCCTAAACTTGAGTCTATCAGCCTGGGCAGGTGGGAAATTTCCGGTGTAGTGTCATGAAACCCTTTCCTTGAGAAATAGATTTTGGACTGAGTGAAGGAAAATAAATAGAAATACTGCCCATAAAGCAAATCAGCAAAACAAACAGTTCTGGTGTTACCACAGACTGGCTGTGACCTTGACCTAGATATTAAATCTCTTTGAACTTCAGGTTCATCATCTGTAAAGCCATATGGTATCATGTTGCAGCTTTGGGAAAACTTGATTTGTGTTTGTCTTGACATTCCTTGGCAGTTATTGCTGTAGGAAAGTATTAATAGCTTTATTTCATATAAACATTACTTCCAAGTGCTAATATAGAGGACTAAACATGTATCTGGTATTAAAGTAATCTGAGCCGGTTCTGTTAATGACTGTGTTTTGCATTACTGTGAACATGTGAAAATGTAATTAATTATAATGTCAAGAGTGTTCTACATGACTTCTTTAAAAAAAAAATTAATTATTTGACTGCACCCGGTCTTAATTGCAGCATGTAGTATCTAGTTACCTGACCAGGGATCAAACCCAGACCCTCTGCACTGGGAACATGAAGTCTTAGCCACTGGACCACCAGGTAACTCACCATAGCTTCTTAATTTCTATATTTCATCTCTTACTTTTCTTCAAGGGTTTCCTTTCAGTAAGCAACTTTCCATACTCTTAATGTATTCCTTACTGGTAGGAATCCAAAAGTATCAGATTGAATGGAAAATCATTCGACTTTTCTGGGCTGGGGAATCACAAACTGAAATGCCTCCTGTGTCATATACGATGGAGGTCTGGTGTATCTATGACAACAGAGAATTTCCTTATACGCTCTTCATTTGCTGCTATTTAAGTTGACAACTTCTCTTCCCAATAAAAATTCACTTCACTTACACTTGCTGCTTTTGGAGTACTGGTATTCACTTCACCATGTAATAGAAGTAACCTGTTGATGTCAAAATGCAACCATTGCTTTTGGCAAATTGAAGTTCATGTCATTTCTTAATACTCTAGAAAGGGGAAATAAGCTAAAGTACACAAGTCCGAGTCTAAAACTTTAGTACTTTTCCATGCAGATTTGTGCATGTGAGAGGGCATCTTGTATGCCGAGTGATTATTGTTTAGAGAGTTGGACCACTATTGTGTGTTGCTAATCATTGACTGTAGGTCCAAAAGAGTTTGTGAAAATGTTATGCCTTATATGACAGCAGAGTAGCAAAGATAAAATTATATTTTATAAACAAAAAATTATCTGTTAGACAAAGGAAATGCAAAAATATATATACTTTTGTTTCAATTTTCTGAATATGACTCATTTCTGATACTCCAGACAACTGCCGTTATTTGTTTTTTTTTTTTTTTTTAATGGGGATTATGGTCCACTCACATCTGAGAAAGTGTTTCATTTTCCCCAAGTCAGGCAAGACTTTCTTAATTAAGGAAAACATTCTACTTTTTAGAATCATAAAGATGCTCCCATGCCAATTACCTTTAGCCAGACTGACTGGAGGCATCTTTTTAGGAAATAAAGCTGAACTTCTTAAAAATGTATTGTTCATCTCTTCCTCTCTTCCTATCTTTCGGAAGCCGAGATGAAGCCTTGCCGGCTTCATGAAACTGCCCTCTGTATTCCTGTAACAGTCTCTAGAAAACGACCTCTGGGTTTTTGAATGCTGTTTTCTCTCCAAAATCAACATTGTTGAACAACAAAAGGAACTTCTAAGGCCATCAAAGGCCAAGGAGGCCAACACCCAGAGAGCAAGGAAATTCCATTTTGAAAGTCAACCCTAAATCTTCTTTCACAGTTTCTTTCCTGAACAATGCGTGCAAACTCCTCATTGTCAAGTGTATCATTTCATAACCACGGATGCTCTGCCCCACATAAGCACTAACTTTTCAACCTATAACACTGGCCATTTAGATGAAAGGAATGTGGTTGACTACCCTGACTCCTATGTTTTACATAGATGACTATTGTGTGTAGACAAGACACACAGAGGTAATGCCAGGATGGTTGGCTTAGGTGGGGTTTCCAGATCAGGACTCTTTTTTCTAGATGTCCAAAGATTGGTTTCCTTAAAAAAAAAAAAAAAAGGTTTCCAACTTTTGTGCTAGCCCTCCACTAATTAGTTGGATAAATTAGATTAATAATTAGTTGGATTAAGATATTTCAAAGATGGTTTCAGGGAATTACCTAGTGGTCCAGTGGTTAAGACTGCTCACTCTTACTGCCGAGGAAACGTGTTCAATTCCTGGTCAAGGAACTAAGATCCCCATAAGCCCAAAGTTGTGGCAAAAAAATAAAGTATTAAAGAGGGTTTGCAGATGCTATAAATCAGAGTCATTCTTTATTGAGCAATCTTCTTTATGCCTTTAAATATATATAAAAAAAAATTTTTAACTATGCATCTAATGCTGTGCTGTGCTGTGCTTAGTCCATACATTCGAGTCTCTTTGTGATCCCTTGAACTGTAGCCTGCCAGGCTCCTCTGTCCATGAGGATTCTCCAGGCAAGAATACTGGAGTGGGTTTCCATGCCCTCCTCTAGGGGATCTTCCCAACTCAGGGATCGAACCCAGGTCTCCCACATTGCAGGCAGATTCTTTACCATCTGAGCCACCAGAGAAGCCCAAGAATATTGGAATGGATAGCCTATCCTTTCTCCAGCGGAACTTCCCGACCCAGGAATTGAACCGGGGTCTCCTGCATTGCAGGCAGATTCTTTAAGAGCTGAGCTACCAGGGAAGCCCCATGCATCTAATATTTGAGCCTAATTATTTTCAGTGTGGAATTGTGCCCCTGGAGGGGTGCTCTCTGATCTCATGTGATCTGACTACCCAGAGGGCTCTCAGCATGGTGAGGCTTGTGGGTGAGGCTCAGCAACCCTCTCACTCAAGCACTCAGTTTGTTTTTAGGAGACAAACTGAGGCTGACAGCTTTTCCAAGATGCTTTTCTGTTTTTACAATCACAAAAAATTAAAGTGGAAAGAATAGTGCATGCACTTTTATTAGGATGCCAACTTTTCTAAAACTCATGAGTAGGACACATTAACAAATGTTTTACATGTTTCAAGTGACTTCATTTATTCATTCAATAAGTAACTGTTGATTGTTTCACCTTCACAATCTGATTTTGGTATTGACCATCTGGTGATGTCCATATGTAGAGTGGTCTCTTATGTTGTTGGAAGAGGGTGTTTGCTATGACCAGTGCATTCTCTTGGCAAAACTCTGTTAGCCTTTGCCTTGCTTCATTTTATACTCCAAGGCCAAACTTGCCTTATACTACAGGTATCTCCTGACTTCCTATATTTGCATTCTAATTCCCTATGATGAAAAGTACATCACTTTTTGGTGTTAGTTCTAGAAGGTCTTGCATGTCTTCATACAATTATTCAACCTCAGCTTCTTTGGCATTAGTGGTTGGGGGCATAGACTTCGATTACTGTGACATTGAATGGTTTGCCTTGGAATCAAACTGAGATCATTCTGTCATTTTTGAGATTGCACCCAATTACTCCATTTCGGACTCTTGTTGACTATGAGGGCTACTCCATTTCTCTTAAGGGATTCTTGCCCACAGTAGTAGATATAATGGACATCTGAATTAAATTAATTTGCCCATTCCCATCCGTTTTAGCTCCCTGATACCTACAATGTAGATATTCACTCTTGCCATGTCCTGCTTGACCATGTCCAATTTACCTTGATCCATGGGCCTAACACTCCAGTAACACTGCAATATTGTTCTTTATAGCGTTGGACTTCACTTTCACCACCAGACACATCCACAAATGAGTGTCATTTCCGTTTGGGCCCAGCCTCTTTATTCTTTCTGGAGCTATTTCTCTGCTGTTTCCAAGTAGCATATTGGATATCTACAGACCTGGGGAACTAATCTTCCTGTGTCATATCTTTTTGCCTTTTCATACTGTTTATGGGGTTCTCAAGGCAAGAATACTGGAGTGGTTTGTCATTCCCTTCTCCAGTGGACCACTTTTTGTCAGAACTCTCCACCATGACCCATCTGTCTTCACTGGCTCTGCACCACACATCTCATAGCTTCACTGAGTTATGTAAGCATCTTCACCATTACAGGGCTGTGAGCCATATGATCATACTGGGTGGCTTTCTGTGATTGTGGTTTTTGTTCTGGAGGCTGTGGGATTGTAGTTCTTGTTTCTTCTGTCTGCCCTCTGATGGATGAGGATAAGAGGCTTGTGCAAGCTTCCTGATGGGAGAGATTGGCTGTGGGGAAAACTGGGCCTTGGTCTGGTGGGAAGGGCTATGCTCAGTAAATCTTTAATCCAATGCTGATGGATGGGGCTGTGCTCCCTTCCTCTTAGTTGTTTGGTCTGAGGTAGGCCAGTCCTGGATTCTACAGGCTATAAATCTCTATTTATATTTAATCCCCACTTAAAGGTCTGGAACATTCTTGGATTCAGGGAATTAGTCCCAGTTCTAAGTACAGTAATTCCCCTCCATGAGAACTTTCAAAGATTCAAAGTGTATTCTCATGACCAATCACGTAAGTTAGTTCAAGTGTACGGTGTACACTGTCAAGTGTGTGCATCCTCTATAAGTGGTTGCACATTTGTGTCCTTTACTGTACAGTAATGTATCAAGTACAGTAGTACAGATTCTTTATTATTTCAAGCTCAGTAAGTCCAGAAGCAAGCATAAAAGCAGTGGTAACGTAGCTGGTACTACTGTACTTTTCAAAGTTAAAATAAGATTTAAAAGGTTTTCTTTATTTTTAGTGTTTATTTTTTATGTATTAGTTGTATGAAAAGTATTATAAACATGTTACAATACAGTACTATATAGGCAACTGTGTTAGTTGGGTACTTTGGCTAACTTTGTTGACTTTCAAATAAATTGGACTTAATGAACAGGCTCTCAGAATGGAACTTATTTGTATATAGGGGACTTACTATAGAGGAGAAAACATCGCAACAGAATTGGCCTTAGCACAGCAGCACTAATTTAGGCTAGCCATTTACCTAGTTCCTGTACTGTATCCCTGTGACCAAGTCCCTATTCTGGTAGGCAAAATGCTAAAGACGTCCTCCTCCATCCCAACAAATTCCCTTCTCCTCTTTGATTATCTAATCAAATATTTTGATTATCCAATCAAATCTAGGTACTGTTGGGAAGGGATTTTGCAGATGGAATTCAGTTATTAATGTATTGACCTTAAAATAGGGAGATGATTATCCTGGATAATATGAGTGAGCCCAGTGTAATCACATGAACCCTTTGTAGTAAAGTGGTGGCAGAAGAGTAAGGCAGAGAAATGCGGCAGAAGTTGTAGGCCAATAAGTGATGAAGCAGAAGGGGAAGTCGGAGAGATTTGAAGAGAGGAGGACAAATTGCCATTTTGGACAGTGAAAGTGAAAGAAAGTGAAATCGCTCAGTCGTGTCCGACTTTTTGCGACCCTGTGGACTGTAGCCTTCCAGGCTCCTCCGTCCATGGGATTCTCCAGGCAAGAATACTGAAGTGGGTTGCCATTTCCTTCTCCAGGGGATCTTCCTGACCCAGGGATCGAACCCAGGTCTCCCACATTGCAGGCAGACGCTTTAACCTCTGAGCCATCAGGGCAGTGAAGAGAGCCATAAACCAAGGAATGCAAATTGCCACTAGTAGCTGAAAACGACTCCTGACAGCCAGCAAGAAAATGGGGATCCCAGCCTGACAACCACAAGGAACTAGATTCTACCAACAAGTTGGATGATCTTGGAAGTATATTTTCCCCAGACTCCCCCAAGAAGAGCCCAACTGGCTGACTTCATGACTTTGGCGATGTGAAACCCAGAGCAGAGCATCCCATACTTGTGCCCTACAGAAACAATGAAATAATCAGCTGGGGTTGTTTTCACCCACTAGATTTGTAGTATTCTGTTAAAGCAGTGATAGAAAACTAACACGCCTATTATGTCCCAATACAGTTTATAGACCATCCTTTAAAAACCCAGGTCAAACCATGTCATTTCCAACCACAAGCACCTGCATCTCTTTGTGGAGGTTTCTCTCTGGCCTCAGGAATCCATTTGGAAGAGCAGGAGAATTAACCATGCCCTCCTTCCTGCTAGGATCAGCCTCTAGCCAATGATGACTGGAATTAATAGGTACATCCCCCAGCTCCCTTGCCCTTCCTTGAGAATACTCTGAGGTATCTCCCAGTACTCTAGTGGGGCTGAATCCTGGTTTCCACAGTGGTTACCTGCTGATTAGAACACCCTTTACTAGATTCCTTCCTTTGCTTGTCTCACTTTCTCACTCCCCTACTAGTACTTCCCGGGATCACCTTGCAAATAATTGACTTACACCTACACGCTTGTGGCTGGGTCTGCTTCAGAAGGAACTCAATCTAAGACACTGAGCTTACAGGACTGGTTGGAGGTACAGGAAGCCAAGGAAGTTGCTATAACATTTTTTTTAATGCAAAAACTAAAGTATATTTTCCTTCTGGGGTTTCAATCTGAGCAGGCATGGAATCAACACAAAGATGGGCTTTAGAATAACAAAGACATGGATTTGATTCCCTACTTGATCACACATCAGCTGAAAAAACATAGGCCAGTTACTTAACTTTTTGAGGTCTGTGTTTCATCCTCTGCAAATGGAATTAATAATATCTACTTTTCATTTTGTGAAATTTGCCTGAAGTAATGCAGGTAAAGTGCTTGGCACACACTAGGCACACATGTATGCCAATAGAACATGATATCATTATTAATCATTAGCTATAAACATCACAGCAAGGAAAAATGATGAACACTTGGATGTAGAGTTTCTTCCTATATTTATGTTAGATCATAATATATTACAGCTGGCAGGGACTGGGGTCAAACACCTTTAATTCTAGATGAGAGATCTGAGACTTAAATAGGACAAAAAGCTTGCTCCAAGTCACATTGTTGGTGTAAAACAGCAGATTTTTTTTTTTTTGATAGTACATACTCATGCTCAAAAATTACAATATACAAGGGAAACAGAGTAGATCTTTTTATTCCAAAAGTGACGAGGTCAGGTTTTTCTCCTGGTGTAGGGCTCTGAGAACAAAGCTAATAATAATCATTTAGGAAATTTCTGATTACAAAACAAGCAGCACAATGGCCAAGGAAAACAAGCAAAGTTTTCTAAAATCCAGGAGGATTTTCCCTTCTTTGTTAATGACAGATGCCAAACAGCCTGGCTACATTCAGGAAGGATTCCGTCAGTCTATCAGCCCATCTGCCCTTATTTCTTCTGCTTTGGGAACTCAATGGGCTTGGCTCATTTTGAAGATATTCCCGCTAGTTATTTCTTAGATTCCAAAACAGAAAATGGAGCTTCAAGATTGCTGGGAGAACTATAAACAACCTCAGATATGCAGATAATACCACTCTAATGGAAGAACAAGAAGAGGAACTTAAGAACTCTTGATGAGGGTGAAAGATGAGAATGAATAAGCTGGCTTAAAACTCAACATTCAAAACTAAGTTCATGGCATCCGGTCCCATAACTCCATGGAAAACAGAAAGGGAAACAGTGACCAATTTTATTTATTTGGGCTCCCAAATCCCTGTCGATGGTGACTGCAGCCATGAAATTAAAAGACGCTTGTTCCTTGGAAGGAAAGCTATGACAAACCTAGATAGTGTATGAGACATCACTTTGGAGACAAAGGTTCACATAGTTAAAGCTATGGTTTTTTCAGTAGTCATGTATGTCATAGTTGGACTATAACGAAGGCTAAGCACCAAGAACTGATGCTTTTGAATTGTGGTGCTGGAGAAGACTCTTGAGAGTTCTTTGGACTGCAAGAAGATCAAGCCAGTCAATCCTAAAGGAAATCAACCCTAAATTGGAAGGACTAATGCTGAAGTTGAAACTCTTATACTTTGGCCACCTGATGCGAAGAACTGACTTACTGGAAAAGACCCTGTTACTGGGAAAGATTGAGGGCAGGAGAAGGGGATGACAGAGGATGAGATGGTTGGATGGGATCACAGACTTAACAGACATGAGTTTGAGCAAACTCCAGGAGATCGTGAAGGACGTGGTGTGCTGCAGTTCATGGGGCTGCGAAGATTCGGACATGACTTAGCGACTGAACAGTAAAAAGATAAGGTGCTGCCAAGCAGGAAGCAAGGAAACACATTAGAACTGAAATCTCAGAATCATGTCAGAAGTTTAGAAAGGGAAATTAGTGGAATACGGAGTCCTCTTGAATCAGAGGAGAAGGAAGAATAAACATATACACACTTATGGTACATCTTTAAAGCAACGTGCTTTCTTTGGTTAAAAACCATGTTCTTCTTTGGAGAAATGTCTGTTTAGGTCTTCTGCCCATTTTTTGATGGGGCAGTTTGTTTTCCTAATATTGAACTGCATGAGCTGCTTATATATTCTGGAGATTAATACCTTGTCAGTTTCTTCACTTGCAATTATTTTCTTCCATTCTGCGGGTTGTTTTTTCATTTTGTTTATGGTTTCCTTTGCTGTGCAAAAGCTTGTAACTTTAATTAGGTCCCATTTGTTTATTTTTATTTCCATTACTCTAGGAGATGGGTCATAGATCTTTCTGTGGTTTGTGTCAGAATGTTCTGCCTATGTTTTCCTCTAAGATTTTTATAGTTTCTGGCCTTACATTTAGGTCTTTATTCCATTTTGATTTTATTTTTTTGTATGGTGTTAAGAAGTGTTCTAATTTCATTCTTTTACACATAGCTGTCCAGTTTTCCCAGCACCACTTACTGAAGAGACTGTCTGTTCTCCATTGTATACTCTTGCCTCCTTTGTCAAAGATAAGGTCCCCGTATTTGCATGGGCTTGTCTCTCAGTTTTGTATCTTGTTCCATTGGTCAATATTTCGGTTTTGGTGCCAGTAACACACTGTCTTGATGACTATCGCTTTGTAGTATAGTTTGAAGTCAGCAGGGTTGATTCCTCCAGCTCTGTTTTTCTTTCTCAATATTGCTTTGGCTATTTGCGGTCTTTTGTGTTTATTTTGTTCAAGTTCTGTGAAAAATGCCATTGGTAATTTGATAGGGATTGCACTGAATCTGTATATACCTTTGAGTAGTATAGTCATTTTCACAATATTGATTCTTCCAACCCAAGAACATGATATATCTCTCCATCTGTTTGTGTCATCTTTGATTTGTTTCATGAGTGTCTTATAGTTTTCTGTATACAGGTTTTTTTTGTCTCCTTAGGTAGGTTTACTCCTAAGTAGTTTATTTGTAGGGCAGGAATAGAGAAGCAGACCTAGAGAACAGACTTGTAGACACAGCAGGGGAAAGAGAGGGTGGCATGAATTGAGACAGTAGTGTTGAAACACATATATTACCATATGTAAAACAGATAGCTAGTGGAAAGTTGCTGTATGACACAGAGAGCTCAACCCCATACTCTGTGACAATCTAGAGGGGTGGGATGGGGTGAGGGGTAGGAGGGAGTTTCGAGAGAGAGGGGACATATGTATACTTATGGCTGATTAATGCTGTTGTATGGCAAAAACCAACACATTATCATACAATTATCTTCCAATTAAAAATTAAAAAAAATTACTTTCCGTGTATGAGAAATCAAAACAGCAACTCATCCTACTTATTTTCTGTATTTCCCCAGCACTGTTACCAATGGTGCCTTTAGTCTTCCAGTAGAGAGTGTGTCAGTAACTGTACTGACATTTGGGTCAAAATTCTACTGAGAGCTGAGCACCAGCCACAGGGTCTTCTTGGTATTCTTTCCGAAATTAGGTGACCCTGGACCAACATATCTCAAAGCGTGGTAGAACTGGGGCATTTGTATCAGAATCACCTGAATATTCATTTAAACTACAGATTCCTGGTCCCAACCCTAGACCTACTGAGTCAGAGTCTCTAAGTGTTGGGCTTGAAGATAATGCACTCTGTTTTATTTTGCTTATTTATCTTTTGGCTGCCCTGGGTGTTCATTGCTGCACTCGGGCTTTCTCTAGTTGCGGTGAGTGGAGGCTACTCTCTAGTTTCAGTGTATGGGCTTCTCACTGCCATGGTTTCTCTTGTTGCAGAGCACCAGCTCTGGTCGCTAGGGCTGCAGGCTTCAATAGTTGCGGTGCGCAAGCTTAGTTGCTCCATTGCATGTGGGATCTTCCTGGTCTAGGGATTGAACCCATATATTCAGTATTGTAAGGAAGACTTTTAATCCCTGGACCACCAGGGAAGCCCAAGATACACATTTTTTTTTTAAAAGACATTAGTTTTTTTTTTTTTCCTTTTGGTTGCACTGGGTCTTCATTGCTGCATTCAGGCTTTCTCTAGCTGTGATGAGTGGAGGCTACTCTCTGGTTATGGTGCATTGGCTTCCCAATGAGGTGATTCCTCTTGTTGCATAGCACAGGCTCTAAGTGTGCAGGCTTAAGTAGTTGCAGCATGTGGGCTCAATAGTAGCAGCTCCCAGGTCCTAGAGCACAGCCCCGGTAGTTGTGGTACACAGGCTCAGCTGCTCAGTGGCATGTGGGATCTTCCCAGAGCAGGGACCAGACCCCTGTCTCTTGCATTGGCAGAATAGGTCTTTACCACTGACCCACCAGGGAAACCCCACATACACATTCTAAATGAGCTGCTCAGGTGAATCTTCTTCATATGAGAGAAGTCTGAAAACTCCACTTCTCCCTAGATTGGGAGTGCAGACTGAGAGCCCAAGGCTCCTACCTGACCCAGGTGTTTTGAGATGGCTACACATCCCAAAAAAGTGAACATGCCTTTCCACAGAATGAATTTAGAGGGAACCAGACTCATTTTCTATCAAATATACTCATGTGTCAATCATGCAGGAAATGCCATTCTACACCATGATGGCTCATTGTTGATTAATTTTACTTCGCAATTTTGAGTGTGCAAGAAATATCATATTTGTATACTCCAAGTAGGATTGAATCTTTATTAGGATTTCCACTCCCTACCTTGGGCTTCCCAGGTGGCACTAGTGGTAAAGAACCCACCTGCCAAAGCAGGTGACATCGAACCCAGGTTCAATCCCTGGGTCGGGACGATCCCTTGGAGGAGGACATGGAAACCCACTCCAGTATTCTTGCCTGGAGAACCCCAAGGACAGGGAAGCCTGATGAGCTATAGTCCAAAGGGTTGCAAAGAACTGGACATGACTGAAGCAACTTAGCACACATGCACTCCCTACCTTAGACTCTACAGAAGTACTTTAGATGTTAGCAGAGTCAAATCTGGGGGCAAGTTACCAAGGCTTTCAAAAAGAAGCACCTCGCAACACTGCCCAGGGGTGAGGGAACCCAGAACCTCAGGAAGGCCACTGCCCATGAGTCATAGTTCTTTCAGCTGAGGGAACTGAGGAACCAAAGCTAAATTCACACTTTAACAGGTGGTCTTGCCATATGTACTTATGGCCCATGCTACTTCCCATTCAGCCCAATAGTCCCCTGTCCATAGCTTTTATTGTCCCTTGCTATGGAAGATGAACTGGATGGCCTTGAGTAAAACTGTAACATTTGCCTTGGGAACCTTGACATCCTCTTTCTGGTTCTCCCTCACTTCCTCAGGGATGTCCCTTCACCATAAAGATGAGAATGAGTTTGCTTGGGGGGCAGCAGCAAAAGTGTTTAAAGTCCTTGGTGCCCCATTCCAGGATGTGGAGAGGCCAGGCAGGGCACTTTCAGGAAAGTGATGATGACGCCAGGAAGGGCGGCGCCCAAGGTGTGCCCGTGTTTGGATTATCTTCTTTCCTTTTCTCCTTACCTCCCCAAGTTGGAGATTGTAAGAGGGTGTCCATATGAGGCCAGGGTTGAAAATGGAGCTATCCAGGGATAGCCAGCTGCATCTTCTGAGCTTGGGAGATTCCATGTGGCCTTGAGGCACCTCTAATCAGCCTGATTTGTGGGGGCATTAAGTTCATTTGGGGGAGGGGAGATAATATTCAAAACCCCCAGCTATTCAGCGCTCACCTGATTTCCTCTTCAACTCATTCTTCGATCCTCCAAGTGAGGGTGCCCCTCATCAGATTCTGATACAAAAAAAGCAGGTGAAGAAGCTACAGTCCAGCTGTCAACCCGCTCCTGGCCCTCACAGTGCTGGCATCTCTATGAGAGGCCAATGAGGTCTGTCTATGGCTTCTTTCAGCAACTCTACAGTCAAAAGAAAGCCCCTCCACTCTTAGTGGCCAGGTGCTTAATTTGTGGTCCCAACCTCAGGTGACAGGCATGTGGAAAATATTCTGGGAGAATGCAGGATAACTGTAAGGGTAAGTGAGTTTGGAATATTATACTTCTGGTGGTAATAACAATAATAATAAGTTGCCTTTACTCACAATCACTTCTATTCCTTATTTTTCATATCCCTCTTTTCTGGTATTTATTTAGCCATAGAGCGAACCTGCTTAAAAATCAGGATCTCCTGGAAAGTGTGATACAGGGATCAAAACTTTTCCTGGTGTAGTTCAGCCTGCCTTGCTTGTTTCTTCATTCACTTTCCCACCACAGCTAAGAACCTAGAGTCTAGGTTTCACTGTATCTTTTGTCTACTCTTTACGGCCACCTAGTTCCCTTCCTGCTTTCATGTCTCAGAATGCAGGACACAGCCACTCTGAGGGAGAGCTGGGACTATCACACCGCTCTTGGGAAGAAGAAGAGATTGGAGGCTTGGGAAGAAGAGGGCAAGGGGAAGACTGGAGACTTGGGAAGACTAAGGAGGCTCATCGTGGGGCAAAATAACAAGAGAAACCAAAAACTGGAATATAGCAGTTAAGGAAGCTGGCTCCGGAGACTGACTGCCCAGGTTTCAACTCCTTAGCTCCGTGCTTTTAGTTGAGACCCGTAAAATCCTTGGTTCCTCAGTTTCCTTATCTGTATTGCGGGGATCATAAGAGTGCCTATTTCATAGGCTATTGTAAGCATTAAATAAATATGTAGATGAATATGTAAAAAACTTAGAACAGGGCCTGGCACATGGTGAAGTTTCAATATGTGTTACAGTTTATAACTAGGGAGTCCAGGACATATATAGTAAATGAAATAGGGACTGTACCACCACTGGAGGTATTTTTAGATATTTGTGAACTAATGAGAAAGGAAAAAGACAAACTTAATTTAGTTATGAAAAAATCATAATAGTAAATACAGTTATCTTGGGTTGTTATGACTAACTTCTATTTTCAAAATAATTATTAGGTACTTTATTATTGTGTCAGATAAAGATCTATCTACAGTACACATTTTAAGTGACAAATCATGTGTTCACAACTTATTGAAAATTAACATACATATAGATTAACAATATTAATATTAACCCAGCTTCACATCTTTCTCTAAAATCTAAATACTGTGACTGATTACTTTCCACATTTACTGAGCAACAACAACCACATTTACAAAAGTAAAGTTTGATAAAAAGTTAAAATAATGCTAACATCTGGAAAATATAGGACAGTGGGAGGGTGGATGGTATATATTCTCTGTTAAAAGTTGAGCATATTTAGGAGTTAAATTAGCTAACTGGGTTATTCATTTACTTTTTAAGTCAGTTGCATTTGTTGGAATTTTTCTCCTCTTTTCCTGTTTGGTTTAGGTCTTTATGTACACAGAAAGAACGAGGGTGCTAGCAAGTAATGAGAGAAATAAACCTGTTATGTCCTCCTCATCCCCCTCACGACTACTTCATGTCTGCTGAGAGTACATTGTTAGGTGTCCTGTTTTTAAAAGCTGTAACTGTAGAATATTAGCTTCACTTGATCTCTACAGGATATGGAAATTAAAAGGTTCCCATTTACTGTCCCTACCATTTGAATTAGATGGGATGCAGAGATGGGGAATGGTGATTGTATTGTATATAATCCCCCAAAAGAAATGCTAATATAAAGAGCAGGAATCAGTGATGTTATATATACATATATGAAGGTAATAACTATATATATAGTTATATTTGACACAGAATTCTTTAAACTGTGTTCATTTTACTATAAAAGTAATAGAGGGTCATTGCAAAAACTGCAAAATGCTGAAAATAATCATGAAGCTTATAAAAATAACCCATAAATCCTGCCCTCTAGAAATCTATTGTTGATGTTTTGATACATTAATTTTTTTTTCTTTTTGCAATTCACATTTAAATTTTTCAAACCAAATTTGGTTCAATTAAATACAAATATGTATAGTTTTCATCTTTATTTTCTCACTGAACAAATCATGAACACTTTCCGAGGGAGATACTATTTCTAGTAATTTAGAGAATCTGAGGATTAGCATTTATTTCATAATTAACATTATCTCTGTGAGACAGTGTACCTTAAAATGAGTTGAGTTGGAAGGTGAGAAAGAGAAAAAAAGTGAGTGATGACCCATTATTGACTAGTATGCAGTAAGAAAATCAAGAGTAATAGCCCATAGATGAAAAAGCTATTCTTAGTTCACTTCAGTTGATAAAATTCTGATTACTACCACAATTTCAGGAAAGGGACTGCTAATAAGCCACATTTAAAACTTTCTAAAGACATGGATTTTATGTTAATAGAATTAAAACCATGCATTTGTGTCATATTAATAGAATTCATCTAAAATAAAAAGACACATTAAAAAGGAGAACTCATTTTGACATCATTGTAATTTTTAGCACTGTGGGATTGCTGGGAATTCCTCTTTACTGGGTTTAGACATATCTGTATTACTCACAGGAAGCAAGCTATCTTATAAAGAATGGTTCCAGCAGGAGCAGGGCTCCACTGTTCCTGGCTGACCTCACATCAAATCTGCAGGAGTGGCACAAAACAGAAGCAGCAGCAACACGGGAGGAATCTGATACTGAACAGTAAGTGCAAGAAATCTTTACAAGAGCCGTCTTGACTATGAAGCACAGATCATGAATATGAACAGATATGCAAAAAGCCTTCCATAGAAGATCTGTGCAAGCTCTTATTGCATTCAGACTAGTTAAAACCTGACTTTTATTTTTGACTGAAATGATGAAAATCTTAACTTCTGTATTTATTCCCTTGGGCAAACTTCTTTGAAATAAACCTTGTGGCAAAAGATTATAATCCTTTAATCTAAACATCCTATGATGCCACTCTACACATCATTGTAAAATGATGTGGTATCTGGTAGCCTGGGAGTTCATTCTATAATTAATTTTGTACTTCCCCCACCAGAAAAGCATTTTCAAGTCTAATCTTTGGATCAAAAGAACTCTTGAAGTCATGATTGCTTCACAGTATCTCTCTGCTCTCACTTTCGGTAAGTCAATGTCAGTTGATAGACTAAAATTTCTTATCCTTAGCACTACTGGTATTTTGGACCAGATAAGTCTTCCTTGTGGGGGGCTGCCAAGTGTAATGTAGGTTGTTTAGCAGCATCCTGGGCTCCTCCTCATAATGTGTTGTGTCCTGGGTTAGGAGCCGTTTACCTCTTTGTGTCTCAGCTCCATTAGGTATAAAGAGTGATCATAAATAATCTATTTCCCAGAGGCCTTTTGAGGATTCAATATCATGGCTCATGTAAAGTGCCTCAGACAGTGCTTGGTGGTGTATATTTAGTGCTCAAAAAGCTTAGTTATTCTGATTATTATTCTACTATTAGGTAGGTGCATTGATAGGTTATAGTGGGTGAAGCACCAAGTGGAAGGTCAATTACAAAAGAGAAACACAGTAAATGGTAGTTTCTCCATTCGTACCCATTTTACTTTGGAAAAAAATTTTCCAAGAAATTCTTACTTTGGAAAAAAGAATTGAATCATCCCAAAGGCCACTAGGGGGGTTCCCTGGTGGCTCAGCAGTAAAGAATCCACCTTCAATGCAGGAGACGTGGGTTCGATCCCTGGGTCAGGAAGAGCCCCTGGAGAAGCGAATGGCAACCCACTCCAGTATTCTTGCCTGGAGAATCTCCTGGACAGAGGAGACTGGCAGGCTATGGTCCATTGGGCTGCAAAGAGTCAGACACGACTGAAGCAACTGAGCAGGCATGCACACAAAGGCCACTAGATGCCAAAAATACGACAACAAAAGATTCAGCTAACAGAGTCAAACCACAGCAGGGCTAAACTTTCCCATTCCTTTCATGTTTTCCCCCTTAGTGCTTCTCCTGTTTAAAGAAAGTAGATCCTGGTCTTACCATGCATCCACGGAAATCATGACTTTTGAGGCGGCCAGCGATTATTGCCAGAAAACTTACACAGCTCTAGTTGCAATTCAAAACCAGGAAGAGATTGAATACCTGAACTCCACATTCAGCCATTCACCAAGTTACTACTGGATTGGAATCAGAAAGATCAACGGTACATGGACCTGGATAGGGACCAATAAGTCTTTGACCAAAGAAGCCACAAACTGGGCTCCAGGTGAACCAAACAATAAGCAAGCTGATGAGGACTGTGTAGAGATCTACATTAAGAGAGAAAAGGACTCAGGCAAGTGGAATGATGAGAAATGCACCAAAAAGAAGTTCGCCTTGTGTTACAAAGGTAGGGAGTCTGCGGCAGCAGTGGGAGGGAGATGTTGTGTGTGAGCATCTTGACAGATTGCTGACTGTATACAAAGACTGGTCTCTATTGTGTGGATTTTATGTTCTAAAAAGATACAGGTTGTAAACATTCTATTTGAAATGTTTAAACACCTGAAATTTGCCTCTTTTTGCTTCTTTGTGTGAATGCAGTTAAGAATGTATGTATTTATGTATGGTGGTGATTTAGTTGATAAGTTGTGTTGATAAGCAGGGAAGCCATATATAAATGTAGACCTAAATATATGCATATATGGCTTCCCCGGGGACTCAGCAGGTAAAGAAACCACCTGCAATGCAGGAGACTCAGGTTCAAGCCCTGGGTGCGGAAGATCCCCTGGAGAAGGAAATGGAAACCCACTCGAGTATTCTTGCCGAGAGGAATCCCATGGACAGAGGAGCCTGGCAGGCTACAGTCCATGCAGTCTCAAAGAGTCAGACATGGCTTAGCAACTAAACCACCACATACTTATATACAGTGTGTATGCACATGCATAACACACTTTTTAGTTACTTGTTATTTATTTGCAGTAGGAGAATTCTCTTTAGAATTTGTGATAGAGTGACTTTTCTATTTTGGGTGCCAGTTACAGCTCTACCTCTGATATTAACATCAGGGTTTGAAATTTTTGAGCTTAAAACTCAGCTTGGGCATTTCATCAAGCACCTCTAGTAAAATCTCTGACATTCTGTATCATTGGTGACATCCCTGTTACACATCGTTGATCCTAAATTCAAAGAAACTCAGTTGAAGCATAATAACAGTAGTCATCACGGACTGTCTTTTCCACAGCTGCCTGTACCCCCACATCCTGCAGCCGCCATGGTGAATGTGTAGAGACCATCAACAACTACACTTGCCAGTGCCACCCTGGCTTCAAGGGCCTCAGATGTGAGCAAGGTAAGGCTTGGTCTCACCTTTTCCTTCACTTGAGATTGTAGGAGCACTTTATGTCCCAGCTGGTTTTGGCGTCAGGTCTGCATGCTTTCCCTTCGGTGGAGCATGTGGAGTCAGAAGGAGGTTAAGAGCTGAAGCTGTGAAATCAGATCCTCCTGTGTTTGAATCCCAGATCCACCACTTAGTAGTTGCCGGGAGCCAGCATGAGGAATCCCGCCCATTACAAGGTCATGTGGAAGGAAGCCTGACAAACACAAGGTCGTGATCAGGTTTCAGGGGTTCCCCCTGGAATTTCCTGAGAATCCTTCCTCTTGTGTCCTTGCTATGTAAGAATGTAACTTTATTTAGTGCTTTCTGAGAGTGGCACCAGACTTTGGGAAGATCAACACAAATAAGTCTTCTGGCTGACAAACCCTTATCAGAAAAAAGGCTGTAAAATGTTAATTGGCCCTTTTTGGCCAGAAGATGATGTAAATCACCTAAGACTTGTGTATACAATTAGGCATGCAGAGAGAAAAGCCTGGCTTTGATAAGAGTCAGGGCTGCTGACGCTGCATAATTTTGTATTACCCATTGATCTCTATGTACAATCCAAAAGGTATAAAAGGACATTCTAGACAATAGAGGCAGGGGCCAGTTGCTGGGCTGGTTTCCCCCATGTCTCCTCTTTACTCTAACTTCAGGATGAATTCCCATCTGGAGCGGGGCGGCTCACCAAGTCTACTTGCTTGTCCCAGCTTCTAAGATCCGTAAGGGAGAGAGCCCAAGGCGGGGCACTCTCCGATATTCAAACGGACGCCGGCGGCCTAACGTAGATGGTGCAAGCTCCTTGCCTGGAACTTTATTGGTCTAGGCTGAATTCCCATCTGGAGCGGGGCAGCTCACCATGTCTACTTACTTGTCCTGGCTTCTAAGATCCATAAGAGAGAGAGCCCAAGGCGAGGCACTCTCCTATTCAAACGGACGCCAGTGGCCCAATGTAGATGGTGCAAGCTCCTTGTCTGGAGCTTTATTGGCCTTCCCCGTAAACCAAGTTATTCAGCCTCTTTTCTCCACTTAATTTTCCTACTACACTATTTCTTCCTAATCTAATCTTATATTAATAAATAAATAAGTTTTCCTCGCCAACGCCATCCCCGCTTCGAATTCCCTGGATCCACCGGGGCTGGACCCCAGCAGTAGTTATGGTACCTTGACAACCGGGAAGTAAACTCTCAAGTCCCAGGTTTCTCACTGTAAAACGAGGACAAGAGAGTACCAACTTCATAGGCTTATGGTTTGGATGATGTGAACAAATGCAGACACGACATTTTCATAGTGCCTGTTCTTTGCTGAGTCCCTTTAGTCATGTACGACTCTCTGCGACTCCATGGACTGTAGCCCGCCAGGTTCCTCTGTCCATGGGATTCTCCAGGCAAGAATACTGGAATGCGTTGCTGTGCCTTCCTCCAGGGGAACTTCCCAACCCAGGGATCAAACCCAGGTCTCTTTTGTCTCCTGCATTGGCAGGCAGGTTCTTTATCACTAGTGCCACCTGGGAAGCCTGGTGCCTGACATTTGATAAATAGCAGTTCTGGTTTCCAGGGTTCTTCCCACGTGCTACAGGGTGAGAGAGGAGCAGAACTGATTTGTTTTCCTTTTTCAGTTGTGACCTGTCAGGCACAGAAACATCCTGAGCATGGACATCTGGTTTGCAACCCTTTGGGGAAATTCACCTACAACTCTTCCTGCTCCATCAGCTGTGCAGAGGGCTACCTCCCAAGCAGCACAGAGGCCACTCGGTGCATGTCCTCTGGAGAATGGAGCACTCCTCTCCCAAAATGCAATGGTAAGTCTCTCTCAGAAAGCACAGAGCATTTTCCAATTCATCTCTCATCCCCTTGGTTCCCTGGTGGCTCAGACGGTAAAGCGTCTGCCTGCAATGCAGGAGACCTGGGTTCGATCCCTGGGTGTGGAAGATCCCCTGGAGAAGGAAATGGCAACCCCCTCCAGTACTCTTGCTTGGAAAATTCCATGGACAGAAGAGCTTTGTAGGCTACAGTCCATGGGGTCGCAAAGAGTCAGACATGACTGAGCAACTTCACTTCACTTCACTATGACATTCTCAGCACTGCAAGGAAAGTTCCTTCTAAACTTATTCTAATTAAACAAGTTCTAATTCAACTTGTTCTCTCAGCCAGTGTATATAGGGCCAATACGGTACCAGCTGGCTTTGAGAAAACTTTTGATCCTGTATTTGACATGAGTGTTTCTGAGGCTCTCGTGATGTGTAAGGGAACACAGAACTGTGGAACTGCCCTCTCAAAATCTGAATGATTTCCTCTCTCCTTTCTCTGTTGAATTTCATCCATGCAATTGGACCACTGAAGATCATGATAACCAAGCAGCCTCAATATATCCTTTTCTCTCTGTTTTATCTTCCTAGGAAAAGACAGAAAAACTCTTTCCTCCAGGTTTTATTGTTTAGTCGCCAAGTCATGTCCAACTCTTTTGTGACCCCATGGACTGTTGCTCCTCTGTCCGTGGGATTTCCCAGGCAAGAATGTTGGAGTGGATTGCCATTTCCTTCTCCATCCTCCAGGTTTTGCTGGGCTAAAATAAATGAATATTCTGTGTATGCTGGGATTTGTTTTTTTTGATCACAACTAGTCATAAATCCTGATCTAGAATCTTCTATTTTTCTTTGTTTTTGCCTTTTGTAAAATAAGCCAGGTAAAACGATCAGGAACCACTTAGCATAGTCAAAGTCAATCAGAGAGGATGAAAATATCAAGAAAAAAACATGACAACTTTATTGTGGGTGTGCATGTCCCCAGAGGTTAACCTCGGGCTTTGAGTTTTACCCTCTGAAAGTAGTTTCCTTACTGTGTTATAAACTCCAGTTCAAGAAGAAGTGAATATTTCACTCTTCTTTAAAATTTCATGGTGTTCTTTCAAATCCCTAGTGATTAAGTGTGATGCTTTGTCAAATCCGGACAACGGAGTTGTAAACTGTTCCCCAAACCATGGAAGCCTCCCGTGGAACACCACCTGTACGTTTGAGTGTCAGGAAGGATATAAACTCACTGGACCCCAGCACTTACAGTGTACCTCCTCTGGGATTTGGGACAACAAGCAGCCAACATGTAAAGGTAAGGTGGTTCCACATCAAGATTTACTGTAACATCTCAACCTATTCTCCAAATGGGCAAGTCTGACCTGCTAATATAACTTGGAACATGTGTTGCAGCTGTAACCTGTGCAGCCATCAGCCATCCTCAGAACGGCACTGTGAAATGTAGCCACTCCTTGGTTGGAGAGTTTGCCTTCAAGTCATCCTGCCACTTCACCTGTGCAGAGGGCTTCACGTTGCAGGGGCCAGCCCAGGTTGAATGCACTGCCCAGGGACAATGGACACAGCAGGTCCCAGTTTGTGAAGGTAAGCCTGAGAGTCTCCTTTCTCAAAGAACAGCAGTATGCAAATATGGGCGCTTAAAATGAAACCAGCTGCCTACATTAACTATAATAATCATATCTGATGGGCAACAATCATCTTATGTTTTTGAGATGGATATAAAAGAACTGATGCTTGTCCAGGGAAAGGATTGTGTAGAATAAGAGTGGATGTTTTGCTGGTTACTTAATTGTCCTGGGCTAATATAACTTTGCAACTCCATGGACTGTAGCCCACCAGGCTCTTGTGACCATGGGATTTCCCAGGCAAGAATATTGAGGTGGGTTGCCATGCCCTCCTCCTGGGGATCTTCCCAACCCAGGGATTGAACCCACATCTCCTGGGCTCTGGCACTGGCAGGTGGATTCTTTATTGCTGAGTCACCAGGAGGCTACAGTCCGTAGGACTGCAAAGAGTCTGATACAACTGAGCACACAAGCAAATATATAAATATATATAACTTTATAATATTGGCATCGAGCAAGCAGAAATCTTAATCTAAAGGGAAATTGCATTAGGAAATTTACAAAGTAGAATTATGAGAACATGTTGTTGCTGTTGTTGTTCAGTTGCTAAGTCATGTCTGACTCTTTGAGACCCCATGGACTGCAGCACTCCAGGCTTCCCTGTCCTTCACTATCTCCCGGAGTTTGCTCAAATTCATGTCCATTGAGTTGGTAATGCTATCTAACCAACTCATCCTCTGCCACCTCCTTCTCCTTATGATTTGACTCTAAAACTCTTGTCATGCCCTTCTTTTGAAACTGCTCGTAACTAGCAGGGAGGAAAATGTTTCAATAATGGTCTCAGTTAAAGAGACACCCTTAAAACATACATAAGCACTAAAATTTAGTTTAATAAAGCAAGAGTGAGGATACTGAAAACAAGCAGGTTTCACTATCAGGTAGTGACATTTTTGTAGCCAAATACAGCACAGAATTATTTCTAGTGGCAAAAAACCACAAGACAAAAACCAAACTGTAAAGCAGATAAATTTGATGTGGCTGCCTTCTTATGTTCCTTTCTTTTTGGCCTTATCTGTAAGTACTCAAGACTCATAAGTTGCTCCCTGGCTACCTAAACTCTTTCTCCTGACCCTAACTTCATCACATGTCAGAACAGAGTTCAGAAGCCATTGGTTCTGTAAAAGGCTGTCTAGTATCATTATCAACAGAGGGACTGGAATTCAAAGAAAACACAGCCATCTTCCCATTTGTCCAGGGACTAATGAAGAGGCACAGTTGTGTCCAACCCTTTGCAATCCCATGGACTGCAGCCTGCTTTGCTCCTCTGTCCATGGAATTCTCCAGGCAAGAGTACTGGAGTGGGTTGCCTTTTCCTTCTCCAGGGGATCTTCCTGACCCAGGGATCGAACCTGGATCTCCTGCACTGAGGGCAGTTTCTTTACCAACAGAGTCACGAGGGAAGCCCAATGAAGAGGCAGCCACATAAAATTTATCTGCTTTGCAAATTGCCCCAAAGGCCTTGATTCTAATTTCCTGCATACTGAAAACTATTTAGCACTGAAACGTATTGGTGACTTTCTGTCCATTTCAGAAGTCTTCCAGTAGATTTTTCTTAACTGCTACGCATATCCTATCATTTTCAGTGGTACAATGTTCACGTTTGGACATTTCTGGAAAGCTCAACATGAACTGCAGTGGGGAGCCAGTGCTTGGCACTGAGTGCACGCTTGCATGTCCTGAAGGATGGATGCTCAACGGCTCTGTAGTGCTGACCTGCGGTGCTACAGGACACTGGTCTGGGATGCTGCCAACCTGTGAAGGTGAAGCATTGAGTGAGTGTGGCATTGAGTGAGCGTGGTTGTCTGGGGTGGGGGAATCAGAGAGAAGAAAGCGAGCGAAGAGAGGAAACTATCTGGCTACAATAACGAACTATCCAGTATATCCAAACCAGAAAGGTCACCCAGGTTAACATTTAAGGGATGGATATTTCATTTTATGGGGAAGAGAGAAAACAGGAGTGACACGTTGATGGAATTTTGATAACTGGAGAAAGGAGAGCTAGTAGGAGAAATTGGAGGGGAAAGGAAAATGAGTGAAAAAGAGAGAAAGAGAGACAGAGGTTAACCAAGGTGTGCTTGTAAAAGCTTCGCAAGTTAGAGCTCTGTCTGACCGTGCTGGGAAATAAGCTCACAAAGAGGTTTGGGCTGATCTCACAGGCCTTTAGTACCGTGTCTCTGCCTCATGTATTGGACTAGATGACTCTTCTGCTTTGCACATTATAACCAGTGTACAAAGAAAAGGGCAAATGGACAGAACAGAAAGACTTTAAATTTAATTTCTTCTCATGACCGTTCACCCCCTGTTTCCTTAGCTCCCACTGTGTCCCAAACTCCCTTGGCAGTTGGGCTTTCTACTGCTGGAGTCTCCCTTGTGACAATACCATCATTTCTCTTCTGGCTTCTGAAACGCCTTCAGAAGAAAGGTGAGGGCATTTATGAATGTACTCCAAAAAGGTTTTTGAAAAAAAATTTTTTTCTCATTGATGAGTCATGTTGTCTTTCACAGATTTAAAAAGTAATTAGAATCAAATCACTAGTCATTTAATGATAAACATGAATAAACAGCAGAATAAATAAGCAGAACTCTTAGGAAAAGAGTTTTAATACAAATGTTAGTATGCTAACATTGTACAGCTCCAGGGGATGCTATTCACCTTGAACCCTGTGGTCCGAGGAGTTGCTGCACTGAGGCTGCCATAATTAGTGTTCATGGGAGAATGAAGAAAATGTTTCCAAAAATTGTATTTGGAATATAGGCTTAAATTTTGGAGCAGCTCAGGAAATATGCAGTATTCTTGCCAGAAAAAAATCATATATAGAGGAGCCTGATGGGCTACAGTCCACAGGGTCACAAAGAGTTGGACATGATGGATCAACTAAGCACACACAGAGAATATGCAAACACATCTAGCCACACTCCTGATCTGTTTGGCCTACAGAGTCTTTAAATTCTTTTGAACTAAATTCTGACATTTACGAAATAGGAAATTTCATATCAAATCAGATTTGAGATTTCTCATGACCAACTGGAAGACAGACGAACTTGGCAGGTGGAGCCTATAGGCTGTCTGCCTGCCTTAGGAAGCTGCTGTACCCTTTGCATGAATGTACACTTTGCATTCACCCTGCCCTGTTGTCACCAAGATATGTTTGTGTTCTGATAATTATAGGGGACTTGAAGGCCTTGAGTTTGCAATCCGTGGTAAATAGAGTCATATTGTTTCAGGATTTTAAATGTCCTTGAAAGTCATTTAGTCCAAATTAATAGTTCTCTTTCTCTTGCAGCAAAAAAATTTTCTCCTGCCAGGTAAGCTGCATTCTTGAATTTAGCTTGGTGCAAAAGTAATTGCTGTTTTGCACTGTTGAAATTTGCTGTTTGATATTGGAATACATTCTTAAATAAATGTGGTTATGTTATACATTATTTTAATGCACATTTCTCACCTTATGTGTTTTTGCTAATGACTTTGTGTGTGCTAAGCCGCTACAATTGTGTCTGACTCTTTGGAACCCTATGGACAATAGTCCACCAGGCTCCTCTGTCCATGGGATTCTCCAGGCAAAAATACTGGAGGGGATATTTCCAACCCAGGGTTCAAACCTGAGTCTCTTATGACTCCTGCATTGACAGACAGGTTCTTTACTGCTAGTGCCCCCTAGGAAAGCCCCGCTAATGGCATTACTTGCTGTTTATTTATTTATTTATAATGAAGAGCAATAGTTTCCTACTCTGTTCCTATTTGCTCTCTTTTCAAAATTAATTAATTTATTTTAATTAGAGGGTAATTTCTCTACAATACTGTGGTGGTTTTTGCCTTACATCAACATGATTCACCCACAGGGGCACATGTGCCCCCCCTTCCTGAATCCCCCTACTCAGAGCACCAGCTTTGAGTGCCCTGCTTCATGCATCAAACTTGCTATTTTGAACTACAGAAATGATGTTTGGCAAAACTCAAATTAAAAGCGATTTTTTAATTCGAGTTCAAAATGGGTTGTAAAGCAGCGGAGACAACTTGCAACATCAACACATTTGGCCCAGGAACTGCTAATGGACACTCAGTGCAGTGGTGGTTCAAGACGTTTTGCAAAGAAGGCAGCCTTGAAGATGAGGAGCATAGTGCCCGGCCATCGGAAGTTGACAATGACTAATTGAGAGCATCACCAAAGCTGATCTTCTAACAACTAACTACATGAGAAGCTGCCAAAGAACTCAATGTCAACCATTCTATGGTTATTTGGTATTTGAAGCAAATTGAAAAGGTGAAAAGGCTCAATAAGTGAGCTGACTGCAAATCAAAAAAAAAAAAAAATCATCATTTTGAACTATTGTCTTCTCTTATTCTACACAACAACAACAAACCATTTCTCAATCAGATTGTGACATGCGATGAAAAGTGGATTTTATATGACAACCAGCTCAGTGGCTGGACCGAGGAAGAAGCTCCAAAGCACTTACAAAAGCCAAACTTGCACAAAAAAAGGTCATGGTCACTGTTTGGTGGTCTGCTGCCTGTCTGATCCACTACAACTTTCTGAATCCTAGTGAACCTGTTATATCTGAGAAGTATACTCAGCAAATTAATGAGAGGCACCAAAAACTGCAATGCCTGCAGCCAGCATTAGTCAACAGAACGGGCCCAGTTCTTCTCCACAATGCTGGACCACACATCACAGAAGTTGAACACATTGGGCTATGAAGTTTTGCCTCATTCACCATATTCAGCTGACCTCTTGCCAACCAACTAGCCCTTCATTAAGTAGCTTTACAACTTTTTGCAGGGAAAACGCTTCTACAACCAGCCTGAGGCAGAAAATCCTTGCCAAGAGTTCACTGAATACCAAAGCACAAATTTTTATGCTACAGGAACAGAGCAACTTATTTCTCATTGGCAAAAATGTGTTGATTGTAACGTTCCTATTTTGATTGCTAACGATGTGTTTGAGCCTAGTTATGATTTAAAATTCACAGTCCGAAACTACAGCTACTTTTGTACCAACCTAATTGTAAAGCATGCCATTGAACATTTTACACATTTTTCTCTTCATGCTGGAAACCAGTGTTTTACCTTGGTGTTCTCATGTGTTCCACAGCAGCTGCTCAAGCCTGAAATCAAATGGATGCTACTCAACACCTTCTGAGTTAATTTAAGTCCAAAGGAATCAGGTAAGATTTGAAAATCACATATGGCTTTGAAAAAAGACATCTTCTCCACATATTCTATTGTTCCTTGAACCCTCCAAACCTGCTAGTTTCTAGGGGGGAAATCACCACCTTGGTGTTATTTTATGGAAAGTTGCTTCTTTTCTTTTTTTTTTGTAGGAAAGGAAGAAGAATCTTGCCTTCAATGAGTCATTTCATTTATGAACATTAATAATAATAATGATAGTTAACCATTCTATGGCACTTACTATATTCTAGGAACCACTCTAAGATAGGAATTCTATGAGATAAGGGCTATTGTGTTTATAATTATATATATGAAGAAAATGAGGCACAGTGCAATGCCTAAAATCTCAAAACTATTAAGTTACATAGTCAGGAATCATACTCAGGCAGTCTGGCTCTAAATTCTGTATTCTTAAAAACACTCTGCTTTGCTTTGTCAGAATTTGGAAGGTTCAAGTTGCCTCTGAATAGATTTTTTTTTAGTTAATAGACATTTTTGTGTATGCAGTTTTAGGTTTACAGAAAAAATCGGTAGAAAGAACAGAGTTCTAGCATACCTCCCTCATACCTTTTGATTTCCTCTATTATTGACATCTTACATTAGTATGGTATTTTGTTAAAATTGATGGGCCAGTTTTGATACATCATTATTAACGAAATCCCACAGTTTACATTAGGGTTCTGTCCTGGTTCTGTACATTCTATGGGTTTTGACAAATATATAATGACATGTATCCATCATTACAGTATCATACAGAATAGTTTCACTATACCAACTGAATAGGATAATGTTCATATTTGCTGTTGATATTTGGACTAGCCTTGTGAGAGTACACACAATTGTCTGTGCTAGAAGGGGAATTTTGTTGCTGTTAGTATGCAAAATATTAAGGATCCTGATGTCATGCACTCTCATTGCAGGAGCACAAGCAAATTATGGAACTAGAGCAATACCCTGAAGATGGCAGACAGAGAGGTCTGCTTGGGTCTCCAGCTCTTCTCTCCTACTGCATCCACTGGCTACATTTACAGGTTGGGCCACGATACCCATGAGGACTTCAGTGGACAAAATCCAACGAGCAAGTCCAGTCTGCCACCAAAAAAGGCTCAATTCTCTCCTTTCCAGCGCTGGCTACTGGAAGGAAAGCATATTTTTATCCATGCAAAAGCAAAGAGAGTAAGGCTCTAGAATCTCAGAATTCCTTTCCTAACTCACCCTTCACTCACTTTGAAATCTTGTGGGGGTAAGACAATATTTAGTGGCACTGTTTCTTTCTTTTGTCCCTCATCGTGTTCCAGCTGCTGACTCTGTATTTGCTGTCATGGGGATGAATAATAATTGTCAAGAATTTAGAGGAAACTAATTGGTCATAGATATTCTATTAATAGACTTGGGGGAAAATGACAAAAGTTTAATGCCACGGGGTGATGACAAGTCAAAAGTTGTTAATAGTGAAAGCTCTATTTAGCACAGCAAGTACAGTCTCAATCACTTTGATCCTTGTGGGATTCAGTGTTTTTTAAAGTGTTTTTACCTTCCCAGGTGGCACAGTGTTAAAGAATCCGCCTGCTACTGCAGGAGATGTAAGAGATGTAGGTTCAATACCTTTGTAGGAAATATTCCCTGGAGAAGGAAATGGCAACCTACTCCAGTATTCTTGCCTGGGAAACCCCATGGACAGAGGAGTCTGGAGGGCTACAGTCCATGGGGTCACAGAGCTGGACATGACTGAGCGACTAAGCACTAAAGTGCTTTTAGAGGTTGTGTTCTTTTTGCTTGCATTGAATGTAGTATAAATGCATAAGTCTTAATTCAGTACAAGTATTTTAAGTTATTATTTTAGATGTTTTATGTACGTATTTATTAAGCTTATGTCATACCTGGGCTTACCAGGTGGCTCAGTGGTAAAGAATCCATCTCCCAAGCAGGAGATGTGGGTTTGATCCCTGAGACAGGAAACTACCCTGGAAAAGCAAATGGCAACCCACTCCAGAATTCTTGCATGGAGAATCCCACGGACAGATAAGCCTGGTGGGCTATAGTCCATGGGGTTGTAAAACAGTCGGACATAACTTAGTGACTAAACAACAAATGTCTGCAATCACAACTATTGTACGTAACATGGCACTGTAAAGTTTGATAATAAACATGTTTACATTTATCCTGTGTAATGGCTCTTAAAAATCTATTTTACTTAGGTAAAACTCACATACTGTAAAATTCACTGTTTATAAATATATAATCCAATGGGTTTCAGTATATTCACAAGATCCTGTGACCATCACTGCTATCTTAACTCTGGAACATTTCTATCACCCCCCAAAAGAAACACAGGACCCAATAGTAGTCACTCTCCATCTTTCCCAGTCCCTGATAACTACTTACCTACTTTTTCCTTCTATAAATTTACCTTTCTGGACATTTCATAAAAATAGAATCATTCTACAATATGTGGCCTGTTATGTCTAGCATCTTTTGTTTAGCATAATGTTTTTTGGGCTCCAGAATCACTGCAGATGGTGATTGCAGCCATGAAATTAAAAGATGCTTACTCCTTGGAAGGAAAGTAATGACCAACCTAGATAGCATATTCAAAGCAGAGACATTACTTTGCCAACAAAGATCCATCTAGTCAAGGCTATGGTTTTTCCAGTGGTCATGTATGGATGTGAAAGTTGGACTGTGAAGAAAGCTGAGCGCCAAAGAATTGATGCTTTTGAACTGTGGCACTGGAGAAGACTCTTGAGAATCCCTTGGACTGCAAGGAGATCCAACCAGTCCATTCTGAAGGAGATTAGTCCTGGGTGTTCTTTGGAAGGACTGATGCTGAAGCTGAAACTCTAATACTTTGGCCACCTCATGCGAAGAGTTGACTCATTGGAAAAGACTCTGATGCTGGGAAGGATTGGGGGCAGGAGGAGAAGGGGACGACAGAGGATGAGATGGCTGGATGGCATCACTGACTCGATGGACATGAGTTTAATAAGACTCTTGAGAGTCCCTTGGACTGCAAGGAGATCCAACCAGTCCATTCTGAAGGAGATCAACCCTGGGATTTCTTTGGAAGGAATGATGCTAAAGCTGAAACTCCAGTACTTTGGCCACCTCATGCAAAGAGTTGACTCATTGGAAAAGACTCTGATGCTGGGAGTGATTGGGGGCTGGAGGAGAAGGGGACAACCGAGGATGAGATGGCTGGATGGCATCACTGACTCGATGGATGTGAGCCTGAGTGATCTCCGAGAGATGGTGATGAACAGGGAGGCTTGGCGTGCTGCGATTCATGGGGTCACAAAGAGTTGGACACGACTGAGCGACTGAACTGAACTGAACTGCAGTGTACATCAGGCGAAATGCTGGGCTGGATGAGTTACAAGCCGGAATCAAGATTGCTGGGAGAAATATCAACAACCACAGATATGCGGACAATACCACTCTAATGGCAGAAAGCAAGAAAAAATTAAAGAGCCTCTGATAAAAGTAAAAAAAGAGAGTGAAAAAGCTTGCTTAAAAGTCAATATTAAAAAAGCTAAGATCATGACATCCAGGCCCATCATTTCATGGCAAATAGAAGCAGAAAAGATGGAAGCAGTGACAGATTTTCTCTTCTTGGTCTCTAAAATCACTGTGGATGGTGACTGCAGCCATGAAATTAGATGATTGCTTCTTGGAAAGAAAGCTATGACAAACCTAGACAGTGTGTTAAAAAGCAGAGACATCACTTTGCCAACAAAGGTCCATAAAGTCAAAGCTATGAGTAGTCAGGTACGGATGTGAGAGTTGGACCATAAAGAAAGCAGAGTGGTGAAGAATTGATGCTTTCAAATTGTGGGGCCGAGAGTCCCTTGGACAGCAAGGAGATCAAACCCGTCAATCCTAAAGAAAGTCAAGCCTGAATATTCATTGGAAGGACTAATGCTAAAACTGAAGCTCCAATCCCTGATACTGGGAAAGACTGAAGGCAGAAGGAGAAGAGGGCAACAGAGGATAAGATGATTGGACTGCATCACGGAGTCGATGGACATGAACTTGGGCAATCTTCCGGAGACGGTAAGGGACAGTGAAGCCTGGCATGCTGCAGTCCATGGGATCGCAGAGTCAGACACTACTGGGAGACTGAACAGAAACCAGGAGCCTCATTGTGCATGCATGTTCAGACGGTCAATCGTGTCTGACTCTTTGCGACCCCGTGGACTGTAGCCCACCAGGCTCCTCTGTTCTTGGGATTCCCCAAGTAAGAATACTAAAGTGGATTGCCAGTTCCTACTCCAGGGGATCTTCCCAACCCAGGGATCAAAGCTACATCTCTTGCATCTCCTGATTTACAAAAGGATTATTTGCCACTGAGCCATCTGGGAGCTCTAAGCCTCCTTATAACCATAAGGAGAAGACACACAGGATGCAGGAAAAATTATCAATGCATACACACTCCTGAAAAAAGTCATCAAGCCCCAGATAAAGAAACCAAAAGGGAGGAATGCCAAAACAGTCTGGTGGCTCAGTGGTAAAGAATCCACCTTCAGTGCTGGAGACACAGTAGATACAGGTGCATGTATGATCTCTGGGCTGGGAAAATCCCCTGGAGAAGGAAATGGCAACCCATTTCAATATTTTTGCCAGGGGAATCTCATGGACAGAGGAGTCTGGTGGATACAGTCCAGGGGGTCTCAAAGAGTTGGACATTGACTAAATGATTGAGCATGTACACATGCAGAAGACAATTAAAATGGTAATAAGTAACTACCTATCAATAATTACTTTAAATGTTAGTAGATTCCTAAAAAAAGTTGCTAAATTGGGTTAAAACACAGGACTGACCTAAATGCTGCCACAAAATATTTACTTTAGTTTTAAATGTACAGAGAGAGAGAAAGAAGAGGGGGAGAGAGACAGGGAGAGAGGGAGGGGAATGGAGGGAGGGAGACAGAGAGAGAGAGAGAAGAGGGACAGAGGAGGAGATGGGAAGGGGAGGAGAAGGAGAGAATGGACAGAGAGAGGGAGAGAAAGAAAGGGAGAGAGAGACAGGGAGAGTCAGGGGAAGGAATGGAGAAAGAGGGAGGCAGGGAGAGAGGGAGAAAGAAAGCAGGGAAGGACACAGTGAGGGAGAGACAAAATGGGCTTTAAAACAGAGACAGTGATAAGAGACAAAGGGCATTACATAATGATAAATTGGTCAACCCAAAAAGGGGATATAACATTGTAAAAATTAAGGCAATTACCAAAGGAGCACCTAATTATATAAAGCAGATATTAACAAAAATAAAGAGAGAAATAGCAATCCAATAATAGAGAAGGCAATGGCACCCCACTCCAGTACTCTTGCCTGGAAAATCCCATGGATGGAGGAGCCTGGTGGGCTGCAGTCCATGGGGTTGCTGAGGGTCGGACACGACTGAGCGACTTCACTTTCACTTTTCATTTTCATGCATTGGAGAAGGAAACAGCAACCCACTCCAGTGTTCTTGCCTGGAGAATCCCAGGGACGGGGGAGCCTGGTGGGCTGCCGTCTATGGGGTCGCACAGAGTCAGACACGACTGAAGCGACTTAGCAGCAGTAGCAGCAATCCAATAATAGGAACTCTAATATCCCACACACATTAATGTATAGAATTTCCAGACAGAAAATTGATAAGAAAACACTGGCCTTAAATGGTATGTTAGATCAGATAGTTAAACAAAAATATACAGAATATTTCATCCAAAATCAATACACGTTCTCCAGAATAGATCACATGTTAAGCCACAAAACAAGTCTTAATGAATTTAAGAAAATTTAAATCCTAGCAAGAATTTTTCTGACTACAACAGTATAAAACTAGAAATTACAATAGCAAAAACTGGAAAATTCACAAATATGTGAAGATTGCACAACACTTGATGAACAATCAATGGGTCAATTAAGAAACAAAGGGGAAGTGAAAACACACTTTGAGACAAATGAAAATGGAAATAAATCATATTAAAACTGATGGGCTGAACCTAAAACTGATGGGATGAAGTCTATAGGAGTAAATGCTTACATCTAAAAAACAAGAAATCTCAAATAAGCAACCTAACTTAACTACCCAAAGAACTCAACAAGAATAACAAAGAAAGCCCAGAATTAGGAGAAGGAAGGAGATAAAGATAAGAATGTAAATAAATGTTTAAAAGACTAAAAAAAATATACAAAAGATCAATGAAACTAGGAACTTATTCTTTGAAAAGGTAAACAAAATTGACTCATATTTAGCAAGACAGCAGAAGAGAGAAGGAACTGAATGAAGATCAGACATGAAAGTGGAAACATTATAATTAACACCAAAAAATATCATAAGAGACTACTGTAAATAATTACACCAATAAATTAGACAGCCTAGAATAAATGCATAAATTCCTAAAAACATGAAGACATTATATAAATTTGAAGAAAATATAAAATTATGAATTACAAAGAAATAGAAAATCCGAACAGACTAATTACTAGTTAGGAGATTCAATTAGTAATGAAAAACTTCCAACAAACAAAAGTCAAGGCTCAAATGGCTTCACTGAGGAATTCAAACATTTAAAGACAAATTAATACCAATCCTTCCCAGTCTCTTCTGAAATATTTAAGAGGAAGGAATGTTGCCAAGCCTTCCTAGGTGGCACTAGTGGTAAAGAACCTGACTGCCAATGTAGGGGACATAAGTTTTGATCCCTGGGCCAGGAAGATTCCATGGAGGAGGGCATGGCAGCCCACTCCAGTATTCTTGCTTGGAGAATCCCATGGACAGAGGAGCCTGGCAGGCTGCAATCCATAGGTTCACACAGAGCCGGACACGAGTGAAGCAATTTAGCACACGTGCACACACGTTGCTTCTGAACTCATTTTATGAGGTTAGTACTACCCTGATATCAAAATCAGACAAGACATGACTAGAAAATAAAGTTATAGGCCAATATTCCTGATGAACATAGAGGCAAAAATATTAGCAAACTGAATAAGCATTAATAGGGTCATACACAGTGATTGAGTAGGATTTCTCCCAGCGATTCCAAAATGGTTCAACATCTGCAAAATTAATGTGAGATGCCACATTAACAAAACCAAGGAAAAATCTTACGATCATCTCAATAGCTGCATAAAAAAAGAATCTGACAAAATTCAAGATTCATCCATGATTAAAATTCTCAGCAAAGTGAGTATAGAGGGAATTCACTCTCAGCAAATAAAGGTTATAAAATATTTGACAAAGCCACGTATCTCACTGAACAATAGAGTGTGGAAGGCCTTCCCTCTAAGATCAGAAGTAAGTCAAGACATTCACCCTTACCACTTTGATTCAACACAGTTGGAAGTCCTAGCAAGAAAAAATAGGTAAGAAAGAAAAAAAAAAAAAAAAGAAAAAATAGGTAAGAAAAGGAAACGGAGTCATTCAAGTTGGAAATAAAGTAAAATTGTTACTATTTGCAAGTGACATTATATATATAAAACTTCGAAGACTCTGCCAAATAACTCTTAGAATAAACAAATTCAGTACAATTGCAGGATACAAAATCACCATACAAATCTCCTGCATTTCAGTATGCTAATAATGAATTACCAGAAAGAGGAATGAAGAATACAATTCTATTTATAATTGCATCAAATCAAATGCCTATGAATAAATTTAACTAAGGATGTGAAAGAGCTGTACACTGATAGATAAGATATAAATGAAAGAAATGAATGAAGACACAAATCAGTGTAAAGATATTCCTCACTCAGAAATTGGAAGAATATTGTTAGAATGTCCATACTACTCAAAATAATAAACAGATAAAATACTATCTCTATCAAAATCACATCAGCATTTTTTACAGAAATGAAGCAAACAATTCTAAAATGTGTATAGAACCACAGAAGACCCAAAAGAGCCAAAGCAATCTTGAGAAAGGAGAACAAAGATGGAGGAATCACACTTACAGATTTCAGGCTATGAAGCAAAGCTAGAGTGCTGGCATAAAAACAGACATGTAAATCAATGCAACAGAATATAGACCCCAGAAAGAAATCCATGCATTTATGATCATTTAAGACAAAGGAGCCAAAAACATACAATGGGGAGATGACAGTCTGTTCAATAAATGAGGTGAAGTCACTCAGTCGTGTCCGACTCTTTGCGACCCCGTGGACTGTAACCTACTAGGCTTCCCTGTCCATGGAATTCTCCAGGCAAGAATACTGGAGTGGATTGCCATTTCCTTCTCCAGGGCATCTTCCCGACCCAGGGATCGAACCCAGGTCTCCTGCATTAGAGGCAGATGCTTTAACCTCTAAACCACCAGGGAACAGTAATGGGGAAATTAGACAGCTACAACCAAAAGGATGAAACACGACAGTAATTTAAATTTTAAATACAAAAATAAAATACTTGAAACCATAAAACTCCTAAAAGGAAACATACGGGATCAGATTCTTGACATCAGTCTTGCTGATAACTTTAATTGACACCAAAGGTGAAGACAACAAAAGCAAAAACAAACAAGAGGGACTACGTCAAACTAAAAAGCTTCTTCACAGCGGAGGAAGACACGAAGAAAGCAAACACAACAGGCACTCCAAGAACGGGAGAAAGGAGTTCCAAACTGTATATCTAAGAAGATGATGATCTAAGGTATATTAAGCACTCATACAACTCAAGAGCAAATGAACACCCTATTACTAGTTTTTATTAAAAATGGGCAGACTCTAACTAAACATTTTTCTTAAAGATGTACAGGTGGCCAACAAGTAAATGAAAACATCATAAACATTTCTAATTCTAAACATCATAATAATCAGGGAAATACAAATCAAGACAGCTCTAAGATATCCTCTCACATCTGTTAGAGTGTCTGTTGTTCAAAAACAGGAGGTAGCACGTGTCGGTGAGGATGTAGGGAAAAGGGAACCCTTGTGTACTGTTGACAAGAATGTAAATTGCTGTAGAAAGTCTGCATGGAAGAGCCTCAAAAATTTTAAATTGAACCACTATATGATCCAGCTACTCTGGGTATTTATGTGAAGACAATATCACTAACTATAAAAGATATATGCACCTTCACGTTCATTGTAGTAGTATTATAGTGAAGATACAGAAACAACCCAAGCGTCCACTGATGGATGAATGAATAAAGAAAATGTCATACACCCAAACATACACACATACACATACAATGGAGTATTACTCAGCCATAAAAATGAATGAAATCATGCCATTTGCTTCAATATGGATGGACTTTGAGGGCATTATGCTAAGTGAAAAAAATCAGACATTGAAAGGTAAGTACCATATGATCTCAGTTAATGTGGGAAAAAACAATGAACTCATTGAGACAGTATAGACTGGCGGTTGTCGGAGGTGGAGGTGGGGTGGGAGTTGGGAGAAATGGAGGAAGGTGGTCATTCATAGGGATATAATACGCAGCAAGGTGAGAACAGTTAATACTGTATTGCCTATTTGAAAACTGATGAGAGTGGGTCAACTAGTTCTCATCAGAAGGAAAAAATCTGTAACTGTATGATGACAAGTGTTAACTAGACTTATTGTGGTGATAATATATAATAATATGTATAATGCCTAGCATATACACTATATATCAGTCAGTTCAGTTCAGTCGCTCAGTCGTGTCCGACTCTTTGCGACCCCATGAGTCGCAGCACGCCAGGCCTCCCTGTTCATCACCATCTCTCGGAGTTCACTCAGACTCACGTCCATCGAGTCCGTGATGCCATCCAGCCATCTCATCCTCTGTCGTCCCCTTCTCCTCCTGCCTCCAATCCCTTCCAGCATCAGAGTCTTTTCCAATGAGTCAACTCTTCGCATGAGGTGGCCAAAGTACTGGAGTTTCAGCTTTAGCATCATTCCTTCCAAAGAAATCCCAGGGCTGATCTCCTTCAGAATGGACTGGTTGGATC
>SJYT01052376.1:52106-94955 GCA_006410635.1 Cephalophus harveyi | reverse complement strand
TATTGCTGAAGCCTGGCTTGGAGGATTTTGAGCATTACTTTACTAGCATGTGAGATGAGTGCAATTGTGCGGTAATTGGAGCATTCTTTTGCATTGCCTTTCTTTGGAATTGGAATGAAAACTGACCTTTTCCAGTCCTGTGGCCACTGCTGAGTTTTCCAAATTTGCTGGCAGATTGAGTGCAGCACTTTCACAGCATCATCTTTCAGGATTTGAAACAGCTCAACTGGAATTCCATCACCTCCACTAGCTTTGTTCATAGTGCTGCTTTCTAAGGCCCACTTGACTTCACATTCCAAGATGTCTGGCTCTAGATTAGTGATCACATCATCATGATTATCTGGGTCGTGAAGATCTTTTTTGTACAGTTCTTCCCTGTATTCTTGCCACCTCTTCTTTTATATATATATATATATATATATATATATATATATACACACACTATATATAGTATATATATATCATATAATATATATGAATATCAAGTCATTATATTATTAACCTGAAACTAATACTATATAAGGTTATATGTCAATTATATCTAAGTAAAAACTAAAAGGGCAACTCCAGACAGCTCTGGGACCACTTAATCTAGTGCCTTTCATAAGTGCCCCACCTGTATTCTCTGCTATTTTTTCCCAGGTAATATTTTAAGTTGTGGATTGGTGACTATTTTGTTGTTGTAATTGCTGTTAAAGATTTTTTTTTTTCCTTGAAAAATACATTCCTCATTCTAATTCCATTAATGTGCATGCTCAGTCACTTCCAGTCGTGTCTGACTCTTTGTGACCCCATGGACTATAGCCCATCAGGCTCCTCTGTCCATGGAATTCTCCAGGCAAGAATACTGGAGTGGGTTGCCATGCCCTCCTCCAGGGGATCTTCCTGACCCAGGGATCAAACCCACGTCTCTTGCATCTCCTGCACTGGCAAGTGGCTTCTTCACAATAGCTTGCACATATTAATATAACCCTCCGCCCAGCCCACACAGGTCTGAAGACATTCTCCACCTGCACATAAAGTCTTACTTTAAACCTCTGTTACGAAATCAAAATAATAAGTAGAATGACAGTGTCTGTAATTGGTTTTAAGCAGAAGGATTTAATTTGGAACTTTATTAACCTATAATGAACACTTCATTGACCTATAATATAAACCATGAACTTTGCTGATGTCCACTTTATAACTGAGCTTCACTCTCCCCTGTGAGGGTAAATGTTTGCTTTATGTTGTGTTTTTCTGATGATTTTATGATATGTGGCAGAAAATCAATTTTCACCAGTGTACTTTGGAGCAAAGGTATCGATCTGCATTAGGAAGGGACTGGAGACAAGGAATGATTCCTCAATCATCTTAATTTTGAGGCAAATGCAAAAGGATTTAAATGAATGTCAGATGACTGTCCAGGTAGTAAATAATATATAAATACTGGTAAATAAGAGAGTGAAAGAAAACGGTTTCTGTGCAATCGGAGCATCAGCTGTAGAAGAATGTATCATGCCTTAGTATCAAGTACTTTGCCAGTAAAATTATGGAAAACATCTTCTGTCCAGAAAGTGTGACTAATTTGTATAAACGTTATACGATACATTGTCCCTTAGACTGCCAATCACCAAGCCCAAGTACAGACCAGAGAATCAGAGAATCTCATTGTCAGGATTAATAAAACATCAACTCATGGCTGTTGGGCACACATATTTTAAAGCTATCTCATTACATAGTAAGTGGTAATTGAAAGTTAAAATTGTAGATGTTTATTTTCTAGCTGTGGAGAAGGCAATGGCACCTCACTCCAGTACTCTTGCCTGGAAAATCCCATGGACGGAGGAGCCTGGTAGGCTGCAGTCCAGGGGGTCACTAAGAGTCGGACACGACTGAGCAACTTCACTTTGACTTTTCACTTTCATGCATTGGAGAAGGAAATGGCAACCCACTCCAGTATTCTTGCCTAGAGAATCCCAGGGACAGGGGAGCCTGGTGGGCTGCTGTCTATGGGGTTGCACAGAGTCGGACACGACTGAAGTGACTTAGCAGCAGCAGCAGCATTTTCTAGCTGTGATTTACAGCTGGTCTGTGCATGTGTTGGTTGAAATTACTTGAGACTTTTATCCATGCTATAAAGCCCAATTTGTTTCTAGAATCAAGGATTTCAAATAAATGGGAAATTTGTCTTCTTGAAAAAAACCCAGCAAGGCGGTAGATGAAACATTCCAATTGAAATGCAACCATTGGAGTTTTTATTAAAAGCTCAATTATATACTGTTTATTGTTGTTGTTAGTTGTTAGTCATGTCCGACTCCTTGTGGATTGTTTACGAAAGACACACTGTAAATATAAGGACACGTTGAAAAGATCTAAGAAGATGGGCTTCCGTGGTGGCTCAGTGGTAAAGAATCTGCCTGATGCAGGAGACACAGGTTGATCTCTGGTTGGGGAAGATCCCACGTGCCGCGGAGCAACTAAGTCCATGTGCCACAACTATTGAGCCTATGCTCTAGAGCTCGTGTGCTACAGCTGCTGCAACTAGTGAGCTCGTGTGCCTAGAGCTCCACAGCAAGAGAAGCCTCTGCAGGTAGAAGCCCGTGTCCCACAACTAGGGGAGCCCCGACTCACGGCAACTAGAGAAAAGCCCACACAGCAACAGAGATCCACACAGTCAAAAACAAACAAACAAAATTATTTAAAAAAATAATAATAAAATGCATCAGAATTGGAAAGAAATAATTTAAATTTTCTCTATTTGATGACAGAATATATATATATGTGTGTGTATATATATATATATTCAAATTCTTTCCTAATTTGGAACCAGTCCATTGTTCCATGTCCAGTTCTAACTGTTGCTTCTTGACCTGGATACAGATTTCTCAGGAGACAGGTAAGGTGGTCTGGTATTTCCATCTCTTGAAGAATTTTCTACAGTTTGTTGTGATCCACACACTCAAAGGCTTTAGTGTAGTCAATGAATCAGATTTTTTTCTGGAATTCTCTTGCTTTTTCTATGATCCAGCAAATGTTGCAATTTGATCTCCGGTTACTCTGCCTTAAAAGAGCTCCTCCATCTTCCGCTGCAAAGAGTATAATCATCAGTCTGATTTCGGTATTCACAGTCTGGTGATGTCCATGTGTAGAGTCATCTTTTGTGTTGTTGTATATTGTCACCCTGCTTATTTAACTTATATGCAGAGTACATCATATGAAATGCTGGACTGGATGAAGCACAAGCTGGTATCAAGATAGCTGGGAGAAATATCAATAACCTCAGATATGCAGATGATATCACCCTTATAGCAGAAAGCAAAGAGGAACTAAAGAGCCTCTTGATGAAAGAGAAAGAAGACAGTGAAAAAGCTGGCTTAAAACTCAACATTCAAAAAATGAAGATCATGGCATTCAGTCCCATCACTTCATGGCAAATAGATGGGGAAACCATGGAAACAGTGAGAGACTTTATTTTCTTGGCCTCCGAAATCACTCCAGATGGCAACTGCAGCCATGAAATTAAAAGACATTTGCTCCTTTTAAGAAAAACTATGACTAATCTAGACAGCATACTAAAAAGCTGAGACATTACTTTACCGACAAAGGTCTGCCTAGTCAAAGCTATGGTTTTTCCAGTAGTCATGTATGGATGTGAGAGTTGGACTATAAAGAAAGCTGAGTGCTATAGAATTGATACTTTCAAATTGTGGTGTTGGAGAAGACTCTTGGGAGTTCTTTGGTCTGCAAGGAGATCCAACCAGTCCATCCTAAAGGAAATCAGTCCTGAATAATCATTGGAAGGACTGATGCTGAAGCTGAAGCTCCAATCCTTTGGCCACCTGATGCGAAGAACTGACTCATTGGGAAAGACCCTGCTGCTGGGAAAGATTGAGGACAGGAGGAAAAGGGAACAAGAGAGGATGAGATGGTTGGATGGCATCACCAGCTCGCTGGAAATGAGTTTGAGCAAGCTCCAGGAGTTGGTGATGGACAGGGAACCCTGGCGTGCTGCAGTCTATGGGGTCGCAAAGAGTTGGACGCAACTGAGCGACTGGACTGAACTGATTCAAATTCCTAAAGGCTCCAAATCAAAACAAGAATTAGATGCCACCTTAGATCTATTGAATGACTATTTTCTAACTTTTTATTTTATATTGTAGTATAGCCAATCAACAATGTTGTGATTTCAGGTGGAAAGTGAAGGGACTCAGCAATGCATATACATGTATTCATTCTCCACCACCTGTCCAGGCTGCCACATAAAATTTAGCAGGCTATCTTTAAATAGATAAGACACAATATACTAGCAAGGATGTGTAGAAAAAGGAAAGCCTTGTGCACTGTTTTGGGGAGTGTAAGTTGGTATAGCCACGATGGAAGACAATATGCAGTTTCCTTGAAAAATTAAACCAGGTGGATTCTGCAGTCAGAATCTACCTGAATTCCTGAACTCACCTCTTCCCGTGGACACATTGAATCTACTGTGACAAATAAGAAAAATTTCCTCTGAAAGTAATCCAGAAACTAGTTGAGCAACTCCTATGCATTGAGCAAACGAGAAAAGAAACCCACGTTGTGTCTTAGCCATTCCTGCCCGTTTCAGTCTCAACATTAACCCCATCCCTGGCACAGAGACACACATTCAGTAGAGACTTGTAACTCCCAGCTTCCCCCTGAAGAGTGAGGGGTTTCAATAGGGACAGGGTAGGTGATTAAATAGTTAATCCCACTAGGGCAGCATAGGTAGAGAGGGTCCTTTGGGAGAACCCGGTAAGTTAGTGATCGCTCCAGAAAGTGCGCCTTTTCTCTTTCCAGCTTACTCCCCTCTATAGGACAGTCTCTAGGTCCATCCACATCTCTGCTATTAACACATACAAGTGGAAAATGGTACTGGCGAATCTAGTCACAGGGCAGGAAAAGAAAGAGATGCAGACGTAGGGAACTGACGTGTGAACACTGGGAGGGCGCGGGTATGGGGTGAACTGGGAGCTGGAGGCTGACCTGTGTGCACTGTCATGTGTGAAATAGATGGCTAGTGGAACGCTGCTGTACAGCCCAGGGAGCTCAACTCTGTGCTCTGTGACGACCGAGATGGGCAGGATGAGTGGGAGGGAGGTTCAGGAGGGAGAGGGTATATGTGCACATCGGCTGATTCACTTTGCTGTACAGCAGAAACTAATGCAACGTTGTAAAATGTTGTAAAATATTAAAAAAAAAAACAATTTTTATACCCCAATTTTAAAAAAAAGAGAAAGAGAAGAAAGCAGGCTTGCTTAACTCATGAAACAAAGGAGGCTTGCTAACAGCAAAGCAGTAAATCATCAGTTATACTTGCACCCTGCTGGTTGATGCCACTAAGTTAATGATCCCTAGGACATGTACCTCTGCACACACTAAAAATAAAAATACAGTGGAAGGGGGACATTACACTGAAACCTGAGATGATTTAGCACATTTTAGTATCTTCAACTGCCTTTTTGTTCATTTCCATAGCACTGTGACAGTCCCAGCTGGGCAATATAGGGTCAAAAACTCCCCTGCCCAACACGTAGGAGGAGTTAATGAGGGAACAGTCAACCTTCTCCAAGGTGCCAGGTGGCAAACATGTGAAATCATCACCTCTGTCTACCTTAATCTTTCACGGTCACCCACAAGGGGAGCCGTGGACTCCAGCTTCGAGGTACCATCCTTTTCTTCTCAGTTAGGATTAGCTTTAACTAGAGTTTTTTTTTTTTTTTCTCTCTCTCTCTCTCTCTCACACACACACTCAGCAATGACCCTAGACGCTCCAAGATCCCAACTCTTTCCATCTTACACCTCTGCCATGTGGCCCAAAGTAGTCGTTCAAGCTCTGGCCATCACTTTTTCATTCCACCCCAGAAAAGATAGGTGGGAAAGAAGGGAAGCACTCCTTTTTCCCAAGGCATTTGCCAGAGGTCTCACAACAACTGCGCTTGCATTTCATTGACCAAAATGTAGTCAATGTGGCCCCACTTGGCTACAAGGGGGAGTTAGGAGAGGCAGTCATCTGGCTGCACAGCAGTATTCCCAGTCTGACTCTAGACTCTTTCCACAAAGAAGGGGAGAACTGATATTGGGAATCTCTGCTACCAACGCCAAAATAATTTTTCCAGGCCTATCAATAGATGCCTGCAATTGTTACTGCAGTTGCTTGTGTGTGTCTGCACACACACACACACACACAAGTGCATGTTCCTTCTTCCAGGGTGTGGGGGAAGAGACATGGTTGTCTATCTTATCGATGTATAAATCACAGTTCAGCTGACTCCGATCCCCAGTTATACCTGGACTTGGCAAGACCATTAAAGAGCCTTATATCAGTCAGCGTCCTGGGCTGTACATGGCAACCATAAGTTGTGTGTCCATATATCAGAGGCAACTGTTGCTAATGTTACGTATTACATATTTATTATTGATATACTCTAGTGTCAAACACAAAGACGACTTACACTTCTTTGTACACTGGGCTCCAAAAGCCTGCTTCAGGACAAAGCTGTGGTCTCACCACGGAGGGGTCTACGTGCCAGCAACCTCATCTTGCCGTCTCCTCAACATTCTCATCTTACTACTTGCTCTGTTCTGCAGACATCATTGTCAGTTGTTCTATTAAGTTACACATAGTTTATCTGTGACAAATGGAGATGTCCACACAAAACAAGTTCTCACTGTATGTCAGGCTTAAATATGTCACGGAGCCTGAAGTAGAAAGGAGGTGTTCCAGCGGAAGCTCCAGAGCATGAGTCATATCTGAGGAAGGATCCAGGACAAGCAGGTGGCCAGAGGGGCTGCAGCTCGAAGGCGGCTGGAGGTCAGGCCCGCGTCTGGGTACTGAGCCAGGGACCTAAACGGTGCCTGGCTCAGCTGCAGAGCAAGCAGGACCAGACCGCGAAAGGCCCTGGAGACCACGAAGAGTGTGACTTTAACCTAGAAAAGGGGAGTCCCTGAAGGCTTCTCGGAGGGGGAGAGTGAGATGAGGCTTGTTGCAGTGACGGGGAGCTGGCAGCAAGGTGGGAAGGGTTTGAAGCCAGGCAGCAAGCAGAACAGCAGTCCAGGGGAGCGGAGACCAGATCAGGACTCAGCCAAGTCCCTGGTAGCAATGGAGAAGACGGAAGTCAACAGGCATCTCTTAAGAAAGGAATTGGAATAAAGAAAGGCCGCCAGCCACGTGGATGATATGTAGCGTGGGATGTGCAGGTATGAAGCTAAAGGAAGACTGAAGGCAATTCCACGTTTCTTAGCACCAAACTGAGACGCTTCCAGGAAAAGAGCAGGGTGGTGGTGTTGGAGATAGTTTCTGCTAAGAAAATTTAAAGTTCTTGTCGAATTTCCAGGCTCAGATGTCAAGAGGGGCAGTTTGTTTGTTGTTTGTAGGTCAGAAGATGTCTGTGGATTTGGGGGTCATTAGCAAACAATGAGGAGAAGGCAGTGGCAACCCACTCCAGTACTCTTGCCTGGAAAATCCCATGGACGGAGGAGCCTGGTAGGCTGCAGTCCATGGGGTCACTATGAGTTGGGCACGACTGAGTGACTTCACTTTCACTTTCATGCATTGGAGAAGGAAATGGCAACCCACTCCAGTATTCTTGCCTGGAGAATCCCAGGGACAGAGGAGCCTGGTGGGCTGCCGTCTATGGGGTCGCACAGAGTCGGACATGACTGAAGCGACTTAGCAGCAGCAGCAGCAAACAATGGATTTGCCAAAATCAAGGGTGGAAATGGACTCACTCAAGGATGTCTGGGGAGCTAGAGGGGCTGAGAGTGGGACGGGGTGGGGGGGCACGTTCAGGAGGCAAAGGTTGATCACAGACAGCCTTGAAAAGGCTGAGCGAAGGATTGAGCATCTGGCTTGGGGACAGTGGTCTGGGTGGAGGCGACAAAGTGGAGAAAGAGATGGCTTTAAAAGCATGTTCTCGGGTAAGAGAAATACCAATGGGGATCTCAAAGAACTGCAGTAACTGAGGGTAAATCTTGTAATAGAGGCACCCTCAGGGGAGTGTTGATGGCCAAGGGCATTTACCAGCTCTAGTAAAGGGGGAGGGGACAAGGACTGGGGGCACTTTCAGCATGAAGAAAGTTTGAGCCAGGTCCAGATGGTTGAATAAGAGGAAGAATATTCCAGCAGAAATGATAGTGCTTACAGAATGCTAAGGTTCTGAACAGCATGGCTGTCTTACACAATGTAAGGGGCTTGTGTGAGCGCAGCTTGGTTTAGAAGGTGGTGAGCAATGGAATATGCTGATAGAAAGGCAGGTCTGGTCTAGACTGGGAAGAGCTTCACAGTTGTCCTTAAGAGCACATACCCTAAAAAGTTTTAACAAGTCTTAGCAGGACTGTTCCTATACAAGCAATGCGAACCTACTGAGAGTGGATTAGGTAAGAGAATTTATCATGAAGAACCAAGGGACTTGCATGAACCTGCTGCTGGGAATTACAGCAGAGAATGGGCGTGCCTTCCTCTCCCTCTTTCTTTCGGGGCACATGGACTGCTTGCAATGTGCCTTTGTCTCTCTCAAAGGTCATTTGTTCTTCTCCCAAAGTATCAACATATCTGGTTGGGGTTTCCAAGGCACCAATTGTGAGTGCAATTCCACATGACTTCTGTGCTCCACTGTTTAGTCCAGTTTGGCTCATAATCTGTACCTGATGGTCTGTGACTTCATTATCTTGGATCCAATACTGGAGGCTGGAGAGAGGGATTCCCTTGTACAAACCCGGGTCTCTAGATCTGTCTCAGTGCCTCTGAGGAGCAGTGCCAGAGACAGGGGCATGGATTAGGAAAGCACGCTCTGTGTTTCTACATAGCGGCAGTGTGTTGGGGTATCAGCAAATCCTAGAGAAAAAACATGGCACATCGTCCTGGAGTGCAAATTTTCTCTTTAATTCATTCAAATTTTAATTGCTTATATAGCCTGGATCAATGCCTAGAAAATAAAGTAAAAACACAAAGTCCTATCCCTTTAGGAGCCTACCTTATCACAAGGGAGAGACAGCGCATTCTATGTCACATAGAAGTAAATGTAATATAAGGCAGAGAAGGGGGGATTAGAATCAGGTTGGGCTACAAATAACAAAATCCTAAAACAAGCTTGAACAAGTTAAGAAGGATTTTTTTTTGTTTTTGCTTATAAAAACTCTGGAGGTAATAAGTACAGTGCTGGTATGGTGCACCACAGTATCAGGAATTCAAGTTATTTTCATGATTGTTCTGCTCTGTGTGCTTGCCAATATGGCTGCTGATGCTCCAGCCATTACATATGATTTCACCCAATAAGAGGCATACACAATGCATCTTATACCCCACATACACCACTTTCTTTTATACTTCATTGGCTAAGCAAATCATCTAGGTGCAGAAAAACTGGGAAACAGCCTTTTATTTTAGGTAGTCATGTCGGGTAAAAATTAGGAATCTGTTATAAACAGGGAGTGTGAATATTGGGGAAAACTAGCAGTGTCTGTTGCAATATGAGCAAATAATGGCAAAGTGGCACACATGTCACTCAAGGCGGTTAAGAGGCAGTTTCTGTGAGGACAGGTAACAGAGACTGGGAAAGAGAGAGAGGACAAGCATGTCCTTGTATGGGGAGGAAAATTCCAGGTCCTGGGAAGGCCTGTGCTATAAGAGATCAAGACGGCTGGCTCTTCAAAATGACCACCAGAGGAACTCAGGGACCCAGTGAGACTCGTTCTTCACTGCAGTAAAGAATATCCTCACGCAGATGGGAGAAGAGAGGGCATTCATGGGTTTGGAGGTGTGGGTTTGAGTGGTTTATGGAGACCGTTCATCGTGGACACCTAACTGGAGTTGGGCAGTCAGCGATAGGAGTTCCCATCTGGCAGACGTGGCAGGCAAGGACCCTCGAACTGGCGTGAGGCCCCTATCTGCTCAGCACCCTGTGGAGGGACCGTCCACCAGGGAGGGGTCCCCCGCAGGAGCTGTCTGCTGTCCGGAGGAGAGGCTACCCAGCTGCCCTTCAATGAAAATTTGAGAGATTTCCAAAGAAAACAGCAGAGTTACTGGTTGACAACACTATCTTCCCGGGACAAAGAGTAAAGTCAAGGTGAGGAGGGGTCAGTCCTGACACTTAGTACACTTACTACACAGCTGCAGCTGGGAGCCTGCAGCTGCACCGAGGGTGCTCGCCCGCCCCGCGGAGGGGGTTCCTGGTGAGGGTGCTTGCCCACCCCGCGGAGGGGGTTCCTGGTGGGAGGGTGAGGGGCACAGGCAGGACTTAACTTGGGTTTTCCTCTGAGATGGGAGGACAGTTGACCCTTGAACAACACAGGTTTGAACTGCAAGGGTCCAGTGATTCCTGGATTTTTTTCAATGGTAAATACTATAGTACACGAGGAAGCACCTTTAAATACTCCAATTTTCGACAATGTGGCGCCCCAGTGCCCCTAACTCCCAGAGTTCTCCAAGGGTCAGCCACCTCGAGCAGAGAGCTGACGGAAGGATCAGCACGGCTGCTGTATTCATTCACTCCAGCTGCTGCAACACAGCTCCACAGACAGGGCTTATTATTGTTGTTCAGTTGCTCAGTTGTGTCTGACTCTTTGTGACCCCATGGACTGCAGCACACCAGGCTTCCCTGTCCTTCACCATCTCCTGGAATTTGCTCAGACTCATGTCCATCGAGTTGGTGATGCCTTCCAACCATCTCATCCCCTGTCGTCTCTTCCTCCTGCCCTCAATCTCTCCCAGTATCAGGGTCTTTTCCAATGAGTTGGCTCTTTGCATCACTGTAACAAAGCTCCACAGACCAAGGGCTTAAAGAACAGACCCTTTGCCACAGTTCTGAGCACTAGAAAATCAAAGCCAAGGTGCTGGTGGAGTTGGTTCCTCCCAGGGGCGGCGAGGAAGGCCCTGTCCAGCCCTCTCTCCTTGGCTTGGAGATGGCCGCCGCCTCCCTGCGTTTCTTTCCATCATCACCTCTTTCTGGTGTGTCTGTGTTGCAATTTCCTTCTTATAAGGACGCCAATCCTTTTGCATTTAAGCCCAGCCTCGGGACCTCATTTTACCCCACCCACCACCTCTAAGACCTGACTGCAAATACAGTCACATCCTGAGATGCTGGGGGTAGGACTCCACCATGTGGATTTTGAAGGGGATGGGGCTGACCCACGGCAGCTGCTGTGCAGGAGATGCAGTGAGTAGGGAGAGGGAGGAGCTGGCCGGTGGAAATATGGGGGCTGCGACGCTGACCTGGGTGAGCCAGGACCACACGTGGATGAGGTGGGGAGAGGGGGCTAGGTTCTGGGGGCACCGAGATGGTGAAATGATAGTTTACTGAAGGATTGGATGTGGGGCAGGCTGGAGCAGAGTCGAGAATGACTCTCACCCTGTTGGTGGGAATGCAAACTGATACAACCACTACGGAGAACAGTACAGAGATTCTTTGAAAAACTGGAATAAAACTACCATACGACCCAGCAATCCCACTACTGGGCATATATCCTGAGGAAACCATAACTGAAAAAGACACAGGTACGCCAATATTCATTGTAGAGCTATTTACAATAACTGGGACAACAGAGGATGAGATGGTTGGCTGGCGTCACTGACTCAATGGACATGAGTTTTGAGTAAGCTCCGGGAGTTGGTGATGGACAGGGAGGCCTGGCGTGCTGCAGTTCATAGGGTCACAAAGAGTTGGACACGACTGAGCGACTGAACTGAGGACATGGAAGCAACCTAGATGTCCATCGTCAGATGAATAGATAAGGAAGTTGTCATACATATACACGATGGAATTTTACTCAGCTATATAAAGGAATGCATTTGAGTCAGTTCTAATGAGGCGGATGAACCTAGAGCCTATTATACAGTGAAGTAAGTCTGAAAGACATATCATTTACTAATGCATATAAATAGAAAGATAGTATTGATGATTTTACGTGCAGGGCAGCAAAGGAAATACAGACATAAAGAACAGACTTTTGGACACAGTGGGAGAAGGAGAGGATGGGATGATTTGAGGGAATAGCATTGAATTATCATAGATAAAATAGACAACCAGTGGGGTTTGCTATATGACGCAGGGCACCCAAAGTTGCTGCTCCATGACGACCTGCAGGGGTGAGGTGTTGGGAGACGGGAGGACAGTTTGGGAGGGAGGAGACACACGTGGCCTACGGCCGATTCATGTTGACAGATTTGCCGTCTGTCAGTACTGTGAACGAATTACCCTCCAACTAAAATAAATAAATTTGAAAAAAAACAACAAAGTTAAAAAAAAAAGAATGACTATGAGGATTTTAGCCACTGGTCAATTAGAGCTGCTGCTCACTGCCCTCCTTCCTTCCATCCAGCCTCAGGACCTTGATACTTGTTTTCTCAGCTTGAAATGCTCTCCTTTTCCTTTTGCTCCTGGTTCCATTTTTTGAGGTCAGTGTCCCCGCAGGAGAGAGGCAGTTCCTGACCTTGTGATTTAAAGGGGCGGCTGCCCAACCCTCTATCCCGTCACCCTGTCTGAAGTCACTGCGTGTCCTGGTAACTCGATCCGTCTCTCACTACTGACATGGCAGAGACCAGCACAGGGGCCTGCCTGTATTAGTAGATCCTAGATCAGGGCACTCAAAAATATGACTGAATGAGTGAATGAGCAAGTGAATGAATGCCCTAGTGCCAGTGGACATAGCGGGTGAGGAGCAGGGATACAGAAGAGGTTTCTAGCATGGAGGACTGCAGAGATGAGAGAAACCCAACTCAACGTGGCTTTAATAGAAGCTCATTGCTCATTAACAAGAAGGTTGAGAAATGATCTGCTGAATCAAACCAGCTGTAAAATACACCCTGAGGATTACATCAAAGGCTTCTTGTCCTATTTCGACTCTGTCTTCAGGTTGAAGCAGACTTTCTACAGAGTTCCAAGTTTCACCCCCATATTAATTCATCAGCCCAAAGACAGGAAGGAGCATTTCTGGTAGCATCGTTGGCAGAGTCAACAAGTTTCATTTCGAGAACCCCCAATAACCTCCACTTGAGTCTCAGGAGCCACAAGGCGGCTAGTTCATCCCTAAACCAAATTATGGTTTGGTTTGTCTTACAGCCACTTTGTCCTAGAGCAGGCATCCCCAGCCTCTGGGATCTATGCCTGATGATCTGAAGTGGAGCTCATGTAATAATAAGAAATAAAGTCCACGATAAATATAATGCACTTGAATCATCCCCAAACCATCCCTCACTCCATCTCCCAGGTCTGTGGAAAAATTTCTTCCATGAAACCAGTCCCTGCTGCCAAAAGTTGGGGACCGCTATCCTAGATCAGTGGGGGTTCAGGAGCCCTTTACACAAGCAGTTTTTTTTTTAAAACCTAAGCTATACCGATTGCTATTTACTATATTGGAAATTAAAGTGAGAAGTTTAAAATATTTGGTAACTTTTTAGGAAACAGTAATAAGCCCTTTATATGTTAATATATTTTGTAGGAAAAAATTTCAAAATGAATTTAGAAGAGTGACATGACACTTAAAAATTTTTAAGTCTCTTTAATGTCTGGCTTGGTTGAATACAGCTGGATTCTCCACGTTCAATCTGTTGCCGTAGTTTTTTTTTTTTTGGCTGAGGCATCTGAAGAAAATCCAGGCTTAGATGTGATTGGAAGAGGGAAGGAGTTTAATAGCCTTCAGATAATATTATTTCATCTTATACTAAAACACAGGAACTGGTCATTTCTTAAATGTTGTTAGCAATGTAGAGTTTGACACATCAAATTTTTGAACGCTGTTACATTGAAATCCACTGGTCTGCCTTGCACTTTGAAATTTACCCATGCAAGATTTTTAAACCCCAAGAACTGATGTATAAAAAAATGCTTCACTGAGTTATGCTGGCCTTCTAAATGTTGATGTGATACTGAAAACACAAGAATTATCACCACAGAAGTAAAAATCAGTCCAATTATTGGGAACGTGTCAAGTTCACGAGAGCAAAAGTAGGTTTTGCAAGATTCTAATTTTCATTTAAAAGCTCAAGTTTTATTATTATCAGCAATACAGTCAGTTCTTCCTTGAAGTGACAGCACCATTTTGTTCACTTTTGATAAAAAAAAAACCAAACAAACAAAACCTATGGTTATTCTGGCAGGTATACCTGTTACTTGAGTAAAAATTCTGTTCTATGAAAATACTAGCTAGTTGAGCTCACAAATCAAACTTTTTTATCTGAAGAACTATGGTGCATCAAACAGTCTTCACGCAAATGTATCCTTTACTCACACAATGTTATTGATAAAAGGAAGAGTACTCAAGGTCATAATTTAATATAATTAATGTTTGTTGTTTCATCGAAGGTATTCTTAAGTGAAATGAATGGTTTTTCATGAGAGTCCATGGTGACGGACACACGGCTACTATGCACTCTGGTATTGATGCCAACTTGGCCTTGATGCCAAGGTGCTAGTGGGTTTATCCACCAACATTACTCCAAGTTCAACACAAATAATGTTTCAGTGTCATTAGGAGTATATTTTTGACTTTGGACTATCTGTAAAGGTCTTGAGGAGCTTCAAGGGTTCAATGTCCACAGAAACAAAAACAAGGAAACCCACGAGAAATCACTGCCTGTCCTGGGACAGGGGATGGAGTCAACTTTCCCCAAAGCACGTGAGCTGTATCGGGGAGCAGCAGACATCCGATCTAAATGGGAATCTGAGGGCTCTCAAGAGGCAAACAGGACAGGCGGCTCATGCTCCTCCACTAACAGCAGCAGGAGACAATAACTAGAATTGTTAATTACAACCGTGAGCAGGTCAGATTCGAGACAGCTGTGAGGACAACTCCATTTCATTCAAAACTCCAAACAGTGTTTAAGCCTTTTAGAACCACAGTACCCTCTCGTTTCAGTTTTACAGGTAAAAATAAGTGAAAACTCAAGTGGAGGCGGAGTGCTGGACCACGTTCTAAGTTGCTAGTGAGGAGATGTCATTCTTTCTCCATATCTTAAGGGAAGTGAAGACAAGCTTCCCCTTGCTTCTATGGGTGCTACTGTTCAGATCACACCCTTCTGTTACCACTAAGTCGTAGTCAATTTACAGTACAACTGATCAGCTTACAGCTTTCTTTAATTACATTCCACACCTGAGTTCAGGTGGCATCACCCAGGGTGGCCCAGGGCCCTCAGACCTCACAGCATTCAGCGTGTCCATTCTGTGGCTTGTCACACAGACACAGCCAAGTTTATTCAACTCTGCTCTCTGATTGCTCTGTGGAGACGCCAAGACCTTTGGAGAATCAATACTTTGTCTTAGTATCACGCCAAGTAAAATCTCCTCCATGTGAAGATTGCAGAATGATTACCCTGTATTTTTTTCTAGTATGCTTTTATACTTTTTAGGTTAACTGTTATGTATAAGTTCCCCCACTGTCTGGCTTTTATTTTCATGTAGGTTGTCATGTTTATAACCTTTCGCCAAAATACACAGAGGTAGTGACATTTTTTGACTAATTCATTCATTTCCCTCCGATTTTAAATGCCACTTTCATGAGACCTGACACCAAAGACACAGACACAGTAACACCAGAGAAAGAGGTGCTTTTGCCCTCCTGAGCCATCCGCCTCCTCGCTCGCAACATAGTATCACGGTCACATTACAATATTTGTAGTGCCTACTGGGAAAATCCCTCAGGCTACAAATTGTTGCTACAAAAAATCACCACATAGTCAGAAAGTTAAATAAAACTAGCTTATCTTACAGTTCTGAGGTCAGAAGTTTGGAACGGGCCCCACTGGGGTCGTGAAGGTCCTGAGCAGGGCTGTGTCCTTCCAGGGCTCCGGGCGACGGTCCACGCCCTCGTCTTGCCTTCTCCCCGGCCCCAGCCCTTCCTCTATCCTACAAGCCGATCGAGGGGCCGAGGGGCAGAGGGGAGCCCTCACCCCTCCGCCCCCGCCTGGCGCATCTCTCCAAGCTCCTTTCCTGGCCCCTCCTTACACATTAAGATGCTTCGTGACTCTATGGGGAACACCTGACTAACCAAGGACGGCCTCCTTCAGGTCATGGGACTGGCAGTCCTGATTCTGTCTGTGCTCTAGATTATTCACCAGCTCCAGAAACTACGCGGATGTTTTCGGATGGCCATCACTGCACCTACAAAGCTCATTATGTTTTAAAAAAAAATGTTTTATTGTTTCCCTGCAAGAAGATTACAATGCTTTCCTTCTTTCTTTTTTTGGAGGCACAGGGTGAAATGTGGGGACTGGAAAAGACCCCAGACAGGGGTGGAACCGCACCACCTGCAGTGGAATTGTGGAGTCCTAACTGCTGGACTCCCAGGGAAGTCCCTACAGCGGAGTTTTCTTGCTTTTGTTCAGTCGCTTTGACGTGCCCAACTCTTTGCAACCCCATGGACTGCAGCATGCCAGGCTTCCCTGTCCTTCACTGTCTCCCCAAGTTTGCTCAAACTCATGTCCACTTAGTCAATGATGCCATCCAACCATCTCATCCTCTGTTGTCCCCTTCTCCTCCTGCCTTCAATCTTTCCCAGCATCAGGGTCTTTTCCAATGAGTCAGATCTTCCCATCAAGTGGCCAAAGTATTGGAGCTTCAGCTTCAGTCCTTCCAATGAATATTCAGGGTTGATTTCCTTTAGGATGGACTGGTTGGATCTCCTTGTAGTCCAAAGGACTCCCAAGAGTCTTCTCCAACAGCACAGTTCAAAAGCATCAATTCTTTGGTGCTCAGCCTTCTTTATGGTCCAACTCTCACATCTATACATGACTACTGGAAAAACCAGAGCTTTGACTAGATGGAGCTTTGTTGGCAAAGTAATGTCTCTGCTTTTTAATATGCTATCTAGGTTTGTCATAACTTTCTTACAAGGAGCAAGCGTCTTTTAATTTCATGGCTGCAGTCACCATCTGCAGTGATTTTGGAGCCCCACCAAAAATAAAGTCTGTCACTGTTTCCATTGTTTCCCCATCTATTTGTCATGAAGTGAAGGGACCAGATGCCATGATCTTAGTTTTTCGAATGTTGAGTTTTAAACCAGTTTTTTTACTCTTGTCTTTCACCTTTATCAAGCAGCTATTTAGTTCCTCTTCACTTTCAGCCATAAGGTTGGTGTCAACTGCATATCCGAGATTATTGATATGTCTCCTGGCAATCTCCATTCCAGCTTGTGCTTCATCTAGCCTGCCATTTTGAATGCTGTACTCTGCATATAAGTTAAATAAGCAGGGTGACAATATACAGCCTTGGCATATTCCTTTCCCAATTTAGAACCAATCTGTTGTTCCATGTCTGGTTCTAACCATTGCTTCCTGGCCTGCATACAGGTTTCTCAGGAGGCAGGTAAGGTGGTCTGTTATTCCCAACTCTTTTTCATAGTTTGCTGTGATCCATACAGTCAAAGACTTTAGTGTTGTCTATGAAACAGATGTTTTTCTGAAATTCTCTTGCTTTTTCTATGATCCAACGAATGCATGTGTGCTAAGTTGCTTCAGTAATGTCCGACTCTTTGTGACCTTATGTACTGTAGCCCACCTGGCTCCTCTGTCCAAGGGATTCTCTAGGCAAGAATACTGGAGAGGGTTGCCATGCCCTCCTCCAGGGGATCTTCCTGACCCAAGGTTCAAATCCACATCTCTTACATCTTCTGCATTGGCAGGCAGGTTTTTTTTACCACTAGTGCTACCTGGGAAGCCCAAAGGCAGAGGAACCAGAGATCAAATTGCTATGATCCAATAAATGTTGGCGATTTGATCTCTGGTTCCTCGGCCTTTTCTAAATCCAGCTTGAACATCTGGGATTTCTCGGTTCATGTACTGTTGAAGCCTAGCTTGGAGAATGTTGAGCATTACTTTGATAGCATGTGAAATTGTGCAGCAGTTTGAACTTTCTTTGGTACTGCCCTTCTTTGGGATTGAAATGAAAACTGATCTTTTGCAGTCCTGTGGCCACTGCTGAGTTTTCCAAACTTGCTGGCATATTGAGTGCAGCACTTTCATGGCATCATTTTTAGGATTTGAATTAATGCAGCTGGAATTCCATCACCTCCACTAGCTTTTTGTTCCTAGTGATGTTTCCTAAGGCCCACTTGACTTCATACTCCAAGATGTCTGGTTCTAGGTGAGTGATCACAGCATTGTGGTTATCTGGGTCACTGAGATCTTTTTTGTACTGTTGTGTATTCTTACCTCCTCTTCTTAATATCTCTTGCTTCTATTAGCTCCATACCGTTTCTGTCCTTTATTGTGCCCATTGTTATATGGGCACAATAAAAGACATTTGTTCCCTCGGTATCTATAGTCTTTCCCATTCTATTGTTCTAAGTCTCACTATGTTCTTTTCCTTTGCATCTCTTATCCCCACAAAATAAAACCAGTTTGGTGGACAGCAAGATCAAACCAGTCAATCCTAAAGGAAATTGGTCCTGAATATTCATTGGAAGGACTGATGCTGAGGCTGAACCTCCATTATTTTGGCCACCTGATGTGAAGAGCTGACTCACTGGAAAAGACCCTGATGCCAGGAAAGATTGAGGGCAGCAGAAGGTGGGGGTGACAGGGGATGAGATGGTTGGATGGCATCACCGACTCAATGGACATGAGTTTGAGCAAGCTCTGGGAGTTGGTGATGGACAGGGAAGCATGGTGTGCTGCGGTCCATGGGGTCTCAAAGAGTTATGGACATGACTGAGAGACTGAACTGAACTGTGAGGCTGAATATCATGAATCCTAATAATCAAGGATAAAAACCAAGTTTACACTTACCATGCTGGAAAGGTGAGTACTTTCCTGTACATAAAATATAAAATGTTTTTCATAATCAAAAGAAAGTTATACTTTATCACCAATCTGTGATACAGCTGGTCTTCCCAGATGGCACTTTCAATGCAGGAGATGTAAGTACATGGGTTTGATCCCCTGGAGGGCATGGCAACCCACTGCAGTATTCTTGCCTGGAGAATCCCATGGACAGAGGAGCCTGGTGGGCTACAGGGTCACAAAGAGTTGGACACAGCTAAAACAACTTAGCATGCAGGCATACACATGATACAGTTAAATAAAAAAACATTTTTCTGAGTATTCTATTTTTGTGGTACGTCAGCCTGTAAACATTTATTTTCTCATTCTAAATAAATATCCATATTAAAATCCAATTTTGTATTTGTAAAGTTATATTCTTTTATTTTCTTCCCCTCCCTAAACTTATGTTCTTAAAGTGCTCTCCTTTGTCCCAACTGAGGAAGTTCCATGCCCCACAGAACCCTTCAACCCTTCAAGGATGAAACCAAACTCCACCTGGTTTACTCAAGCCTGAAACTGAGAGGCATCCTTCACTCTTCCCTCCCCCTCCTTATCACTAAGGTCAAGTAACTCCCTCAGATCACACCTTCTGGCTATCTCTTGCCAAAGTCACCTCTTGGGTTGTTTTTCTGCATTATTTTTATTTGCCTCTGTAACAAATTAATCCCATCATCCCACCCCAGACCAGCAAAGGTCATGGCCTCAGGGTCTTTATCTGTTCTCTATCTCTGACACCCAGCAAGGAGTGGGATGTGGAATGCTGGATACATATTTGCTAAATCAATATTTCTTTGTTAAAACTTGAAATGATACAGGAAGTCCAGCTGACCTTCATTTAATCTTACTTCCTCTCCCCTGAGAAAACCACTGTCATCAGCAGTTTTGGGGCTTTTACATCTAGAAATATAGATTTTTGTTCCCTTTTTTAACAGAAATGGGATAATAGTGCATGTATTATCTATCAGGCTTCTCAGATGGCTCAGTGATAAAAAATCTGCTTGACAAGCAGGAGACACAGGAGACTCAGATTTGATCCCTGGGTCCAGAAGATCCCCTGGAGGAGGAAATGGCAACTCATTCCAGTATTTTTGTCTGAAAAACCCCAGCGACAGCGGAGCCTGGCAGGCTACAGTCCATAGTGTTGCAAAGAATCAGACTCTACTGAGCATGCATTATCCAACAACTTGCTTTTTTCACCTAACATGCAGATCTATGACGATACATTTGGGTCTATTTAACTTTTTTTTAACTGCTGTGTACCATTTCATTTCTTGTGTCATCTTGGTGTATTCATGTAACCACTCTGCTAGTGACTGTTCATTTAACTAGATTTACTGAGTCAATGATATCTGTCCAATTGATCTGCCTGAGAAGATTCCAGGAGTCCAGAACACCTTGTATTTCACAATGTCCCATTCACTTGCCCCTTCTCCATCTTCCATATGATTCTGCACTCAGATGGGAAAGGTGTAATAACTTTAGCACACAAGCTAAGCTAAGCTAAGTCACTTCAGTCGTGTCCGACTCTGTGCGACCCCATAGACGGCAGCCCACCAGGCTCCCCCGTCCCTGGGATTCTCCAGGCAAGAACACTGGAGTGGGTTGCCATTTCCTTCTCCATGATAACTTTAGCACACAAAGAATAACTTAATTTCTTTTTAAATTAATTTTTTTTATTGAAGGATAATTGCCTTACAGACAGCTTCCTTTAACTGTTGTTCAGTTGCTCGTAATGTCCAGCTCTTTGCAACCCAATGGACTGTGGCATGCCAGGTTTCCCTGTCCTTCACTATCTCCTGGAGTTTGTGCAAACTCATGTCCAAAAAAAAAAGAAAACAAAAACAAGAAGAAAAACAAAAATAGAAAAGAAAAAAAATTAAAAAAAACCCTCATGTCCATTGAGTTGGTAACTGAGGTATCATTAACACAAACTTTATTTACAGTAATTATCAGACTTTGTGATAGACAATGATTGAATTGTGCATTGCTAACAACAGCCATAGCTCAATCCAGAAGAAATTTTAACTGTTAGGAGCCCTGATAGGCTTCCCTGGGCTCAGAGGATAAAGCGTCTGCCTGCAATGCAGGAGACTGGGGTTCGATCCCTGGGTTGGGAAGATCCCCTGGAGAAGGAAATGGCAACCCACTCCAGTATTCTTGCCTGGAGAATCCCATGGACAGAGGAGCCTGGTGGGCTACAGTCCACGGGGTTGCAAAGAGTTGGACACGACTGAGCGACTTCATACACATACCCTGATAACACAGTCTGATCAATAAAAAAGACTTGGAAGCATAAACTATATTCTGTGAAGATAAAATGATGTGGCAGAAGTGGAATGAAAATGTTTTCAAGGAGATAAAGGATCAATGTAAAATTCTAATTGGGAAAAATCTTGTTGATGTTCAGTCACCAAGTCGTGTCTGACTCTTTGCGACCCCATGGACAGCAGCACTCTAGGCTTCCATGTCCATGAGATTTTTCAGGCAAGAATACTGAAGTGGATTGCCATTTCCTTCTCCAGAGGCTCTTCTTGACTCCGGGACCAAACCCGCATTGCAAGCAGATTCTTTACCTGCTGAGCCAACCCATGGGCTCCACTTAAAAGATTTCTGTAATCACTTAATTTAAAATTTTATTCACAACTCATGGGAACTTACTTTTTAACTGATTAAACTTATGATAAAAATATGTGTAGATATTAGCTTAAAAACAAGTGAGGGAAATACACAACATACTTCTAGGGGGCATCTGAATTTTAAAAAAAGACACGTTACTTGCGGCACACAGGTTTCCTCAGCCTTGAGAACCTGTGAGCTCTTAACTTCTGTCCTTCAGACATGCTGTTCTCACTTGGAAGGTGCTTCCTCTTCCTTTTCATCCCTAGTTTTACCCTAGCAAGCTCACACTCGAGTTTCATGTCAACTCTCTACCTGAGAAGCCTTCTATGTGCCCAGCCTAAATGAGATCTTGTTATTATATGTCCGTATGGTACCATGAATTCCCCCTTTACATAAAACTCACCCCACTGCAAGGGGTTAAATTATGTACAAGGTAAGGAAGTAGAGGCAGAAGGTGTGGCCTGAGTACAGCCTAAGAGGTGGGCAGGAGAGTAAATTTGTGACTGGGGTCTGCAGATAAGGAGGCTGCAGGGCACAGGGGATAATCAAGTTTGGATATAAACAGAGAACAAGGGCAGCTCAAGTTCTCAGTGTCCCCATGCCAGAACCTGGCACAAAACTTTACAACCTGCTGACCAACAGTAATACAGGGCTGCTGCTGCTGCTGCTAAGTCACTTCAGTCCTGTCCGACTCTGTGCGACCCTATGGACAGCCCACCAGGCTCCTCAGTCCACAGGATCCTCTAGGCAAGAATACTGGAGCGGGTTGCCATTTCCTTCTCCAATACGGGGATAATCCACAAGAACTAACATATTTACACGTATCACATACATTTACTGACTTCATGTGTACAGACTGTAATGTTAACATTGAACCAGTTTTATCCCTTCATGTCTGTGTGCTTAGTCACTCGGTCCTGAATAACTCTTTGTGACCCCATGGACTGTAGCCTGCCAGGCTCCTCTGTTCATGGGATTCTCCAGGCAAGAACACTGGAGTGCATTGCCATTTCTTTCTCCAGGCAATCTTCCCAACCCAGGGATTGGGAAGATTTCTTTCTGTTCCTTTCCTCCATTGCAGGTGGGTTCTTTGCCTTCTGAATCACCAGAGAATTTTATCCCTTCATAGTCAAGTAGCTCAGTCATGTCTGACTCTTCGCGATCCCATGGACTGCAGCCTACCAGGCTCCTCCGCCCATGGGATTTTCCAGGCAAGAGTACTGGAACGGGGTGCCATACATTTCCCTAATTGTACACATGTCTGGTCTCATTTAATTCAAGGAAGCAAGGGGACACTGATTGTGCACATTATCCATATCCATGACTTTTCCTCTCCAGTATGAATCTAGTTCTCACTGGGCATTGCTTTCCACATAAAAAGGGGTATGCTTGCTTTGGCAGCACATATACTAAAATTGGAATGATACAGAAAAGATTTGCATGTCCCTGTGCAAGGATGACATGCAAATTCAGGAAGTGTTCTATATTAAAAAAAAAAAAGACAGACTGAAAATCCTGTTGAAAAATCTCTCTACTGTGAATGCTTACCTGCTGGCAATATACCTGTGCAAACACTTGTTCCTTGAACAATTTCCATTCATCTGGCTTTGTCCCTCAGGGTGACCATTTACCAGTCATGTTACATGTCAACTGTGTGAAGGTGAAGGTGAAGGTGAAGTCGCTCAGTCGTGTCCGACTCTTTGCGATCCATCCATGGGATTCTCCAGGCAAGAATACTGGAGTGGATTGCCATTTCCTTCTCCAGGGGATCTTCCCGACCCAGGGATCGAACCCGGGTCTCCCGCATTGGAGGCAGATGCTTTAACCTCTGAGCCACCAGGGAAGCCCTGTCAACTGTGTACAGACAGTCAAATCAGGTAGCCACTGTTCTGGACCTGATTACAATTTTCCACAAAATGCCACTAAATGCATTTGGCTGGGCTTCCTTGGGTTCAATCACTCGGTCAGGAAGATCCCCTGTTGAAGGAAATGGCAACCCACTCCAATATTCTTGCCTAGAGAATTCTATGGACAGAGGAGCCTGGTGGGCTACAGTCTTTCGGGTTGCAGAGAGTCCGACAGACACTTTCACAGGCTTGCATTCAGAAAAAAAATTTTTTTTTCTTTTTTCACTTACAGGATTACACAGTAAACCACACTCACTGTAGTCAAAGGATGGTAGAAGAATTCCGAAGGCCTCGGAATCTGTTTTCATAATAATAAAACAGCTGCCCTGATGTCTTAGATTTTTGTGAAGGTCACAGAAGTACGTCAGCACTTTATTCCCCATGCCCATGCAGACATGGCAACCCACTCCAGTACTCTTGCCTGGAGAATCCCGTGTACAGAGGAGCCTGGTGGGCTCCAGTCCGTGGGGTCACTTAGAGTTAGACATGACTGAAGCGACTGAACCACCACCACCACCGGGCAAGTACCTTCAAGAACTACACAAAAAATGAGGTTAAGCATAAGCTATCAGGAAGACATTAAACAGCCAGGCCTGCGGAAGTGAAGCAAGAGTGAATCTGATAAGCCTGGAAGGGAAGGGAGTCTGGATGAGAATGGACCCATGTATATGCATGGTTGAGTCCCTCTGCTGTCCATCTGAAACTATCACAACATTGTCAATCTGCTACGCGCTGTACTGTGCTTATCAGTCCTGTCCGAGTCTTTGGACCCATGGACTGTAGTCCACCACGCTCCATGGGGATTCTCCAGGCAGAAATACTGGAGTGGGTTGCCATGCCCTCCTCCGGCGGATCTTCCTAACCCAGGGATCAGAGCCCAGGTCTCCCCGCATTGCAGGCGGATTCCTTACCATCTGAGCCACCAGGGAAACCCGTTCATCTGCTATATCGCAATATAAAACAAAAAGTTTAAAAAAATAAAATTTGGCATCCAACAATTAAAAAAATAAGAGTGAATCTGATAAATTAAACAACCTTGTAAAAAGGCTGTCCAGCTAGGCGTGAACGTACAGTGATGAGAAAGAAGGGACCTGATTCAGACACAAGCTAGAGGGCGAGTGAAGGGCAGGAAGTGGGGTCCTGGGCACCCGCCGGGGAGCAAAGGCAGGAGCCGAGGCGAGCGGGTGGGCGCCGCCGTGCAGAGGAAGGGCAGCCTGCTTGCAGAACCCAGGGCGAGAGCCCCGAGAGCCTCTGTGGCTCTTCTGTAACTGCCCCGATTGTCTCCTGCTGGCCTTGACCTAGGCGGCCTGACGAATCTGTCAGCCGGGCAGCCAGAGTCTGCAGCACCTTCTAGGTGCCGAGCTTCACCTGTGCGCACCACGGGAAGGGGACGACTCAGCTCGAGGGCGCATCCCGGCGTCCAGGGGCCTTCGGTCGTACGAGCAGGTGGTGGGGCGTCCCCTCAAGTCCACTTGTGCTCAGAGCCCGACCACGGGGTGCACGGCCACCTCGATCCCCTCGCCGACCCGCACCCACAGCACCGCATCCCTACAGCCAGTCACCGCGTCGCTTCCGCGCGCGCGCCTCCGGAAGGGGTACGGGGCTGAGAGACCTTTGGAGCATGCGCAGTTGCCCGAACGGGGCAGTCCACGCGGCTGGGCAGCAGCTGCGTTTCAACAGTCTACAGCGCTCAGCCAATCAGGAAGCGAATTCTTGCCGCGGGGCCCCGCCCCCGGCGGGGGACTATAGCAACGGGCGGCCTATCGGGAGGCGTGTTGTTGGCTTGGAGCCCCGCCCCCGGCCGGGGCAGAGGGTCATGGGGTGTGAGCGGTCTTGAGCTCCCCAGCCCTTGAGGGCCGCGGTGTCCCTTGCCCCGGGCCGCGATCAGCGCGCCCCGCCCTTCGCTCGCCAGCGCGCCCGCCCTCCGGCGGCGGCCCGGCCCATGCGTCTGGGGGCGGAGGCCCGAGCGGGCGCGGGCCGGGCGTCTCAGGTGCGGCGGGCGGCCGGGCGCGGTGAGGGGGCGGCGGCGGGGCCGGGCGCGGNTGTCCCTTGCCCCGGGCCGCGATCAGCGCGCCCCGCCCTTCGCTCGCCAGCGCGCCCGCCCTCCGGCGGCGGCCCGGCCCATGCGTCTGGGGGCGGAGGCCCGAGCGGGCGCGGGCCGGGCGTCTCAGGTGCGGCGGGCGGCCGGGCGCGGTGAGGGGGCGGCGGCGGGGCCGGGCGCGGCCAGCTGATTGGCCCGCGAGCTAGGGCCTCGCGGAGGCGGGAGGCGGCGGAGCAGCGCAGGGCCGGCGGAGCGCCGGGCGCGCGGAGACGGGAGGATGCTGCTGTCCCTGGTGCTCCACATGCACTCGATGCGCTGCGTGCTGCCGGCCGCCGTGCTCCTGGGCGCGGCGCCCACCTACGTGCTGGCCTGGGGCGCCTGGCGGCTGCTCTCCGCCCTGCTACCCTCGCGCTTCTACCAGGCGGTGGACGACCGGCTCTACTGCGTCTATCAGAGCATGGTGCTCTTCTTCTTCGAGAACTACACCGGGGTGCAGGTGAGGCCCCTGCGCGCGGGCCACCGCCCCTGCCGCTGTCGGGGGACCCGGCGGCGGGGTGGGGGGTCGCGGGCGCATTTCCCAGCTTCGACCCGCCGCGTGTCCCCCGGCCGGTGCAGGTCCGGCCCTGCGAACACGTGCCGCCACCCCATCCTCGCCCTGCGGGCCACGTTCCCGGTCGCGCTCCGGGGTTTGGCCCGATGCTTCGGTGCGGGCACCCCGAGTCTCTGGGTATACCTGCAGGAAGCTGTTCTGCGGCCACAAGTGGGATCAAACCGCTCCCTCTCCCCGCTTCTGTAACTGTCTGTCTCGTGCTTGGCGAAGTCGGTGCAGATGGACATTTAAGTAGGGCAGGCAGTTGACAGTTTCTGGCGCTTGGTCTGAGAGGAGATGGTCATGCTGGAACTCGAAAGTGCGCTCTTAGAAACCGGAGACCTTCTCTGCAGACAAATTGGTGTTACTCTTTGGACAGGCAATGCAGCTTTGTGTTTCGCGTTCTTCCCCAGGATGACTGAAAGCTGGGCATGAAAAGTAATACATTTGTTACTGTAGAAGCCTTACTGGAGATAGCATTTTTGCCAACTTTGACTAGGCTTAAGTGTGTGGTTAATCTTTTTTGTTTTTCTTTCGGTTCCTTTCCTTCTCTGTCGAGAATGGATTATGTGTAGATTAAATTTGTAAAACAAAATTAGAAGGCCCTCTTTATTTAATTTTTTGAAGTCTTACACAAAAATAGCAACTATGGGGAAAAATTGTGAATTTTCCTTTTTTTCTCCAGTTTGGGGGGGAAATAGAGCTTAATTCTTGGTTTTCCTTATACCCAGCCCTCTTCTTTTCTTGTTGCGAGTGGATTGGAGTGAATGGGATGGCATTATTATTATTATTATTTTTTTGTCTTTTCTCCCCCCTAGTGCTGTTGCTTCCACCCTCTTGTCCACCAGCTACTATTTTGAATTTGCAGTTGCATTGCTGTTAGTGCCTGATGACTCTGAACTTGCCCCAGTTGGAGATTTGAGGGGTGGGAACTAGAAGCCAGGGCCTTTGTTTAAATCAGTATTTGTGTTTCCTAGAAAAGAAACACTGCTTTTCCAGATAATGGTTTCCTGATCTTTGACTTTTACAATGGGCTTCATTTAAAATTTTCACTAATTCAGAACAGTCATTTCCACACTGTGTTCTTACTTCACCACAGTTGTCTAAACGTAAGGTTTTGTCATGGAACGTATTTAACTGTACATCATATGTCAGTTGGTGCAGGCTAGGAAACAGACTCAGAATATATGACACAGTCATTTACCTCTTCGAAAAAGAAGTCTACCTATAGTGTTTTTTTTTTTTAGAATTTGCAGTTGCATTGCTGTTAGTGCCTGATGACTCTGAACTTGCCCCAGTTGGAGATTTGAGGGGTGGGAACTAGAAGCCAGGGCCTTTGTTTAAATCAGTATTTGTGTTTCCTAGAAAAGAAACACTGCTTTTCCAGATAATGGTTTCCTGATCTTTGACTTTTACAATGGGCTTCATTTAAAATTTTCACTAATTCAGAACAGTCATTTCCACACTGTGTTCTTACTTCACCACAGTTGTCTAAACGTAAGGTTTTGTCATGGAACGTATTTAACTGTACATCATATGTCAGTTGGTGCAGGCTAGGAAACAGACTCAGAATATATGACACAGTCATTTACCTCTTCGAAAAAGAAGTCTACCTATAGTGTTTTTTTTTTTTTAATTTTAGTTAAAAGCCTGTAACATGTCCCATGCTATACAACATATATGGCTGAAATAATTTGTGTAATAAGTTTATTATTCTAAAAAACGTGTCTGAACTTTCCAGTGTTTCTGAAGTTGTATATCTCACCTTACATCTGTTCAGTATAGACCTCAGCACGTGGTTTTTTAAAAGTTTAGTCTGTTGATGATCAGTTCTGTTCAATTCAAGGATTCCTAACAGACTTCATCAAGGACCCATGCTAAATAAAATTTTGAATTATACTTGAGACCATCAGACATCCTTTTATAAATACATGAAGAACCAGTATCTAGTGATAATCTTCTAAAGATCAGGATTCATTTTTATTGTGTATTTAAAAAAATGTTGCACTTTCTCCTCCTTCTACTGGAATATAGGAAAAACTGATCATTGATATTTGCAGACCAAAATATACAGTGATACACAACATGCCTCCTCATTAAAACCTAAGTATTTTAGTTACCATTTTCTTCCTGCTCAAATCAGTTAGTAACAACTGGTTTACTTTAAAATAGATTTTACACTAATGACTATTAATCCCTACCTCCCTTAATGCTAACATGATACATTGTAACAGTGAAATATGATATTCGGTATGAAATAAATTTAGTTTTTCAATTGACCTGTTTCAAATATAAAATAGTTTAAATAACACTAGAAGACAGAATTAAGTCTAAGATTTTGATGTTTATATAATGTGTTCAATTAGAATACTCTAATAATTTATACGTTTACTTGAAAGGTGGTTTCAAGTTCCTCAGAAACCCTCAAGGCCTTCATATCTGGAGGCCATTTATAACTAGTTCTTTATTTTGGTAGCACTGTGTCCTCAAAAGTAGTGCTAAACTCTTAATAAGATAAATTTGTATTCTGTATCCTGTAAAAAGTGGGCTTCCCAGGTGGCGCAGTGGTCAAGAGTCCTCCTGCCAGTGTAAGAGACTCAGGTTCCATCCCTGGTTCAGGAAGATCTCCTGGTGAAAGGAAATGGCAACCTACTCCAGTATTCTTGCCTGGAATATCCCATGGACAGAGGAGCCTGGCAGGCTACAGTCCATGAAGCTTCAAAGAGTGAGACATGACTGAGCATGCATCTTGTAAAAGCAGCTAAGCTATTAGAATGAAACGTGTATTTAGAATCAGAGAAGGGACCTCACAAGTCCAAGCCCTTTATCACGTTTGGATTTTTTCTTCATTTCTGCTAAAATGTTGCCCAGGTTCTTCTCAAATATTAGTAGTTCTATGTAGAATATAAATATTTCCTTGTTTCCTCTTATTTTCTCCTTCTTCTACTTATTTATCATTCTCGTGAAGACTTTTAAAGACCTTAGACTACTACCTTCAGCTTAGGTAGGAGGCACAGAACCCGGAAGATGCTTAAGCAGAATGACACAACCTTTAAAAGAGGAAATTAAACATTTCTCAACCAAATATGATTCCAATCTAACACAGTCTAAGTCTGGCCAGGGAACAGACTTATAAGAAAATCTTAGAGAAATATAATCAGAATCTTGTTTTTATACTGTCTAGAAATATCAAGCAACACAGTTATTTTGGGTTGCATCCATATAAAAAATTTTTAATTACCGTATTTTTCTAAGTTACAGGTGCAATAAAATATTCAAACACTGCAAAAAGATTTTGAGACAGTTAAAGTTCCCTTATCTACACACCCTCTCCCAGCTTGCAACAGTGTGGTGTGTAACTTTGGATTTCTACCAGGAGCTTTTAAATAAATGTATGAATTGTGGAGAGACTCCTCCATTTTAAATTAAGTTCTTGGATGGGTTTTATGGCTTTTATAGTAGTATTAAGTATAATCTAACCTATGGGGATACCTCTGTGCCATTATGATGGAAAACAAAAGAAAAGAGGGCTCTCTGTATATACAGTTGACTTTCCCTCTTTCCTAAATGGGTCTAGTTTTATAGACTTTATAGAGTCTTTTATAGACTTTTATAGAGTCTTTGTGACTCTGCTAGATTATTCAAGAAGGCTGTATCAATTGTTATGAACCACTCTGAGCTTGTACACTTCAAGCAGGAGTAACATGCTGTGTTTTATTCAGGTGATAACCGAGTAAAAATGAAGACTCCTAAGTGTGGCCTTCAAGGCTGTCACAGTTCCACCCTGGCCAGCTTTTCCATTCGCTGATTTCACTTTTGTGCAACTGCTGCTTCCTTCCCAGTCTCCGCTCCCCCATTCCCAGTGCATTCGCAAGAATGCGCCCTTGCGCTGCTCTTCTCAGGATGCTTTCTTCCAGCTCAGGCACGTTTCCTCTTCACCTTTCACGATCTCATCCCATCTCAATGTCAGGATCATTTATATGTAACATTAACATGTAATATTAACATAGCAGGAGCATATTTTGATATATATATACATTGTCCCCTTTACATGATTGTAGCTCCTTGGAAGTGGCAATAGTGACTTGACTCGATGGTTCCCTTTCAACAAAAGGGCAGAGCACTCTGCACGGGATGCCGATCTGTGTTTCTTTGGAAAGGTGGACACATCTCACTTGTAACCCGTGGGGCCTCTTGAATGGCCCTAATAGTTGACTGAAGACTGAGAATAAGGTCAGAGACCTTATAAAAGGAGTTCAGAAACAGCTGGCAATATAGAGAGACTTTTGTATACTTGTCAATAAAAACCTGCACTTTTTTGCAATTTTTAAAGAGAAGCAGTTCTGTCAGGTTTATTTGGTTTACTCTGCATCTTCCCATGAATTAGCAATGGAAACCCCAAATAAATAAGTGTTGCTGTGGATTTAGAGGGCTATATGAGTGTGTGAGTGTATGTGATAGTTAGAAGCAGAGAGAAATGATGGGGGTGATACTGGGAAAGGGGGTCATAGTAAGTGCTAACCACATGCGAGGCACCGGTGTTTCCATTGATAAAATAACCTCTGCTCCCAGCACACAATTTAGCAGTTAGAAAGAAGTCAGTTTTTTTTTTTTTTTAACTGAATGTATAATGGGATGTTATAAAATGACAAAATGAGCAAAGAGTGGAGGAAACACTGGAGTATAACTGAATACAAGTGGTCACTTCACTGGGGGAAGGTGATTCCTCTGTGTTAGATGCTGTGTGGTGAAGCCAACTCCTCATGTGTGTACATGTTGCTTTGCTCCCATTCTTAATTTGTGTTTCTGTAGGAAAACATTTTGGAGAAGGCAATGGCACCCCACTCCAGTACACTTGCCTGGAAAATCCCATGGATGGAGGAGCCTGGCAGGCTGCAGTCCATGGGGTCGCGAAGAGTCGGACACGACTGAGCAACTTCACTTTCACTTTTCACTTTCATACATTGGAGAAGGAACTGGCAGCTCACTCCAGTGTTCTTGCCTGGAGAATCCCAGGGTTGGGGAGCCTGGTGGGTTGCCGTCTGTGGGGTAACACAGAGTCGGACATGACTGAAGTGACTTAGCAGCAGCAGCAGGAAAACATTTTATGTCAGTTTTAAAATTTTTACTCAAGGCTTTCTTACCTCCTTGTGGTTAATGTTCAAAGTGAAAAAAAATTACATAAGCTTCTAATAACGTGGGACTCCTTCTCATTTGACAATTTTTATTTGGAATTTTTGCAGGTAATTTGTTATATTCAAAAGATTTTTGGATGTTGGGTGAGATTCCTAGTTCTTTGCCATTCTCTGTTAGCTTGAGTAAACCAACTTTTCAACTCAATATCCTCATTCTTAAATGGAATACTTATTTTCCTGTTATTTTGAAGACTGAGATAATATGTGAAGCTGTTTAGCTCAATGACAGATCCATCACAGATACTCAGGAAAAACACAATCTGTAAATGAAGACAGTATCAAGCGATACATATGACAAATATATTGTATAAAGAGAGCTTTGTGATTTGTAGGGTTCCACTTAAATGTTGCATAATAATTATTTTTATACTGATTATTAGACAAATGACTATGTTTATATTTTAACCTTGTTTCAGAAGGGCATCGTACTTTTCCTGTTCAGGGAAATGTTTCAAACTGGGCAGAAAAAGACCATCGTTTCCTGTGTATTACAGTAGAAATCTTGTATGTGATCTTGAAATAATATATTTCGTTGACAGAAATACATTTTAAAGTTCACTTTAAATAATTATAAACAATCACAGTGTGAATTACATATGCAAACTTATTTATGCTGAAATTATAGCTGCATTTCTACATAATCAGACCTTTTTTTTTTTTAAGGAAGATAAACTAGATATCTGTTTCTCTTATCCATTCATCATTTAACACAGTTTTGAGTGAACAGTTTCACCTTATTGTATAGTAAAAAAACAACATGAGCTTCCCCTGTGGCTCAGATGGTAAAGAATCTGCTTGCAATGCAGGAGACCCAGGTTCGATCCCTGGTCTGGAAAATCCCCTGGAGAAGGGAATGGCCACCCACTCCGGTATTCTTGCCACGGACAGAGGAGCCTGGAGAGCTACAGTGCATGGGGTCTCAAAGATTCAGACGTGACGGAGCGACTAACACTGCTGCTGATAGCAACAGTTGATGTTTTGGGGGGATCGTTGCTAGGAATCATGTGAAGTAGTTCACATGGTCTCAATTATTTCACCACAACCTGTGGGGAGTATTACCTTCATTTTACAGGTTACCCAAAAAAGGCATGGAGAGGTTAGGTACTTGTGCTGAAGTTCATAAAGCTGGTAAGGTGATGCTCTAGGATTCACATCTACGTCTTCATTTGAATTGAACGTTTCTGCCTGTGTCTTAATGATGATTATATTGCAGCATAGAGGAGGCAAAATGTTCTGTAGCTGGGCCTGCAAATTAAATCGACAGAAGTCAGAACAGAAAAGAAGCGAAAACCAAAAGAGGTGGTTAGACTCAGCCCAGGGATGTGTATGTGTTAGGCGCCAAGTCCGACTCTTTGTGACCCCATGGACTGTGGCCTGCAGGTTTCTCTGTCCATGGAATTCTTCAGCCCAGGGATGTATATATCATTTTATTAATAACAAAGGGCAATAGACTGTGGAGACACAGCTAGATAGAGGAGAAGTGTGTTGAGTTCTTGGGGCTGGTAAATGGTGGGATGGTCCCTGGGAAGTGGATAAGAGTGTTACTTTAGTAAGGTTTGCTGACTCATTGATGAGTGGAGTTTAATGTCACCTTTAGGGGGAGGACAGCTGTGTGTGCTGTTTCTCAGTTGCCTTCAGCTCAAAATAATCCTCATGTCAAAGTGGCATATTTTGGGGTGGATATTCTAAGCCCTTTCTACAGCATCATGTATATTGAAGGACAGTGAAGGAAGTTTTTTACAAAATTCGTATTTCAGTTTGCATGCTGAAAGAAAATAGATGTTACTGAGATCAGTTCAGTCGCTCAGTTGTGTCCAACTCTTTGCAACCCCATGCACTGCAGCACACCAGGCCTCCCTGTCCATCACCAACTCCCGGAGTTTACTCAAACTCATGTCTATCAAGTCAGTGATGCCATCCAGCCATCTCATCCTCTGTTGTCCCCTTCTCCTCCTGCTCCCAATCCCTCCCAACATCAGAGTCTTTTCCATTGAGTCAGCTCTTCCCATCAGGTGGCCAAAGTATTGGAGCTTCAGTTTCACCATCAGTCCTTCCAATGAACACCCAGGACTGATTGCCTTTAGGATGGACTGGTTGGATCTCCTTGCAGTCCAAGGGACTCTCAAGAGTCTTCTCCAACACCACAATTCAAAAGCATCAATTCTTCAGTGCTCAGCCTTCTTTATAGTCCAACTCTAACATCTATACATGACCACTGGAAAAACCTTAGCTTTGACTAGATGGACCTTTGTTGGTAGTGTCTCTGCTTTTTAATATTGAGACAAATGAAGAATTTTGTTTGTTTTTTGAAGAGAAAGTATGCTGTGTTTTATGTCCAAGGCATTGTTGGGTGGATATTCCACTGTGTGAGATATGTGATTAATTTAGATTCCATTCTGCCATCCCCTTTTAGGATACAAAAGAGGGAGTCTTCAAGTAGTTTACAAATTATGAGAACAAACCAAAAGAAAGGTTAAGGTGAGATCCCGGTGAGAGGACAGTGTTGCACCAAACCTAGGTCTGCTGAAAGCTTTCTTTGTGCACCTAAACGAGCTTGTTTGACTGGAGCAGAGCTGTAACCAGTGTGTTTCAATCACAATGAAGATAATCAAAGGGCATTGTTATTGTCTGTTAAGTTAATACAATTAAGAAAACATTGTTATTTTTCTCTGGAGGGATTTTACATGAGTTTTTAAAAAATGGATGAACCCCAAATTGAACAATTGTGATGAACCTAAAATTACTCAGAAACTTAAGAAGAACCAAAAAAGCCACGTTTTTCACGTGCCTTGTGTGCACAAATTACCTGCCAGTGAAGTGATTGTAATTTGAAATACACGTACTAGAACACTCACAGAATGATGCCTTAAATCAGTCGCTGGTGCATTTCAAGTATTTGTTTATACCCCAGCTCTTTACTGTTGAAAGTGAGACATAGCTTTATCCACTTGTGAGAAATACAGGTGCAGTGTATTGATTCAGTGAACATCTGTTGAAAAGCATCTGGGTGCTGGGCTCTGGGCAGAGAGATGAGGCTCTGAACAGGGATGAGGTCCCTGCCCCTGAGGAGCTTGTGGGCCTCAAGGGAAATGTGAGCTAGAAATAGGGGTACACAGGGAGACAGGGTTTACTGTGATGCAAAAAGGGGAGTGAGAAGGCAGCAGGGCTTCCGTGAGAAGGTGAATAAATGGTGTGAAAAAAGCTGATCTAAGATGACTGCAATGAGAGAGCACAGGTGGCTTTTAGGTAATCATAGAGTCATTTAACAATGTATATGTATGGGTATTTTGTAAGTTATTAAGAATTTTTTAAATTTGGGAAACCCTTTTTGTTGTTTTAGTTGCTAAGTTGTGTCTGACTCTCTGTGACCCCCATGGGCTGCAGCATGCCAGGCTTCCCTGTCCTTCACTATCTCCCAGAGTTTGCTCAGATTCATGTTCATTGAGTTGGTGATGCTGTCTATCCATCTCATCCTCTGCTGCCCATTTCTCTTGCCTTCTATCTTTCCCAGCATCAGGGTGTTTTCAAATGTCAGCTCCCATCACTTCAGCTGGCCAAAGGGAAATGGAGCTTCACTATCAGTCCTTGTTCCCTGGTGGCTCAGAGGTTAAAGCGTCTTCCTGGAAAGCAGGAGACCTGGGTTCGATCCCTGGATCGGGAAGATCCCCTGGAGAAGGAAATGGCAACCCACTCCAGTGCTCTTGCCTAGAGAATCCCATGGAAGGAGGAGCCTGGTAGGCTACAGTCCATGGGGTCGCAAAGAGTCGGACAGACTGAGCGATTTCACTTCACTTCAGTGAATGTTCAATGTTGATTTCCTTTAGGATTGACTGGTTTGATCTCCTTGCAGGCAAAGGGACTCTCAAGAGCCTTTGGTACACATACACATATATGTGGTACATAAACTTTACAATCATGTATTCCTTTCTTTGGCTAATCAATATTTACTTGAAGTACTTAGTAATCGGCATCTGTTGCAGTAAGGTTTGCAGTTCATCATTTCACTTACTTTGCTTTTAGAGCTTTTAAATTTTCAAATATTAAGGGCAATTCTTTGTAACTCTCATTTCTGTTGAATTCCAAACAAGTTATAGTGACAAATTAAAAAAAAAATAACTTAAAGGCAATGAATCCAAATACCTACTTTGATATCCTAACTCATGTCAGAGGCTTACCATCTTCTTTTGCATCTCAACTGGAAATAGCTTTTATTTCAGTGAGATGCATATTGAAGAATAATCTTTAAAAGTATGAACTATGCATTTATTTTCCCTTTAGAGGCTATGAATTAAGATTTTGTTCCTTTCACATTTTGGCCATCTGTTTTGCCCACCAGAATTCGTTACTTATCTTACTTTTTTCTAGATACCGCTGAAGATGTTTTTAAACACTGGGCCTGTCAAACTTTAACAAACTACATTTTGAAAATGTCAGTTGTTTGGAAGCTATTTAAGGATGGGGAAATTAGTGAGCCTCAGGGAAAGCAGAGGTGGCTTTCCTGCAAAGCTTTTGGGCTAATGGTTGTGTCTGTAAACAAAAGTAGGAAACTGATGTTTTAAGGCCAGTGTGGTATATAGTATGTGGACTGAGCCCAAGTAGTGAAGGTGTGGGATCTTAAGTGGGGCTGTTGCCTCGTCACGGGTCCCTGCACAAGGCAGCGTGGTTGGCCTGTGCTCGGCCCGCTGCCGTGCGAGGCTGTGGCGCTGGACCAGATGATGGCCAGACGCCACTCTGCTGCCGCTGCGCGTAGTGGCCGTTTTCCCTGCTGGAGATGGTTGTCATGAGATTAGATGGCTGTGCTTCTGTTTGTGGTTTTCTTTTCACCCTCACCATGCTTGTTTTATTTTAAAGTGGAATATATTTAGTTTTATAGGAAATAAAGTTTGCAGTGCTATGTTTTCTGAATGATTGATAACTATCATCCTGTGACTACCCATTATTTGAATTTTTAAGGTTATTTTTGACACACAAAAGTTTGACCTATTCATGTTATTCATTATGATGTCTGTTATAGGTATGCATTATGAAATGACGACCACAATCAAACTAAAAAAAAGAAATCCTTTTAATAACTTGTTTGTCAGCTGCCTTCAAAGGCTGTAGTCTCTTAATGAAGTGAAAGGGAAGGAGAGTCCCCCTGGGTGGCTCAAGTACTGCCTTCAGCCTGAGGACAGGCAGGTCTCCAAAGAGTGGTTTTCAGATTGAATCAATTAAACCACAGCCTGTCGCTGTGAGTATTCTGTCCAAGGAAGTCAAGCCAGAAGTTCTCTGTCACAGTGCTTTGAACCCAGTGAGTCCCACCTAGAGGTCCCAAAGCAACTCTGGCTCATGGCTGAGAGGGTGGATCGCTCACAAACTAGGACTCCACTTTTTAACCTTGCATGGATCAAGTCATTGATCTTGGTTTTTGTTTTGGTGTTGATAAACTTTATTAATAAAAAATTATTAAAAAAAATTATTGAGCAAGCAGCTTGGTGCTCTGTGATGACCTAGAGGGCTTGGATGGTGAGGGTGGGGGGAGTGAGGCTCAATTTATATTAAAAAATTACTGAGCAAATATTTAAACACATATTATCCACATAGACTGAAGGCAGGAGGAGAAGGGGACAACAGAAGATGAGATGGTTGGATGGCATCACTGACTCAATGGACATGAGTCTGAGTAAACTCCGGGAGCTGGTGATGGACAGGGAGGCCTGGCGGGCTGTAGTCCATGAGGTTGCAAAGAGTTGGACATGACTGAACTGACTGACTGACTGACTGACCCAGTTTTCTGGGTCAATTTTAGTATAGTTTTCTGAGGAAGATAATAGAAATCGCTTTCTGAGTCCCTGGTCTCCAGAACTTTGTCATCTAATTACATTTATCTACAGAGATAGAGTCCTTTGTTTGTTCTGTTGTTAAGATATTAATGAGGAGTGCTGTATTCAAAAGACAATCTCTGTGACTACCTAAAAAGACAGTTGTTGTTCAGTCGTGTTCTCTTTGTGACCCTGTAGACTGCAGCACACCAGGCTCCCCTGTCCTCCGTGTTCTCCCGGAGTTTGCCCAAATTCATTTGTCCACTGGGTGGCTGATGCTATCTAACCATCTCATCCTCTGCCACCTCCTTCTCCTTTTGATTTCAGTCTTCCCTAGCATCAGGAAAAAGATAGATCTGTAGCTAATTCATTGAATAATCCATAATGACAAGATATGGAAACAGAAATGCCCTTGAGAAAAAAATTACAGTTAGGAGTCATTTCCTTTGAAGCCTTTAAAAACATACTGCCAGTTTCTTTAAATGATTGATTATGAAGTATTTCAGACATGCAAAACTACAGAAAGACTCCTGTAAGGAGCACCTGCGTACCCACCCCCCAGTTAAAGATGTAGAACATGAATGCTGGAGTTGAAGCCTACTGTGTACCCCCTCCCCCTCTTGCAGCCCCCCTTCCTAGGGATCACTTGAACTCCATCCAGGGAGTTCTGTATGGAGTCGTAATAGAGTCCTAATCAGGATCCAAGTTTCCCCATTACTTCCCGGATAACGTTTTCATCTTCAGCTTGGTTTTCAGAAGACACTGCGTTCTGGCTCAGCTCTCGCTCCGGTCCTCCCGCTCTAGCTCCCTGACTGCGTGCAGCCCCCGTTTGGCCCAGACCCTGCCAGGCGCCCCAGACGCTGCCACTCCATCCCTTCGCTCCCCCTTCCTGATCATCCCTTCATCATCTCCCGTACTGTTACCGCACCTAACAAATGCTACTGCAGCTCTGCAGTTGACAGTTCTTTAAAATAGACTGTATTTTCATAATATTTGCATTATGTTTCATCACAGGTGCTGTGTGCACACCGGTGTCTCCCCCTGTAGGCTCTTTGAAGGACGATATACCTGATGAACAGGATTACAGATATTGTGAGAAATCAGTAAAAATTCCGGAGGATGACTGATCATTATTTCTCTTAAGGACCATTAACCCTCCCTGTGCTCAACTTCTTTCTAGTCATATGCTGTTGTTGATGGCCTGTAAGGCTCCTAAGAGAAGTCTAATAGCTGTTCATCATGGATGGCATATTCATGACATCATGTTTTTGTCAATGTTTTGCATTGTCATATTTTATATGTTACAGTAGTACATGTTTTAAAATATCAAAATAATGTTTCTCTTTTTATTTTATCTTTTAGATATTGCTATATGGGGATTTGCCAAAAAATAAAGAAAATATAATATATTTAGCAAATCATCAAACCACAGGTTTGTATTTCATTTGCATGAAACTTGGGTCTCTGCACACACTGTAGAGAAGTAATTCAAAATAATGTTCTGATATATTTAAATGGATTTTTTGTTGTTGTTAAAACTTGAATTTTCAATGCAGATATTATATATGACTTTGTATTTTTGTAATTTTACTGTTTTGGAAAAATAGGACTGTGAAAGCTATGAATTTTCCTTGTCCCTCTGCTGGGTGTATATAAGCTATTTTCTTTCCTTTTTTCTCTTTTTTTTACTGTCTCTTTAAAGACTCCTGTATTTTTCCTTTTTAAGTTTTGTTTTTGGAAAAAACAAAAAGTTTGTGGATCATACTGTATGAACATTTTAGATATTTTATTGTTAGGCTACAGAAAGGTTGTACCAATTTGTATTTATTCCTAAACACAGTATTATTTTCCGATGTCTGCAGTTCCTTTTGCTTCTTCAGATGTTTTGGTTTAATTATATCTTCCGTTTCTATCAGAAGAATCTCAGAAGACTCTGGTCTCCAGTATAGCAGTGTGTACTTTAAATTAGGTCAAGGTGCTTTAAAAAAAAAATTAGAAAGCTTTTTATATTGAAATAATTGTAGATTTACAAGGATTTGCAAAAATAGTACATAGACTCCCATGACTCTATTGCCAAGTTTCTCCCAAAGGTGGCATCTTATATAACTATGCTACAGTATCCAAACTAAGAAATTCAGGTACTTTTTAGTTTTCCAAATACTTCAGTCAAAAAGACATCTGACTTCATTATTTTTTCAAAGCTGTAACTGCTCTTGATGCACACTTCCTAAATTTCATATTTATTGCTTTTAAAAATGTAGTAAGCAGAAGTTCAAGACTAAAAACAGACTAATGAATGATTAACACCTGATTGGGAAATCACTGATGCCCGTGGCTGTCCTTTATCTTTGTCCTGTCAGCTTTGTTTCTTCATACTTCATACTTCTTCAGTTACTTTTATCACTACGTATACCTTTGGAAAGGTTATGAAGGAGAGATGCCTCTTTCTCAACTTAGCTTATTAATAGTTACACCCAGTTTTCTAGGTCAAGAGTTGATGTTACAAAGTGAATAGGAATTCTATGTATTTGTATTTCCCTAATTTTATTACCCTAACTGCTAAGACAATTTGACTTAATTACATTTGACTTTAGGAAAGCAGCCAGCCCTATGGTCAGAGTCTGTTTCTAACTCTGGTCTATAAAGCAGCCTGACTTCCTCCTTTATTTTCATGCTTTCTCCAGTCACATCGAGCTTTTTATTAGTGACACAGTCTTGCTATTCTGGTCCTGCTACTGATGGCCAATCTGTACCAAGGTTCCAACATCCAGATAAAAAGGATTTCTGGTTCTAGGACAGGGAGTGGCTCGTTTAGCCCATTTTTCTTTCTATTGAGCCCCTGGTTAATTTCACTTAGAGCTAGCTTTCTATTTAAGAGGTCTGTCTTAAAATTCCTTGTTCAGGTTCCCTGCCAACTTGCCTTTTTTCAGGCTTCAATGGAAAGAGTGTTCTAGGGACAGAGCTGTGGGCCAGCACAAACCTGTAGAGTGAGGACTCTGAACGTTTCCCGAGGCCACTGCTGTCCTTGGTGCGCTCACCGCGCGCTGGCCCTTGTATCCCTCACTCCCGAGTGCAGACTTCGGGGACTAGAAGGGTAGAACGGGAAATGTGAGGGCGGCAGTCAGTGCTGGCTGACGGGAAAAGCTGCACGTCTCATGGCGAGAACCCGGGCCGTGCATGCCCTCACCTGACCTGGGTGCCGTCCCCACACCAGTCAGCCGTTAGGAGTTAGGAGGGTTGCTTTTTGAGTCCTTTAAAAAATCCAGGGAATCCCCCGTTAGTCCTGTGGTTAGGACGCTGCACAGCGGGTGCCGGGGTTCAAGCCTTGGTTGGAGAGCTAAGATCCTATAAACCGGTGGCATGACCATGAGCAAGAATAAAAAACCTATAGCTTAGGAATATAACTAGATAGAGATTTTAAATTATTTTAGAATTGCAGGCTTCAGTTAGAATATGGGCACGTACAATTCTGCCTATGGTCTGAGGTTCTGCAGACCCCTTGTTTATCCAGGGACGTGGGCCCTGGGCCTGCTGTGTCTGGGTGCCCTTTATGAAACCCTTTTGAGACCCTGAAAACCACCATCAAGTAAACTGAAAATGTCAGAAGCAGAAAGAACATTTCAAAGACTGCTGTTGAGCTCAGACTTTGCAGCTCACGCTCTCCCAGGCCTGCCGGCGTGTAGGAGGCCTTTCTTGGCCGGGCTGGCCCCTGAACTGGCGTCTCAGTCTGTCCCTCTGCTCGCTTGGTTTCACCTGCCGTGAGCCCTTGCCATCTCTGCATTCTCCGTCTCTGTTGACTGACTTTTCTCCAGAGTCAGCAGGACTGCAGTGGCCGCTGTTCCTTTCCCTCCACCTTCCTTAACTCTGCTTTGAACACTCTGGACCTTTTTAATCTCATGAAACATTCCCTTTCTTTGGTGTAGGTGACATTTTCCTTAACTAACAGCATGAATGGTGAGTAGACTTTCACTGAAAGGCCTGGGCTGTGGAGTCAGACCCCAGTTCATATGCTGTTCTACAGCATGCTGTGTGTCTGTGGGCGATGACTTGGCCTTTCTGAGCCTTGTTGGTCAGGTGTGAGTCATGTCTGCTAGTCAGGGCTTTTAGGCAATTTCCATAACCTGGCTCTAATGTCACAGAGAGCCTGGCTCAAGGGCAGCCAAGAGTAGGAGTGATGGTGTTGATGACAGCTAATCCCCAGGTCACCTTGCATCCATGATAGGCGAGTACTTCACGGGCAGGGTCCCTTGCAGCCAGCACTGTGCCCTTAAGGATTGGAAACTCTTGTTCCATAGTAGCACAGTTGAGAAGCGCCTCACTTCTCTTGCTGCCTCTCCTCTGCCCTTCCCTCCTCTCTTCCAAGTTAATAATATAAACTGAGGCACTGCCTGGGCTGGATCACCATGGAAGAATTCTTGAGGTGAGGTGAAGTCGCTCAGTCGTGCCGACTCTTTGCGACCCCGTGGACTGTAATCTACCAGGCTCCTCAGTCCATGGGATTCTCCAGGCAAAAATACTGGAGTGGATTGCCATTTCCTTCTCCAGGGGATCTTCCTGACCCAGGGATCGAACCCGGGTCTCCCACATCGAAGGCAGACACTTTAACCTCTGAGCCACAAGGGAAGCTGCATTTCTTGATCTCTTAATTGAGTTATTCATGCCAGAACACAAAATGTGAATAGATATTAAGGTAATATCCCAGCCATCAGTAACTCAGCTGTAGTCTGGTGTCTTCTATCTGAAACCTAGTTGAGAATTGTTAAAAATTTTTAAAAAGATAATTGACTTGAAAAAATTGGAGGCACCAAACTTGTGTGTTTTGACTACTTGAATGAAAGTCACACAGTCATGTCTGACTCTTTGCGACCACATGGAATGTATAGTCCATGGAATTCTCCAGGCCACAATACTGGAGTGGGTAACCTTTCCAATCTCTAGGGGATCTTCCTGACCCAGGAATCAAGCCAGGGTCTCCTGCATTGCAGGTGATTCTTTACCAACTGAGCTATCAGGGAAGCCCTTTGACTACTTATGTTCTTAAAACTTTTTCGCTAAATATTTCAAAAGTGTAAGAGCATAGCCCAGGAAAGTTCATTACAAACGTAACGTATTTTGTAAATTTGAAACTTTCTCCTTAGAGTTATTGGAAGATGTATCTAGGCCATAGTATAGCCATGTGTGTTTAATATAAAAAGGCATTTTCAAATTCCTCCAAATTAAAAAAAAGGGTTGTCCTCGGAAAAGACACCAAATCTTGTTTTTAGCCTTTACCAAAATTTGTTCCAGAGTATTCTGTAGCCTGGAAACAATACACTGAGTTCTCCATTTATTCTGAGTCTCTACTTTTACATTAGGTACAGTTTTAACAAACTTGATTATTTAGTTTCTATGACATGGTTACGAAGAAATGTGTTTATCAGTGCCTGTTTAATAGATTTGAATTAGAGGGGAGGGGGTAAGGAGACGACTTCTAAGGGAAGGTACACTCTTTGGAGAAAACTGATAATTGATGTTCAGTAGAGTAGGTGTTGCTGCCTGACAGACACAGACACTGGGGATAGTTCATTTACTGTAGGGGACATCTTCCAGTTCAGTTCAGTCACTCAGTCGTGTCCAACTCTTTGTGACCCCAAGAATTGCAGCACGTGAGGCCTCCCTGTCCATCACCAACTCCCAGAGGTCACTCAGACTCATGTCCATCGAGTCCGTGATGCCATCCAGCCATCTCATCCTCGGTCATCCCCTTCTGCTCCTAATCCCTCCCAGCATCAGAGTCTTTTCCAATGAGTCAACTCTTCACATGAGGTGACCAAAGTACTGGAGTTTCAGCTTTAGCATCATTCCTTCCAAAGAAATCCCAGGGCTGATCTCCTTCAGAATGGACTGGTTGGATCTCCTTGCAGTCCAAGGGACTCTCAAGAGTCTTCTCCAACACCACAGTTCAAA